>CM019713.1:34406053-34433553 GCA_009760885.1 Achatina immaculata
CTTCCCTCACAAGCAGTCTTTGTCCTGGTTGCTGAGTTTTGTGCAGAACCCTCCAGAATTTGAATTCTTCGCAACCGGCGCTGTGAAGATCTTTAAAGCACATTTATGAAATCGGATGGTGGCCGTTAAAATTCCTAGAGCGGACATAAGTAGCAGACGCTGGGAGCACATCGAACCTTCTAGTAAGCTTCACAGAAGGTAACAACCAATTTCTGGAGCAGAGATACGGGGGTCATTTGATGATGCCATTTTCCACAACCATCTTTGTTCTTACTTCAGGGTATAATAAATCTTCCCCCCATCTCCACCCCCCCCCCCCCATCTCCACCGCAGGAAAACAGTCTCTGCTTTTATTGAAATCTCTCATTCTTATTCCTTCTTTCTTTCTGTTTTTTGTCTACAGCAGCTGCTGTGGAGTGTTTGCATTTGTGTGTGTGGGTATTTATCTCCCTTCTAATGCAAAGCTTTGCCCCAGGGCCCTATTAACAACACTGTAGACTCTGGGGAGAGCAAGGCACTGAGCTTCTACCCCCATCGGCCATTATTTAACTCACACACGCAGACAAAAAAAAAAGAGTTACACTGACAATAATTGAATGATAAGGCAACCAGTAGTTTGTTCAAGGTGTCCATGCGTTGCCTCAAATATCATTTTAAAATCACTTTAAAACATCATTTACCAAATCTGTACATCATATTCTGGAATCCCCCCCCCCCTAAAAAAAAAAAATTCTGCCAGTTGCTATTCTTGCACACAGGTCCTTTCTGTTACTTAACCGGCCTCTGGTCTTGTCAAGTGCCCAAATAACTTGATGCAAGGTATTAAACTACTGAAGGTTTATCATCACTGCAGTTCGGATTAAGTCACAGATCTTCCGATACTTCTCTTGGAAGGAAGATCTCATCACAGTGCACAAACTCCTCAGCACCGTGCACAGGCTTAGCATCACCACGCAAAGACGTCGCTGCACCGTGCACAGACTCCGCAGCACCGTGCATAGACTCCGCATTAGCATTCCGACACGGCAGTGCGAACACAGACTTAGCATCACCATGCAAAGACACCACAAGACCAAGCACAGACTTAGCATCACCATGCAAAGACACCACAAGACCAAGCACAGACTTAGCATCACCATGAAAAGACACCACAAGACCAAGCACAGACTTAGCATCACCATGCAAAAACACCACAAGACCAAGCACAGACTTAGCATCACCATGAAAAGACACCACAAGACCAAGCACAGACTTAGCATCACCATGAAAAGACACCACAAGACCAAGCACAGACTTAGCATCACCATGCAAAGACACCACAAGACCAAGCACAGACTTAGCATCACCATGCAAAGACACCACAAGACCAAGCACAGACTTAACATCACCATGAAAAGATGTCGCTGCACCGTGCACAAACTCCGCAGCACCGTGCACAGACTCCGCAGCACCACGCAAAAACACCACAGGATCGTGCACAGACTTCGCAGGACCACGCAAGAACTATGACCGAATGGAGGTTAAAGTGGCAGGGACTACGAAAATCTCCACATTCATTTCGATATACCATTTCCATATCGATTTTACCATCCAAACCACTTTATTCATTGTTCTTATTATTATTACAATGAACTGAAATCCTTCGACGGTTACTGTAACAAGACAATACAATACTTTCACTTATATGATCTGAAAATAGAACACAACCACATTATCTGTAAGGAAACTTAACCTTGTCATCCTTTATCCCTCAAAATGTCATTTTCTCCTTCTAATGAAAGGGTAAATATTTTGTGCCCACTCTTATATCAGCTAAAGACAAATGTCGTCCTACAATAAACGAAAATATTTTCTTTCAGCTTCGATTAAAATAAAATGTCCATTCACCATTTTATAATCCCAGAATTGTTTGGGATTTTTTTCCTTAACTAGAGACCGAAGATTAACAATGAAGCAACAAAAAAAAAAAGTCACAAATCATTTTGCGGCATTTGTGAATATTCCAGGGAGCGAGGATCTATCTGGTTTGTCCAGACAACGACTCTTGGCTCACATGCTGTAGTCAGGGTTGATGAACAATAGCTGACCAAGACCCTGTCCCATTTCATCGTTGGTACACCCCAGCAACAGGCCTAACAGAGTAGAGATCGTCTTAGTCCCCATGCCCGGTAGAGTTTGCTAAAGAAGTATTGCACACCTCCTGTATTTAGCTCCGCCCAGGCCCTTTTAAAAAAAAGGTAGCCATCCGACAGGATGCTGTGTTTCAAGACACTTAATGCATCGGCTGCAAAGAACATCGCCCGTGTGGTTACTGGGGCCCCTGGAGAGAAAAGAATACAACCACTGCCACCTTCCACGCATGTCGTAAGAGGCGACTAACGAGGATGGGGGATAGGCCAATGACCTGTTCTCTGTAAAAAAAAAAAAACTGGAGCGTTACAGAAAGACGGAGAGGAAAATGAGGAAACTGTGTCATGGAAAAGGAAGGGACTCTGATAACAGAGCGCATGACGTTGTGCAGTCAAAGCCGAAAGGAAGCTGCAGAACCGACATCCCAGCTGAGTACCAGGACACCTTTTACCATTGCATGTTGGAATGTTAGAACAATGTATGAAAGTGGAAAGGCTGCCATGATAGCGAGAGAAATGAATAGATATAATATAAAGATATTGGGGCTGAGAGAAACACACTGGACAGGAACAGGTAAGCTTAGACTAGCAACAGGGGAGACAATCCTATTTTCAGGTCACCAAAAACCCAAATACAACACACTCAGAGGGCGTGGCACTAATGCTGTTCAGAGAGTCCCAGAGAGCATTGATGAGCCGGCAGGCAGTTAGCTCAAGGATAACTACAGCCTGCTTCTCAACACAGAAGGATATTAAGTTGAATATCATCCATGTATACATGCCAACAAATGATGCAGAATAGGTAGTAAAGGACGAATTCTACAACACATTGCAGGAAATCCTAGACCAACAGGGCAACAAACAGATAACAGTTCTAATGGGGGACATCAATGCAAAGGTAAGTAAGATCAGCATAGATTATGAGAAAGTAATGGGTCAAAATGGATTAGGAATAATGAACGAACATGGAGAAAGGCTAGCAGATTTATGCATGCTCAACAACCTTGTCATTGGAGGAAGAATATTTTGCACACAAAACTATACACAAAGCCAAGTGGGCATCGCCAGATCATATCACTGAGAACCAGATAGACCACATTTGTATTAGTAGAAGCTTTCGCAGAGCACTGAAGGATGTCAGAGTGAAACGAGGTGCAGATGTAGCTTCTGACCACCACCTACTGATAGCTAAACTGAGAATGAAACTGAAGAAGCACCACAAAACAGACATGACTATGAAAAGATATATTATGGTACTGTTGGAAGATCCAGAAATCGCAAAGAACTTTAAACTGAAAGTGAGCAACAGATTTCAGGTTCTGCAGGAGTTATAAGAAGAAGATACACCAGATGTGAACATTGTGTGGGGTAGCAGAAAAGAAATGTGGAACAAATCATGTGAAGAGACAGTGGGATATAAGAAACATCAGCACAAGGAGTGGATTACATTGGAAACACTGAAGAAGATAGACAGAAGGATAGAAATGAAAGCAAAAATAAATGATAGTAAAACAAGAGCAACAAAGGCTTCAGCTCAGATAGAATACAGTTTGGCCCATAAAGAGGTTAGGAAAAGCGTAACGAAAGACAGACAGGGCCTATTTTGATGATATGGCAGGACAGGCAGAAGAGGCAGCTGGTAAAAACAATATGAGAGCTCTGTATGAAATCACCAAGAAATTGGTAAACAGACCATGTAGGATAGAAAAGCCCAACAAAAACAAGAAAGTTAAGGTAATAGCATCAGAAGAAGAACAGATGCAAAGATGGGTGGAATACTTCAGCAGATTCCTAAATAGACCAGCACCAACAGAAACAGAGGAGATACCAGCAGCAGAGAATACTCTAGACATCAGTGTAGAACCATCCAGCAAGGCCGAAACTGAACACCCTATCACAGAGTTGAAGAGAAATAAGGCACCGGGTCCAGATGGAATTGTAGCAGAAGTGCTCTTACCGAATAAATAAATAATAACAGAAATACTACTCTTACTATTAACAGGATTTGGGAAGAAGAGAAGGTCCCAGAGGACTGGAAGGAGGCCGCCCATCCCTAAGAAAGGAGATCTGTTAGAATGTAAGAACTATAGAGGCATCTCCCTGCTCTCAATACCTAGCAAGGTCTTCAGCAAGATTTTGCTAAATAGAATTAAAACATCAGTAGATAGTAAACTAAGAGAAGAGCAAGCAGGTTTCAGGCAAGGAAGATCGTGTACTGACCACGTTGCTATAATGCGAATAATAGAAGAACAGTCAGTGGAATGGAATTCTTCACTGTTAGTTACATTCATTGATTATGAGAAAGCATTTGATAGTTTAAATCGTAGAATGCTATGGAAACTATTGGAACACTATGGTATCCCAGTCAAGATGACAAAGCTTATAAAGACCATATATCAAAGAATAACCTGTAGAATTGAACATGGAGGAACTCTCACAGAAAGTTTTAAAATGGAAAGAGGTGTGAGGCAGGGATGTTTGCTATCACCATTCCTATTTCTTCTAGCAATTAACTGGATCATGAAAACTGCCACATAAGGGAAAAGAAATGGGATACAATGGACACTGTGGAACCAATTGAAAGATCTTGACTTTGCAGATGACGTGGCACTTCTAGCACACAGTCACACATAAATGCAAGAGAAACTTTAGATCTTAAGCAAGAATTCAGCTAAACTGGGACTATATATTAACAGACAAAAAAACAAAGATAATGAAAAGTAATAGTGCAAGCAATAGCCTTATGGTAACTGAGGGAGTGCCAATTGAGTAAGTAGAGTATTTCTCATATTTAGGCTGTATGGTGGTTAAATACAGGGGAACGGAAAAGGATGTTAAAGCTAGAATAAACAAGGCCAGGACAGCATTTATCCAACTTACCAAAATATGGCCATCTAAGAACATCACAACAAGAACCAAACTTAGGCTTTTCAATACAAACGTAAAGACTGTCTTACTATATGGTTCAGAGACATGGGTTATGACCAAGACAATACAACAGAGGATACACACATTCATGAACTACTGATTGAGGAGGATTTTAAACATTAAATGGCAGGACAAGATCAGGAACGAGGAGATCTGGGAAATGGCAAGACAAGAACCTATGAACCTACAAATCATATCTAGGAAGTGGAGGTGGAAACCCAACAGCAACATAGCAAGACAGGCACTGACATGGAATCCTCAAGGAAATAGAAAAAGAGGAAGACCTAGACTTACATGGAGAAGAGAAATTATGACAGTGCTCAGAGACAAGGGATACACATGGAAGGAGGCAGAGAATAACTCCAAGAACAGGGATGGCTGGAGAGCTTTTATCTGTGGCCTATGCTCTCGAGGGGATGATGATGATGATGATATTGATGATGATGATGATGATGATGATTAATGAATGAATATTCTTATGGACAAAATTCCAGTGGAAAAATCTTTTCTTTTCTTTCGTTCAAGTCTATTTCATGTCTATTCCAAGGTGTCAGAAAATGCCTTACAAGAAAATGGTCTCTGATTTTTAAGCTGATCAAGGAGATTTGTTTAAAAATTACGTGTACCATTATATTTCTTAATGCTATTGATTTATTTCTTGTCTTTTTTTTTGTCATGTTCATAGTTAGCCATACTGCGCCTGCCATTATGAACAACAACAGAGAGATGGGGGGGGGGTCTTGATCGGCTGTGGTTCTCTGACCGTCACTTGCGTACAGCTATCTCTGTCTCCAGAAAGTTGAGCCACTCATAGATATGTTAGAAATCAGCTACGCAAGGACATAAAATTCAAATATATTGATCACGTGAAAAGTGTAAAACGCTGTGGAGGATGATGTTAGTATGTTTGATTGCTTTCTAAGAAGGCGCAGGTCATGAAGTGCAACTCTCACCCAACCGCCATTTTGGAGTCTCCACAAGCATAAAGCGTCTCTCACAGAACATTATGTGCCTGTTCGTCAGCTCCGACCACGGGTTAGCAGACTTAATTATCTCCCCATTCCTGCGGCTAGAGTCCAAGTGCAAACAGCAACTATCGTGGAATGGTCGTCCAGCGTTATTGATTTCTCTTTATGTCCATAAGATCCAGTGAATCATGGATGGTTACCGCCAGAGAAGAAGAAAAAAAAACCAGATAACTGATCCTGTTTCTTATTTTATTACAAATCTGAGTATCTGCTGTTTCCCCCACACTTCAAAGCCCATGCTTAATTAACAGTTTGATTTTGATAGTGTGAATGTTTGATTACCGAATGGTAGGACACGGTACCTCGACGTAAAACAGGTCTGATCATGATGTTTGCTCTACTAGATTCAAATTCCGCCTTAAAACACGTTTTGTGTAAAGACTACGAGGATACTGGATTCTTCTGGAATAACCGCCGGGATAATATATCACTAAAAATAATAAATTAGGTAAAAAGAAAAAAGTCTGTTCGAGAGAGGGAAACAACAGCACAACCATTCAGATCCTCTGAGGAGTGTGTCACTTCCCCCCCCCTCCCTCAAGCGTTTCGGCCCTTTAAACGTCTGACGCCCTAAGAAAGATGAGCCCCCGCTGTATCTGTGAGTTGCTGGTAACCGCTTCACAAGTCTGAACATACTGTTGGGCGTTCCTAGCTGTATATTCGCTGGATTTGACATTCCCCCCCCCCCTTTTTTGTTTGTTTGTTAATGTAACCAGGGAGCAAAGATGCTGTAGGAGTTGGCATTCAGTGACCCGTAGTTAACGTGCTAGCGTCTGGGATGGCGAACCATAGTCGACTAAGAAACTGTTCCCACCTCTCCGCTGCTACGACAGTAAAAGGCCAAGCTTGATTAAAAGATCATCATAGTCCTCATGGTGGTGGAGTCTGCTAAAGAAGCAGTGTGCACCCCGGCTTTTTTTTTTAGCTCCACTTCACTTAGGGACTGAAAATAAAAGCTGCCGTAATCCACTCCCCACGCCAACTTTTCTTCAACACCTTCACAGAATCGGAGGACAAGAACATCAAGCTCACAATCCCAGGGAGATAAAAAAAAAACAAGATAAAACATTAATGTAACCAAGTCGTGTCTGGTCCTTGCTCGTGCTTCACAAATGGCTAATCCGCTTACTATAATCCCTCGTTTTAAAACACGTGTAAAAGAAATAGGAGTCATTATAAAGTTAAAGTAGATTTGTCACAGAAACAAAGTCCACTTTTAGCAGGAAGTCAAAAGTATGGAGCAGAACATGCAACATTGCCTTGCCCCTAGAAGATGAAAACGAAAGAGGCAGGGCCAAGAACTCGTCTGTGTCTCTGATTTTTGACATGTGTCAATAGCGTGAATGTTGACCAAACATCCTTTGATGGAGTTCTGATATCAGGGGTCAAACTTTTACACCTATGGCTTTGATCTGGGTACGCTAGTCCACTACTGGATGAGACAGTCTGGTTGTGCTAGAGGAGTTAATCAGTAGCCAAATCAGTTTGCATCTGGTCAGTCGACAGGAATGTTTAAATCTAACTGAGAAACTGAACAAATGATCACCAGAAATCTCTCTTTGCCAGATCATCAGAATATAACCTCCGGTGTTTCCTGTAGATCGTGTTCAGTTTTGAATACGAGTTTAATGTAAGAAAGCACACAGATTAACAACTTACATGAGGTAAGAGATAGCGCAGTTCGTTAGTACTCTGTTCTTTAAAACAACGTAAATGAGGTGCGAGATAGCTCAGTTCGTTAGTACGCTGTTCCCTCGTGGCTAGAGTCCGTGGTTCGAATCTCAAGTAATTGTCTTGTGATTTTTTTTTCTCTCAGGTTTCATTAAAGTGCGTTGTCTGCGATTTTTTTTTAGGTCTAATCCTACAAATTGATGTTGTTATAGCAATGTCAATGTGTGCACAATCATATTTTTTATGAAGTCGCCTTATAATATTTTAATGACTGATTGTAGAAGGTGTTCTTTGGTTCTTTGATCATAACACATCGATGTTTCACTAATATTACAACATTCACTAAACCACAGCAAGTCCGATGAAATGTTCTCTACATAATTCATTTATTTCTGACAAATAAGATATTCGACTTAGAATTCATAACATCTCTTGTACTAAGACGCAATATGACATAATCTTCGTTAGTTTCGTCGGTGAAGCACATCAGTATCAAACTATCATATTTTACATCCAGCATTTCTCAGTGTTCTCAACTTCACATTATTCTACACATTTGATAAGAGGACAATTCTAAACTCTGTACTATATTCGATCTGTAACACATGGTCAATCAGTTACACAACTAAATCACTGTACTCGAAGTTTCAAAGTAACAAATATTCATAATCAGTTGAATCACTTGAAACACATCTTCAATCTGTCCTAAAACTACTTCTTCAAAACTGCTTTTCCTGAGTATCTATTGCTCTTATTGTCCATCTATTTCAACTGTCGTTACCTACGTCTTCTTTCTCTCTCGTATCTTCTCTAGTGTGTGTTCTCCTTCTGCTGTTCTTCTCTGATTGTCTGTCCTTCTCTGCTTCTCTTATCTGGACCGGACCCAGTTCACTGACCGTTCTTGTTCCTCCGTCTTCGGGGCTCCGTCCTCTGTCTCTTCTTCTTCCTCGTTCCTCCTCTTTCTTCGTCCTCCTACTTGGTTCCTCTTCTTTCTTCTTCGTTCTGTCCCCCTCCTACTTCTCCGTTCACCTTTTTATCTTCAAGTGCAGCTTGGTGGATTAACCAATAAGTATTTTGGCTCCACCCTTCAGATGTCCACTAGTTCCCATGCGCGTTCTGATTGTCCGTCATTTAAACTGCCCCGTTGCTTATATGTCGTAAGTCAGTTGTCCAATAACCCAGGCCTCTAAATATTTAATTGGTCAGCTGGCCGAGTTGGTCACTTCTTTATTTAAAAACCGTGTGCAATCGCATCACAGCGCGTGTCAACTCAGTCTATACAATTGTTATTTACCTAAGTCATTATCTTGCTATTTCATGTCGAAGGTTTATTGTGTCCTGGCTTTTCATTGTGTCTGGCTTTTCTATTTGTCTTTTCTATTTTGTTTACTCGTGTCAAAGTCCAGTCACTGCTTTGTTATCACTGGACCATCCTACTTTCTGGCATCCTTCTTTTGTATTTCTTAAATCTCAACGTCACTGAGTCTCGTCTTTTTCTATTCACTGTTTCCACTGTTTACGTCCGCGTCTTGTTCTAGTGTCATGGAAGTTCTATACCTTTCTCTTCCTTTCCTCTCCATTTTTCTCTATCGCTATTCGATCTTACTATTTTGTTTGCAGTGCATTTTCATAATCATACTGTTTAATAATAATAATAACAATAATATCCGTTACTTACAAGGCCATGCTACATTGTCTTATTATAACAACTTACATGTGCTGTTAAATGATAGAATCCGGCCCCTCAAATGGGTGGTGGACATTTAAACAGTATGAAAGACCTCCTACTTGCTAGTGCCACCACGGAGTGTCTGATGACCTACTGATGCGGCCGTGGACACACATTCTTGTAACCTAACAATAATGAAAAAAGAATGGGAATCAGTTCTGGCGGAACAAGACATGGCTTCTCCACCACCACAATGCAACAACCAGACTCGACGGTTTTTTGGCCAGTAATAACATTCACCAGACCTTGCATCTTGCGACTTATTCTTATTTCCAGAACTGAAAATGAAACTGAATGGGCGAAGATTTCGGACGGTGGAGGAATTTCAAGCAGATTCGCAGGGAGAGAAAGAGTGAGAGAGAGAGGGAGAGAGAGAGAAAGAGAGAGAGAGAGAGAGAGAGGGCTGTTCTCAACACGCTGGGCGAATATGACTCCAGGAATGCATCCGAAAGTGACAACAAGGCAGAGATTGTTCCCAAGACTCAGAAAGGGACTACTTTGAGGATGGTGATGGCTATTAACGTCTAAGGTACGCTTTTTTTTTGTTGTTGTTGACGTCTTCAGTTGCGGTATTTATTGACTGCACTTCGTATAAACTGATGAACAATAACACTGCATGGAAATATTTTATAAACTCTCTAATGGATAACATTAAAGATGAAATTATCAAAAACGTCTACAAAAAAGGCGGAAACAAATTCTAAAACAAGAACGAAAAGAATGAGTATATATTAAATCAAGATTACACTGGGTGTAATGCGACGTAAGAGATTTACACCGGCTCTGTGATCTGCTTTCAGAACACCAGGAACACCTTATATAAATTCTGAGCGGCGAGCTGCTAACAAATCTGACTGGATGGAAATGTACAGACAACTGCAGTTGTTCGTTTCTTAGCTTCTAGACACGACGAGCAGCTCTCCGTGATATTGAAGAACCTATTCTTTTTCCAGTGAATTTTGTAAATATTTGAAATAGAAATAAATAATCCACTGATGATCGTAAAAGGAGCTTTTTTTCAGGAAAAAAAAAGGATGTCTTTCTGTCTCAGGCAGAACAATAGGCGTCACTGTAACCTGGTCTTCAGAGATAAGTACGATATCTCTTAGTGCTATCTCTTGATTTCCGAAGAGACAGACGGTACCTGTCCTGCAGTTTGTGGCTGTGAAGTAGAAAAGGAAGACCGATTTACTCTGGGCTGTGCCAGGTAATTAAAGATTTAATCTCACGCAAGCAAACCTTTTCTACGTTAAGGCTAACCTTGACCTCTATAATCCAATGCATCAGATCTGGTTCCTGCCT
The DNA here is from genome assembly GCA_009760885.1 of Achatina immaculata. Classification (NCBI taxonomy): domain Eukaryota; kingdom Metazoa; phylum Mollusca; class Gastropoda; order Stylommatophora; family Achatinidae; genus Lissachatina; species Lissachatina immaculata. The sequence continues at coordinate 34,416,841 of CM019713.1, forward strand.
ATAGAAGCAATAGTTTAAAAACAATGACAAAAAATCTATACAAAGGAGTTGTTTTCTTTTTAGTAAATAAGTGATCTAGTGATAAGACCAGTTAGAACAGAGCAAGTTCCTATTACCTGCCCTTATTGTTGGATCATGACTTCCTAAATTTTATTTACAACTCATGGCGTAAATGAAAGACTTGATCTTTCTTCTTCCGGGGCCGCAACTAGGCTTCAGTTTCTGCCTGATCTGTTCTCTTAATCCTACAAGATGGAGCACAGGCCTAACACTAAATCACGGTAACCCGACAACAGATCTTCCCGTGGTCTCTGCATGGCGTGGGCACCGGAAGAAGTGTATCTGTCTTCAAGGGTCATATTTATCTGTTACAAAAAAAAGCCAGTTTAGGAAGGCGCAGACATTTACACACGCTTGTCTTAAATTACAGATGTCGATGTCCTTTGTTTCAACCAGTTGCACTTATTTTGATATTTGTATAACACTAGAAATAATATATACTACCATTTTTTAAGCAAAGGGAAATTACTTATCTTAACAACATACTTACTTAACTACTGAAATAATTAACTCTCTCTCTCTCTCTCTGAACCTTAAGTGCCCAGGGCACATGGGGCTTCCGCAAGGGTTTTCCACAAATGCCTGTCCCTCGCCTTTTTTTATGCTCTTGCCCAGGTGAGCCCTCTATTGCTCAACATCCTTTCTGTTGTTCTTCTCCATGTCTCTTTTGGTCTACCCTTACTTCTGTTCCCCTGTGGTGTCCATCTTAGTGCTATTTTTGGTAGTGAGTTGTCTGTCATTCGGAGCACATGTCCCAACCATCGCTAGCGTCTTTCCTCAATAATTGAAATACTTAACTACTTATAAGTATATTTTTTAATATAGCACCAGTAACACAGAATGTCACTGGTTCTTTCTTCTACAACTAATAAATTTTTGCCTCACTGAACGAACAATCTTTTTGAACTATAAAGCAGAAAAGTTACTGAATTGTGGGAAGCGCCATTTGTGGAATTTTTTTTTTCGTTTCCTCTTATGCTTGTGCTCGGACATCTGCTTCATCCATGACATAAACATATATTTGGGTGTTGTTTGTAGATGGTACCACGGTCAAGGAGAATTTGATGAGTAAGATTTTATATCTTTCTCTGCCGAGGGCCATGTAGATGACTGTGAGAAAGAAATACTATGTAAATAACCGCTTTCATATGGTTTTATATATTTTTTTAAAAAATCACAATCTGAGCTGATGGAAAATACGAATAACTGAGATCTGCCAGCAGGACACCTAATAATGATAATGATGATGACGATGATTATGGTACTGTTTTATTATTTTTTTTTTTAGATTCAGATACTCGCGTTACACTATAAGCTTAATATACTTACTGCTTCATTTTTCCAAGAAGAACATGGCAGCTGTGTTTAATATGAAGTTGTTCTTGTGGCCTTGGAGTTTGCGGTCTGGTAGTATAAAAACTAATATCACTGTATATCAAGAACAGCAGCAATTAGCTGATAAACTAATATAAAACACACAGACGCTGCAATAAATCGTTTGTTCTCATTTCCAAGAAGGCTGTGGAGTTCATAATATCTTCAGCACAGCATCTGCTGCAAAAAAAAATCCCCCCCCCCCAAAAAAAAACATAGGAGATATTTGAATGTATTTGCAACAAAACAACGGGAAGAACAGCGAGGATATGTCAGATCTTTCGCCTGCAACTTAACCCCATCCCTCCCCTCCAATTCCCTTATGTCTACTAAGTGAAGCGATCGATACGTCAGCATCTTCTCGTCCTCAATACTACCACACTTTAGAATACCTCTGAAGTATACAAGCATGGGTATGTTTAGTGCAACAATCAAGATTGCAGAGTTGTAAGTTAAAAAAAAAATCTTTTTTTTTTTCACGTCAAGATTGCAGAGTTGTAAGTTTTAAAAAAGTCAGTGTTTTTTTTTTTCACGTCAAGATTGCAGAGTTGTAAGTTTTAAAAAAGTCATTGTTTTTTTCCCGTCACAATGTGCCGGATTACAACTAGTAATATCTATAACATTGGAAGGGAAAACTGCACCGAGCCAGTATCTTACCCTGCTACGAGATTCAGGCAAAGGAAGACAAATAAACATGCAAAACATTGCCCTACATCCGCTCTGATACCCAACAACATAAACTCACGGCCAAAGTGGGACACACCATTACAGGGCCGAGATAACTTGACCTTGTCCCGGCTTTTTTAATGTGTACACATAAATATATGTGAACTGCCACACACTGACGCTTACAACTTATGGTGGAAGTTGGGTTGTTGTTTTTTTTTCGTATGTGGAGGCATTTCTAGTGTTTTTCTAACCGAAATTGTAGCTTTCCACATCTGCTCCGTGTCCGGGCAATTAGCCTATACACAATGTGACGCCTTGGACTGTTGTGGATAACTCAGAGACGCTGGGTCTCTGTTAGTTTCAATTACAAGTGGGATACTGGAGAGCTGGGTGGGGTGCGAGACACGAAAGTGGATTTAGAAAATGTGTGTGTGATAAGTGAGAAAACGAGAGAGAGAGAGAGAGAGAGAGAGAGAGAGAGAGAGAGAGAGACTTGGAATTTCTCTGGAAAATATTCTAAAACAATGGACTTGGAGAAACATTTATTACTCCGAGTATGCTATTTCCTTAACTCTTTCATTCCTGAATTACTTTCCATGCTGTTCCAGGATAACCTTGAGAAATTTCGAAGGAGAGGAACAACAGTGAGGTTTCTCTATAATTTAAAACGTGGGTTGGATTAGAAATGTGCTACTTTTTCCGTTTTATGTATACTTCGCCTAAATATAGTCGATTTGCATATGCGATGCTATAAGACCTACCAACCTTGCCAGTGGTTTTGGAGCAAAAGGGTTAAATACTGAGTCTAAGATGAGTCAAAAGGAGTTGAAAACTGTGGTACCGGGTATCTTCAAGGCATTTATCATCAGATTTGTAAATGTATTGTGAGTCTTTTCAAGGCTGTCGAGTATCCACTCATTTTGTTGGCATGTTTACTACTTTTCTGCTATCCTATTGCTCAGCCCTTTTGTCGTGTCAAAATAAGGGCGATGATTAGAATCTGGTACAGTACATGGTATTTTAACATTAACCTTCACCTTCGCCTAAAACCAGAGTCAAAACAAGGGGAAATGAAGCGACGAGACCATAACAGAAAAGAATGGTTTATTTTTTTATGCTTTCATTGGTTGGTACCCGTTTTCCTTTGATTATACTCTTCTGAGGCCATTTCAAAAATCTTCTGAGTTTATTCAAACAATTAAGGTGACTTCGAATCATTTTAATAAACTTTAATAAACGAATGATAAGACATTAAGAAGTGTGACGGAATAGAGAATGACCGCTCGATAGCTAAGCTTTATCAAACTGTGAAATCATACATATGACGTAATGAAAGCATGCGAATGGCGTCATTAAAACATGTGCGTTATGTCTCAAACTACATTGCTGGCGAGATTCTTCGGCTGCTGCATGTGGAGCGAAACTCCTCCCGGCCAAAGAAGAAAATCCGAAAATGCGAATAGGGTTGCCGAGCGGCGCCGTTGTGAAAAGGTGATGGAAAGGATAAAGTGACGTTTAATCGGTATATCCAGTAGTCTCGGGGCGAAAGCTACTCATACCACGGCACCTCTGCTCTAGAGGCCGGCCACGTCCGGTATACACTCATACTAGTGAAATATGCCTAAACCGGCTTAACCCAGGGGTCAGACTTGATGATTACTCATGACACGTTACCTCTGCTCTAGAGGTCGGTCACGTCCTAAATACGCCCATCCTGGGATAATACGCCTAAACCAGCTTAACCCAGGGTGAAACTTACTAGTGGCGAGGAATCGTCCTCCAGGACAAAAGCTCCGTCCTGGTCACAACTAGGAAGGGGTAACGGCCACGGCCACAAACTGCTGAAGTCGGAGACACTGGACCAGGGCAGTCTAGATAGGCAACCACATCTCACCCGAACGGATGCATGCGTATTCTAATCACGCTGAGGTTTTCGGGTGAGAAAGTCCAACATTGGACTGGATGGGCAACCACCTCTTACCCAGCGGGGATATACTGATATCCAAAATACGTGGAGGTTTTCCGGTGAGAAAGTCCAACTCTAGATTAAACTGGTGCAACGAAAACCACGGTGTCACGCAATCCCGCTTGTGTGATCCACCGAGAATACAGGCTCAAGCCCTGCGACACTCTGAACCTCTTGTGGTCCTCTCAGGGATCTCGCGTGGTGCTTTCGGGGACCACGGGACTTATCGAGGACCACAGGAGTAAATTCAGTAGGATCACGGGGCGGTCTTCGTGGTAGAAGAGAACAAAGAAGTCTCAAACTGTGAAATCATACACAATGACGTCATGAAAACATGATAATGGCGTCATTAAAACTTGCGCGTTATGTCATCGATTAAACTTATCTTTGGATCTTTACTATTTGTGGTTCGCAGACGGTGACGGCATCGATATTTCTATAATCTCTAGCAGGGGCGCATCAGCAGCAGAGCATCTTGCTTATAACAGAGAGGCCTACAGAAGACCTGTTAAGAAGCCAAACTTCCGCAAGGGATATGCAAATGACTGACTGACTAGCAGTGACTTTCAACAAAGATAAAATCAATTAAACATGCAGATATGCCAAAAATATTTACGTCAGGAGAGAGGGAGAGAGAGAAAGAGAGAGAAGGAGAGAGAAAGAAAGAGAGAAAGAAAGAGATTGATTGATTGATTGATTGATTGATCTTTATTTCAAAAGTGTTAAGAATTGGGCACGCTGGCCCGTCTGACATCCTGCCCTTTATCATACATCTTTCACTCTATTCCAGACATTCTACAAATAAATGCTGTTCATGTAACAAACATAATTAACATTGAAGCTGAGAAACATAAAATAAAATATAACACTTACGTTTCGCTCTTATCCATTCACTCAGTACAAAAGTAACTACAAATATATATAAATATATACATAAACTATCTATTAAACAAAAATTTCGGGACTATTCAGAATAAACAATTAACTGTATTCGGTATCTATAAGAGCAGTTTAAGATAACTTAAGCTTTTCGTGTAAAGATCAAGTCTAGGTTTTGGAAGACATATGTTGTTCAAGCGTTGGTTGCTCTTTGGGCTAAATTTAAACAGGTTCCATAGATAAGGCGGGGCATGCCGTAAACGAATTTGATATACTACTAACTTGGCTTTGTTGAAGAGGAACCTGTTCTTAAGAAGCAGTATTGTGATACGTTTGTGCTGGTTAGTTGTTTGTGCTTGATCATTGTCACTAATAAGCTTTACTGCTCGCTTTTGGAGTGAGCAAAACCTCTGTGTATTTGACTCTGAGCAACCATCCCAGACTGTTGAGCAATAATCTAAATGTGTTTGTATATGTGATATGTAATATGTCTTCCTTGTATCTTGATCGATGAAGTGCTTAATTTTAGCTAACTGGTATACTTTTTGTGCGATGAGTTTTGTTAGACCTTGCACATGAGAGTTCCAGGTCAGATGTTGGTCAATAATAAGACCTAGTGTTTTGTGCTCGCTAATGTTTTCTATCTGTGATGTTTCCGTGCTGAGCCGAAGTGTTGTTTTTGTTGCGTTTTTGTAGTTTCATTCTTGTTGTTATGAGCGTTGATTTTGTTTTATCGGTGTTTATAATCATGCCATTATTTTTGCTCCATCTAATTAAATTGTATAACTCGACCTGAAGAGTTAATTCTAGATTAATACAATCGTAGTCACTGGTGTAGACTGTGCAATCATCGGCAGAAAGGTCACAAGAAGAGTGTTTAAGATGAAGTGGAAGATCATTGATATAGATAGCAAAGAGCAACGGGCCTAGAATAGAACCTTGCGGAACACCAGTGTCAACTGTAGCAGAATTTGATAGAGAATTGTTGAAGAATACTACCTGTTGTCTGTCTGAAAGAAACGATGCAATTAATTTTATTAGGTCAGGGTGTAATTTATAAATCTTTATTTTTCTTGCAAGAATATCGTGGTCAGTCATATCAAAATGTCTTTTAAAGTCGACAAAGATGGCTCCACATAGTCTGTCGTCATTTATGTTTACTAACCAGTTTTCTGTTATTTTGGTAAGAGCTGCGTGGCAGGAATGATTGAGTCTAAAGACTGACTGAATGTCTATGAGTAAGTTGTTCTCTTGCATGTGTCGTAGAGTTATTTTGTGTATGTGTTTTTCGAGTGGTTTTGATAATGACGATAATATGAATACTGGTTTATAGTTGGTAAGATTGTTGGATGAGCCAGATTTAAAGCGAGGATACACCTTAGCAATTTTAAAAGCCTCGGGGAAATAACATTTTGCAATGCACTGTTGTAAATATATGTTAGTGCATGTGAAATGACAGGTGCAGCATAACGTAAGATCTTATTACTAATATAATCAAGCCCAGCTGTATTGTTGTTTTTTAAGGTTAAGATATAACTGTGAACTTCACTGACTGTTAAGAATGGAATGTGTAACTGTTTAATATCAGTACATCTGCTGTCCAGGAATGTTTGTAGTCCATGTAAGTCGCATACAGGAGCTGATATTGATGATTTAAGAATGCTGATTTCTTCTCTGAAATGTGTACTGATAATTGCGCTAGTGTATGCACGATTGATGGCTTGAAAATCAAATTCTTTTCTTTTATTTGATAGTGTATTTATGGCTTTCCAAAATGATTTACTGTCTGATTTATTCGTACTAGATTCATAAAGTAATTTTTTTTCTCATGTCTTATTAAATATTGAACTTTGTTTCTGAGTGAACGGTAGGTCCTAAAGTCCTTGATTTTATGCGCCCGGTCACGTTCTCTCACGGATTGTAATATTTCAGGTGTTATCCAAGGTGACTTCGTCTGACGTTTTACTCTCACCTCTTTCATGGGGACATGTTTATCTAATATATATCTGAAGATCTTTAGCCAATATTCTATTGCCTCATCAGGGTCAGTTAGTTGGTACACGTGTGTAAGTGAAGATGTTTGCAAATCATTAAAGAATAATTCTATGTTAAATTTTCTGAAGCTTCTAAATTTCAAATGGTGTGATTGTGTTTAGGAAGTTTATACCCCTTTCTTGTCCACGTACAGCAGATTGGGTAATTATCACTTAACGAAGTATGAGGGGTGTTACATTCAATGATGTTTTCTAAGTTGGCTACATATATATGATCTAATAATGTGGATGATACTTCTGTTACTCTGGTAGGTTTGGTGACAATTTGGCAAAAACTGTAGGATAATATAATATTGCTCCAAGTTGGATTTGGTTGTGTTAGATCGATGTTGAAATCTCCAAGAATGATAATATCTTTCAACTTAAAGGTTGAAACCTCATCCACCATAGTCGTGAAGTGATCATACCACAGGGATGATACATTTGGATTACGGTACCAAAGTCCAATAACTAATGGACTCTGGTTTGGCAGTTTAACTTCCACCCAAATATATTCTACCTCTGATGATTCCAGGTCTTCTCTACGACTAAACTGGATAGTTGTGGAGACATACATTACTAGACCTGTTTCTAGTTTCCTGGTTGGGTCACGCCGGATCAGGTTAAAACCGTTAATTCTAATATCTTCATCGGTTATGTTCCTATTTAAACTGCTTTCAGAGAAGCCAAAAATGTGAAAATTTTTATTTAATATGTGTATTACTTCAGGAATTTTACCTAATAGGTGATATACCTATTGGTGATAGATGGCCTATTCGAAGTCCTTCTTGATGTAACCATTCTTCGGTAGGTGGGGTCATTTTATTTTCCTGTCTCCTGTTATTGGTTTGAAAGTAATTCCTATTATGTTACTTAATACTGATGTAAATAAACTTTTAACTACTACCCAGAGACACACTCTGTATATTAAACTTTCAACTGGTACAGAACTCACCAGCTGAAATAATTGGAAACCGAAAGAGAGACACCCCTGACTACTGAATAATTAAACGCTGAAATATGCGAATTCATTAACAAGTTGAGTAATTAAGTATATAGTTCTCACACACAAACAGATACAACTCACAGACTGCAATGACCTATAGAAAGTTAACAAGAGTTAGAAAAATAGGTAGAAAAGAAAAGGGGCAAGAAATAAAACGTTAAGAATTCTAAATAAACTTAAGGAAAAAGAGAGAGAGAGAGAGAGAGAGAGAGAGAGAGAGAGAGAGAGAGAGAGAAACTCACCCAGCGTCTCCTCTCTCACCGTCGTGCCTCATCCTTTATCTTAAGAAAAAAAAGTAAATAAATATATATATTTTAAAAAATCTACTTTAGCGAAGCCTTCGTTGGCCTCACACTCACGACTGACCCACTTGCTCCACTTGCTCCACTTGCTCCACCAACTTAATCAAATCCAGACGCCCCGGCCACTGTTACAGCCATCTGTGAGTAGCTTCAGACTTCAGGCCGTTAAAAATGCCTCAAGGACAGAGCAGTATTTATGACTGGGCCATGACTCAAGCCGGACGACGTGCCCGAGGGTGGGGGGGGGGGGGGGGGGGGGGGGGAAGATCGGCATAATTCATGACAGAAGAAAGTCACAGAACTGAGTATGTACCTCTTTTCAGTGGCATATAATGGAGAGGAATGCAGAAATGCAGCAGTTGAAAATGAAGGTGCAGGTTTAGCATAATTAGATAAGGTACAAAACGTTTTACTTTCAGACCATTTTTAAAACTTCGCGCCGACGTGCATTCTTATGGAGCTGTGTACAAACTAAAGAACCGTGCAACCCTGAGCAGAGACCGCGCTGATAAACTGGAAACAAAATTCAAATGGAAGCTCAGTTTAGAAATACATAAAGGAAAACAAACTTAAACCTGTAAAAATTTAAACAGAAAATTAACTTAGAGCTACGTAAACTTGAATGAAACTGATAATTTAAAAGCATATAATCGGACAGCTAAAATGTATTGTCATCAAAATAAAGAAATATTAGAAATTTCTTGTAATGTGTGGTAGCAGAAGAAGGGAGAACGCATTTTTTAAAACATGGGCGATGGAGAAACATTAAATGTCTCATTTATTCATTTGCATGTCCCTTGCAGAACTTTGCCTCCATAACAGCACTCTTGTAGACATCTCGGTTGTGAGCAAAACGGCCTGCTGCTGATGTATCCATTTGCAGATCGTCAACGATGTTTTTCAGCCATCATCGCCTTGGTCTTCCTCTCTTTCTTTTTCCCATTATGTACCCTTCCAAGAACATGGAAGGTCAGATAGGAGAGAGGAAGACCAAGGTGAAAATGGTTGCAAGATATCGTTGATGATCTGCAAATGGATACATCAGCACCAGAACATCTTGCTTACAATAGAGAGGCCTACAGGAGAGCTGTTATGGAGGCAAAGTTCCACACGGGACATGTAAATGACTGAATGACTGACTGACTGACCCTTCCAAGACGGTCTTCTCTAGATTATCATGACGTTTAATGCGTCCAAAATATTTAAGTTTACTCTCTTTAATTCTCTTTACTAGCCAGCCTTCTTCAATATTAAGCTCTTGTAGTATAGATATATTTGTTCTTTTTTGTGTCCATGATATTTGAAGAACTCTTCTGTAGCATTTACATTCAAAGGCATTTATGTGTTTCTCAGATGAAGGAAATCACTGAGTCCTATCCAGGCATCTGTTTGTCTAATCAACGTTGAAAAGTATATGAGGAGGGAGACAGGACAAGACAAGACAAGACAAGCTTGTTGGAAGTGCAATTTAATGCAGTATCTCATATATGTGTCCTAATCTTAAATTCAATGTTTTACTTAAGAGAAGTGTTTGCGAAAGACAATGTGTCTGTGTGTGTGCGAGAGAGAGAGAGAGAGAGAGAGAGAGAGAGAGAGTATGTAAGAGAGATAGCGTATGTATGAGAGATGCTGTATATATGAGAGATAGCGTATGTATGAGAGATAGCGTATGTATGAGAGATAATGTATGTATGAGATATACCGTATGAGAGAAAGAGGACGTAAACGCCAGCAGAAAATGTAACATAAACAACACTTAAGACTGAGATTGATAACACCAGAACAGACATCACATGTCGGCTCACACCTCGCTCTTAAGTAAACCAGTTACGTCCATGGACGTAAAACTGGGACGCCACTGTTTGCTGGAGTCCAAAAAATTGGAAATAGAAATGTTACAGAAACAAACTTCCGACTGCGCACTTTGCATTTTGTAAGACAGGCGAGGCATTGAAAGATATTAAGATGAGGTTTAGTATGTGGATAATTAGATTGAAGAGAAAGAAAGGAAAACAAAAGAATTATCTGCAGACATTCTGCTGGAAGAGGGGAAAAAACGGATTTAAAAAAAGCAGGCGAGACAAAGAGAGAGGAGGGGAGAGAAAACGAACAACTGAGCGCAGTGGTGGATTGCCCTTTGTGCTGAACAAGCTTAAGCCTAGGGGGCCCAGAGGCCCAGCGGGGCCTGGCGTGAATGAGGAAAGAAAACTGCAAATAGAGATTACTGTTTCATGTGAAAATTAGTTATAACTATTATTGCAGAGCTAGCACGTTGTGTTATCAAAAGACAGCGACGTATCAGTTTGTTTTTGGTCTGTGTGCTACAAAGTCATATAGTGATAATAGACATCATAATTAGAGGCAAATCAGGTGGTATATCAGGAGGTAGATGACATAGGTCGGAGATGACGTGGGCCCTAAGTTTAGCCTAAGGGCCTGGGTGATGATTAATCCGTCACTAATCGAGCAGACTTCATTTTTAAAATGATATAGAACTAGGCATGCAGTCAGTCAGTTTTTTGTTTGTCCCTTGCGGAACTTTGCCTCCATAACAGCTCTCCTGTAGGCCTCTTCATTATAAGCAAGATGCCTTGCTGCTGATGCATCCATTTGCAGATTATCAACGATGTTTTGCAGCCACCTTCGCCTTAGTCTTCCTCTCTTTTTTTCCCATTATGTACCCTTCCAAGAATGGTCTTCTCTAAATTCTCATGGCGTTTAATGTGTTTAAAGCATTTAAGTTTTCTCTCTTTAATCCTCTTTACTAGCCAGCCTTCTTCAATATTAAATTCTTGTAGTATAGATATATTTGTTCTTTTTTTGTGTGTCCATGATATTTGAAGAACTCTTCTGTAGCATTTACATTCAAAGGCATTTATGTGTTTGTCAGCTGTTTTGTTAAGTGTCCAGGTCTCACAGGCATATGTTGCGATAGGAAAGATGCATGCCCTTAAAAGTCTTATTTTTGTAGTTCTGTCTGTTCCACTCCACAGCTTCTTTAGCTGTTTTACTTTATGCAGGCTCGTCTGATATTCTGTTCTTTATCAAACAACTTTCACACTGCTCATATTTTCGCTCATCTCTTATCTACGAGCTCCATAAAGGAAATAACTACATACATGTAACAAAGTTATTCTTACAGTCTCACACTATAAAGGATTTTCAGTAATAAAAATTCAGAGCTTTCAATAGGAGCCTAAAATAATTATGAACGTTTATAAATCAATAGGGAATGTAACAATCATTAAATAGATATAGAAGGCATTTGTAGTTGTAGGAAGGAATAATATTGTTTACACCTTTTAAATAAGATGGGAGGACATTCCAAAGATGAGGAGCAGAGCAAGCAAAGCTTTTCTTGAACAGTTCGTGTCTATAAACTGAGAGAAGATGATTGTTTAAGCGTTGACTAGAATTTGGGTTAATTTTTAAGTTTTCGTAGATAAGATGGATCATTTCGTGATGAAATTCGATGGAATGTTTGGTTTTGTTGAATAGGAGCCGGTTTATTGGGTGGTAGAATTCTAAGATGTTTGTGCTGAACTATGGTCTCTATTGAATGCTTGTCACTAATAAAACATACTGTGTGTTCTTGAAGGGAATAAAGTTTTTACACTAAACACTGAACTAACATCCCATATTCTGGTGCAACAGTCTAAAGCGTGACTGTATTTATGATATGTAGTATGTCTTCCTCGTGTCCTGATTAATAAAGTTCATTATCAATAAAGTTCATTATCAATAAACTGCTTAATTCTGGCTAACTGGTACACTTTTCGCGCCATGTGCTTTGTTAGACTATAGAGAATTTCAAGTGCTGGTCCATGTTAAGACCTACAGTTTTGTGTTCGCTAACCTGCTTTATCTGTGATTGTCCAATAAAGTGTTATAGTGCTGTTTGGTAAGTTTTGTGATTTCTCTCAGTGTAATGAGCATATATTCTGTTTCCTTTGAGAGAGAGAGAGAGAGAGAGAGAAACAATAGAACAGAATATAAAATGAATGGGTATACAGGCATAGAGACAGACAGACAAATGAACAAGGGATGGACGGACAGATCGGCAGGACAGACAGACAGACAGACAGACAGATAGATAGATAGATAGATAGATAGATAGATAGATAGATAGATAGATAGATAGATAGATGGATAGATAGACAGACAGATAGATAGATAGATAGATAGATAGATAGATAGATAGATATAGATAGATAGATAGATAGATAGATAGATAGATAGATAGATAGATATACCGGGGTTAAACCCTACACGGTTATCGTACCAAGGGATGAGGTTCATGTACCAAGGATTAAAGTTCCAAAGGTTAGAGTCAAGGTTAAAGTACTACGCTCTGTACTTTACCCGAACCTAAAACCAGGTGAAAGACACGGGAACCTGCAAGTGAAAACGAGCTGGCGGGAGGATAGCAAAACTACACACATTTCCTGCAAAGTTTTCCGATTATTGATCAAACAAAGTCTCCCCTCTTTTTTTTTTAACAATAATCTAATACAGGAAATAACCAACAGAGCAATATTCAAAACAAAGTAAAACACTTTTGACGCAAACAACCGCGGAGTTTTGTTTTTGTTTTGTTTTTGTGGTTTAGCGTGTGACATGAGAAATTCTGAAAGTCTCTTTACGAGGATCACGAGAAAGATATGATGACGAAAGCGGCACCCGGTGCCTCTGTGGAAACTCATTGCTAGGACCCAGCTTGTATTTAGTCTTGCCACAAAATAATCAGGAGACAGATGACAGCGGAGAAATGGGCAATACGCCGCCCCAGGGGAACTGTTAATGGTAATTCGCCTTCATATATGCGGACGCGCGTCTGAGATAACGCCAAATCGGCAATCTTTGCAACCCGAGGTGAATCCCTGAAGATCCTGTCTGTTGGCATGAAATAGCCCCCATGTCCATTAGATTTAATAACTGAAGCAGCCTGGAGGTATGTGCTGAAAATAGTTACTACCAACTACACACGAGAAGAGTAATAATAAATTGAGAAGGGCGCGCACGTTGTTTTCTTGGAAGATTCATAAGAATAGTCTCTTGCTTGCATTCGTGGGTACATTGAAGAGGAATAGAGGAGAAGGGTTTGGGGAGTGTCAGTGTGATGGCTGTAGTGGGTGACGGAGAGAGGGCCGACTGGAGGAGCTGCTCAAAAGACTGTTTAGTCTCTTCTCAGTGCAGATAGTTGTTGTGATCTCACATCAGCAGCAGGCCATCTTGCCTAACCGAGAGGCCTACAGGAGAGCTGTTAGGGAGGCGAAGTTCCGCAAGGGACATGCAAATGACTGACTGATTGTTGTGATCTTTCAAACTGGCTAAGAACATAAGATGCATTCCCAGTATGGGCGTTGGAGTATACCCAGAGATATGTTTTCTGTGGACCTATTCGAAGCTTATAAAAAAAATTAGCTGTATTTTAATCTCGTTTCAATATGTTTATCTGTGCTTCAATGGCATCACTGCGTTACTCGCGGATAAAAGGGATAACGACTGCGGTAAAACTTGTTTTAGTAATAAAGGTAGGTAGAGGTGTATGTTTCAGTTTTACAAAGCAAAAGAGGGAATGAGGAAAGTGAGAAATAACACAAATGGTAGAAAGTATGAAAGTAATATGAGAATGTATAAATGAAAAACATACAACGTCCAATATTTCGGCGTCAGCCTTCTTCAAGGATTATATACAAAAACAACACAACACATGAATAAAAATAAGAAAAACAAAAATGACAAACTTTGTTTTGTGGCATCCTTCTTCACTACAGAAACAAATTTTTATTTTTCTTCTTTTTAATTTGTGTGTAGTATTGTTTTCGTATGTAATCCTTGAAAAAGGCTAACGCCGAAATATTGGATGTTGTATGTTTTTCATGTTGTATGTATACACTTTCATCTTACGTTCATACTTTCTGCTATTTGTGTTTTTTTCCCCTCACTTTCCTCACACCCACCCCCCCCCCTCTTTTTGTAAACTAAATCATACACCTCTATCTACATTTTTTACCTGCAAATAATATAAGTTGGCATTTCCAGACAGACAGAAGAAGAAGATGATAATGATGCCTGACCTCTTACTTCTACGTAATGCTAAGGCATAGATTGGTTACAAGACCGGATGTCAAGCTAATCTGCCCTACTTTCCTAATTTAGAAGTTGGCCAATCAGAAAACACAAAGCAAACCCCCGTTACCCCCCCCCCCCCCCCCCCCCCCCCCCAAGTTCCGAAGTTTATGCAGGCAGACCGTGGAAAACATGCACGTGACATAGAAAGACTCGTTCATTATGCTAAAATAACAAGAAAAATCTCTTCCAAATGCTCCTGCGTTAAGTTCAAACTTGAGAACGTCCTCGTAAAGAACCAAATGTTGCCATGGAAAGGGGTCATATTCTTGGACTTCTGCGGTTTTGTTTTTTTTTTTTTAAAGGATTATGAAAAATGGAGCTGCTTCTCCGATATATATATATATATATTTTTTTTTGGCACTCACTTAAGCCACCTCTGTCCCTTCCTCTCTCTCTTTCTTTCTCTCTCTCTCTCTCTCTCTCGCTATCTATCTCTCTTATGCGCTCTATCTGTCTGTCTATACGCATGTTTATCTTTCGGATGATTAACAGCATTGGACCATTATACCGCATATGTAAGTATCCTCGGGCACATTAATTAATGATATCATGTCAGTTTCTTGGGGGGTCAAAGATGCTGTCTGATTTGACAATCAGCAACCGATAGCTCGCATGTTAGCGTCAAGATTGGTGAATCGTATCTGGCATTGCTAGTGTCAGAGTTGACGAACTATAGCTGACATGTTGGCGTCAGGGTTGGTGAACCATAGCTGACATGTTGGCATCAGGGTTGGTGAACTATAGCTGACATGTTGGCGTCAGGGTTGACAAACTATAGCTGACATATTGGCGTCAGGGTTGGTGAACTATAGCTGACATGTTGGCATCAGGGTTGGTGAACCATAGCTGACATATTGGCGTCAGGGTTGGTGAACCATAGCTGACATATTGGCGTCAGGGTTGGTGAACCATAGCTGACATATTGGCGTCAGGGTTGGTGAACCATGGCTGACATATTGGCGTCAGGGTTGGTGAACCATAGCTGACATATTGGAGTCAGGTTTGGTGAACTATAGCTGACATGTTGGCGTCAGGGTTGGTGAACTATATCTGACATGTTGGCGTCAGGGTTGGTGAACTATAGCTGACATGTTGGCGTCAAGGTTGGTGAACCATAGCTGACATGTTGGCGTCAGGGTTGGTGAACTATAGCTGACATGTTGGGGTCAGGGTTGGTGAACTATAGCTGACATGTTGGCGTCAAGGTTGGTGAACTATAGCTGACATGTTGGCGTCAAGGTTGGTGAACTATAGCTGACATGTTGGCGTCAAGGTTGGTGAACTATAGCTGACATGTTGGCGTCAAGGTTGGTGAACTATAGCTGACATGTTGGCGTCAAGGTTGGTGAACTATAGCTGACATGTTGGCGTCAGGGTTGGTGAACAATAGCTGACATGTTGGCGTCAAGGTTGGTGAACTATAGCTGCTATGCTGGCGTCAGAGTTGACGAACTATAGCTAACATGTTGGCGCCAGGGTTGGTGAACTATAGTTGACACGCTGTTCGTCAGGGTTGGTGAACTATAGCTGATCAAGACCATGCCCCACCTCTCAGTTGGAACCACCAGTAACAAGACTGGCCTGGCTAACGGGGCAGGGATCACCATGGTCCTAATGGAAGCGGAGACTGCTAAAGAAGCATTGCTCCACACGGGCACTGAAAAAAAAAATAACCGCCATAACCCGCTCCCAAACCGACACCACGATGCTGTGCCTCAAAACCTTCACGGGTCTAGGCCACAAAGAACACCATCTCGCTGTTAAAACAAGACAAGGCACCAATTTTCAGAGATCTTTTGGTGGTTAACCTTCGCTGATCACGAAACTTGTTCCAAGTTTGTGAAGTATATCCTGAAATATGCTCTCGTTTCTTGTTTTTCCTGGGTTTGTCTCAGATACTGTCAAGATAAGTATGGACGTTTACTCAAGTGTCTTGTGGTTTTCTGTAATGATCGGGTTCTGGGAACGCTCTCTTCGAGTCGGGGCTGGAAGTAATTTTGGATGCTTTTGGAGGCAGAATTCAAATCGGAAGAAATGTACTATTTATGAAAGAGTGGAAGTCAAACGTTATTTAAAAAAAACAAAACAAACAATATAACAGCCGTAGTAGTATGTGATTCTCGATGGTGCGCGAATAATCAGAAATAAACCACTGATGAAGGAGTCATAAAGTAGAAAAATATAGTGCCTAAAGTTGCAAGCGTCAGTGAAATCAGAATAGGTATTTAATATAATGTTTAATGAACCACACATGAAGGGGTAGAAGAGTTTTAGAAAAATATGGGGTCA
>CM019713.1:35636053-35981053 GCA_009760885.1 Achatina immaculata
ATCTTCTGGGGTGTAGGATGATGTGACCTATCAACTGTTGCCAGCTCAAAGGTGGCTGCTCTATCTGAAATAACCCTCGGTCGGGAACTACAACTGAGGTTCACCGACTGAGTAATTACATTTTCCTCCAAAGCTAATTCTGTCGCTCTGTCAAATGTTGCAGGTTTATCTCTGATTAATTTAGTTTTAATACTACGTGGTATTAGGGCGCCCGTGAGTGTCTGTACCAGTTGCCTCTGCGCCAGCGGAGATACCAGTTCCGCTGCAGAGTAGGCAACTTTGGCTACCTCGTTGATTCAGTCAGCCGATGCTTGAACAGACTCTGCAGGTTTATCTCTGATTAATTTAGTTTTAATACTACGTGGTATTAGGGCGCCCGTGAGTGTCTGTACCAGTTGCCTCTGCGCCAGCGGAGATACCAGTTCCGCTGCAGAGTAGGCAACTTTGGCTACCTCGTTGATTCAGTCAGCCGATGCTTGAACAGACTCTCCAGGAGTCTGTGTGATGCCGGCGAGCTTATGCCAGGCCTCTTGTGGGAGTTTCTAGCACACCATAACGTGCTAATAACACTGTAACAAACTCCTCCCATGACTCCTGAAGATGGAGGCGCTGCTTGACAAATTCTGCCATAGGACCTGTGGTGCAGAGATACACCAAATTCTACTTCACGAGCAGGTCCACAGCTCTGACCTCCATGAGTTTATCTAACTCCACCAATCACTGCTTCAACTTTGCTGGGTCCCCGTCGAATCGTTCTACATGGGTGAACTCCAAGTCATCACTGACTT
Source organism: Achatina immaculata (assembly GCA_009760885.1). Classification (NCBI taxonomy): domain Eukaryota; kingdom Metazoa; phylum Mollusca; class Gastropoda; order Stylommatophora; family Achatinidae; genus Lissachatina; species Lissachatina immaculata. Next base: position 35,636,842 of record CM019713.1, read on the forward strand.
GTGACAGGGTGGCCTGCAACATACCCAGCAAATCTGACGTGGATGGAGCAGAAGCCATTGTACGACCTTCACTGTTAGCTTCTTAGTTATCAAAAATCACTAAACAATTATCAATATTACTAAACAAAATCAATATCACTGAAAAATATCAATATTACCGAATAAATATCAATACTGCTGAAAAATAATCACGGCAGAATTGCCAAATAACAATCATCAACATCAACACTATACTACTAATTAACCAAACTAACTACTACTAAGTCCTATCTTGAATGGAATTCAACAATAATTTTATGTCTCAAATATCACAACTAAATTAAATGTTCATTAAAGTCCAACAAATGTCACAGGAAAAGAATGTCCTAAAATATCTCTTCCAAATATAACTGAATCTAAAATATCCTTGATTTTACACCACAAATAAAGAGCACATCCAGCGACTGTCCATTTACAAGTGTCCACTCCTATCTGTCTACCGAATAATCTCATTCAGGCAAAACTTAGCAAAGTTCATCAAGCAGCGATATTCAGAGTGTTTCTTCTTGCAGTAAAGCTGAAGACCCAAAGTAACTGCTGAAAATGCAGAAAACAGTTAATTTGACCATTTGTTACCTCTCCGGTCTGGGTAGACCTGGTTGAGATGCGATGTAACAAGCCGCTCTGGTTCCTCACAGGATGATGGTTCAGGATCAGGTTCACTGGTCCGGGGTCAGGCTCACAGGACCGGTCTGCAAGTACAGGTAAGCTTCAGTACCTGCACTGCCTAGGCCCCAGGAGCTAGAGGTGCCGCAAACTTTCGGGCAAGCTGGACATCATCGCCGCCTTGAACAACTCCTACTCTAGCTATCCCTAACACTAAACAAAAATGCAACTCCCTAAGCAAGCAAAACTTGAGAACCGCTGACGAAAACAGACTACACAAACACAAATGTGGGGTACAAAATACTTGCATGAACTGGTCAATGTGTAAACAAACAAACTGGTCGTGACGAGTGGTCTGATTCGGCACCACTGAAAAAAGATTTTCGTATTTGTATTACTGAACACTAAACACGTGTTTTGCTCACACACTGTTCTGTACTATGCTTATTACGTGTTAACATGAGCATTAGGCCCAGTGACATTGGTATATGCCGTGTAACAAGACAACCCAGATAACAATAACATACAACTAAACATCAATACACGACATGACCAGTTACATGTAATCGACTAACTCAACATCAAACTTACATAATGAACTAGAGAATCCCTAACATCCCTTTCTAGAAAATAAAACTCACACACGACCTGTCTCTACAACATTCCGACCAAACACTAACTCATTCATACATCCCGCCCATCAGATCCACGTGACTGAGTTCTCCCTCGGAACACGGAGATACTTTCTCTGTGCTAGCATAAACAGGTGAGTTGTGGTCTATTACTGTTTGACCACAACAACAAGGTTTCTCACACACAAAAAAAAAAAATATGTTACACGAGTAACGATCAGAAACGTGGAGTACAACAAAGAAAGATGAACAATAATTGCAGATCTTTGAGAACAAGATCCTAAGAAGAATCTTTGGGCCCACAAAGGATACCAACAGTGGAGAATGACGAGCTAGAAATAACACTGAACTGAACAGCTTATTTAAATCGCAACGAATTATAAATGTCTTGAAACTGAGGAAGACCAAGACTACGCTGGCTGGGGCATGTAGAAAGAATGGAAGAGAAGAGACAAACGAGAAATATGTATACACGAGAGATAAGGGAAACAAAACCAAGGGGTAGACCAAGACAGAGATGGAAAAACAACATAGAAGAGGATATAAAAGAAATCAGTGTCGCCAACTGGAGAGAGAAGATTAGAAATAGAGAGAGGAGTGGAGGCGAACTTTATCTGCAGCAGTGAGTCTTAATGGCTCGGAAAGCTGTAGAATATATATATATATATATTAAAAATATATATATATATATATATATATATATATCCTTCCCGTGCCGTTAAACGTCACATAGGGCTCGCAAAGTACTTCGCCAATTTTCGCTGTCTTCGGCGAGTCTTTCAACCTCATCAAGGGATGTTGTTTTCCAGCTTTCGCATGCATAAATGAGGGTGGATATTACATTTGAATTGAATAGTCTGAACTTGGTTTTTGTGCTTATAACTTTTGAATTCCATATGTTCTCAAGATTCTTGAAGATCGATGCTGCTTTTACAATTCTGATTCTAACTTCCTTTCTAGTGTCACCATCCTGGTCTATGTAGCTGCCAAGGTACGCAAATTGATTGACTTCTTCAATATCTGTCACTTCTATTTTGATGAAGGTGAATTTTCATTATTTTTATTATATATATAATTTACCAACAATCAATACATGACATGGTTTCAAACATGAAAATATACATACTCGTAAAAATTTTAATTCAGAATTTCATTATCATCATCAGGTGCCGTGCCGAATGGCGTTGGCTATTATGCTTCTTCAGAGTACATGATCCTTCATGCAGGCCATCAACTCAGTTGGAGATCTCCTCTCGCACCATCCCGTCAGACTGTCCAGTATCATTTCTCTTGGTCTTCTTCTTGATCTTCTTCCCTCTATTTTTCCTGTTATTATAATATTTTCAATGCCCCCCCCCCCCTTCTCATTGCATGTCCTATGAAAGCACATTGTCTCTCTCTTATTTTTTTGACAAGATTTTTGTTGTCTTCTGTTTCCAATGATTTTTGTGCAGACTTGCCTATTGTCCATGATTCACTTCCACATAACAAGATAGGTTCAATATAGCATTTTAGGACTCATTTCCTAACATTAATTGATAAGAATGTGTTGCATAATATGTTTCTCATTCTCTGAAATGTAGTCTTTGCTTGGCCTATTCTGTTCCTAATTTCTGTTCTGCATTTCCCATCTGAAGTTATTACTGCTCCAAGGCATTTGAATTTCTGCACCTGCTTTAGAATAGTTCCGTTTAATTTTATATTGTATGCTGGTGGATTCTGTTTCTTAGATATAACCATAGTCTTTTTGGTGCTTAAAGTAAGGTCTTTCTGTTCACTTCCTTTAGCAACTTTATTCAAGAGATTTTACAGGTCTTGTTGGTTTTCAGCTGTCAGTACTGTGTCGTCAGCATACCGAAGGTTGCTAATATTGTATCTTCTAATTTTTATGGCTGGAGATAGTATACATCCTTGTTGCACCCCTATTAACAATTTACAATTTCTTATAAAGATGAAGGTGATCAGCGATGGATTTTACAATGCCATGATGGAAGTTTTGGTGAAATCAGCTTCTAACGTACATTTTGTCAATGTGTACTCAAACAGTGGACTGTTGATAATGACAGGAACTGGTTGTTGCCAGAGGTTGTACCCCAAGGCTGTTGCCACTCCCGAAGTGACAATATGCTGTTTAGTGTATAAGTTCAGCCACAGTATAGTGTACATGGTCAAAATTTTATTTTATTTTATAATTACTTTTTAGTGGAGACCGAAATGGACGGTGTAACTTTTTTTTAACCGCCTTTCCTAATTGATTAAACAAAATATTAATAGACGAGAAGGTAACAGAAGCTGTTTTTAATTTCACTTTTACGACATTAGCAGATTATTCTACTTTATATTATAGAAGTAGTCTCCCTTAGTAAAGAGCTTCCTCGTTGCTGGATAGGCGTACAGGTGTAAACGCTACCTACAGGTGTTTGTCCAATCTGTAAGTACACATATCGTCAATAGATACCAGTGCCAAACGTTTCAAATACGTGAGGTGACGAAGTAATTGTCTTAAATAATAGTTACAGAATGTAATATTTCTAGCTTTTCAACAACAAAAAAATTGTAGAAAACCTCAAACTGATAATGGGCGTGGGTAGAAAGTTTACCCGATAATGTCATGTCAAACTTGCGTGACTTAAAATTCTAAAACGGAAGATTTTTTTTCTTTCCATTTTTCATTATCGTCAAGAAAATACAATACGAGCCAGTAATTTGTAGTTTAACGACCGTTTATGTACTGTGTATACAAACGAAGATTGGACTTGTTTTAGCTGATAACTTTTTAAAACGATGAGTTCTATCGCATATCATTTTAGAAAGGGGGGGGGGTGGGGGGGGGGTTACATTCTGATGTTATATTTAGAACTATAACGCTGTAGTCAGGAAATACAAAGTTTATTTTCTCAAAGTACTGCATTGCCCGAACTAAATTAAAGTAGTAGATTTAAACCATATCATTCTGATAACATACTCATGTTTTTACCCCTAATAGCCACCGCAATAATCGGACAAATTCCTCTTTGATAAGTTGTGGGAAGCATGGCTGTGGTTCTGCCCGTTGCATTCAGTGGCATGACCGCGTTTGTTTTGCTTTTGCTACCTGATCTATTGATCTTCTTGTGTGTCCATTGATTAAACTTTCTCATTCATTTTTCATTAATGGTTTAGTGCAAAAAATGCTTTTGAGACTTATCATAGAATATGGGCTATTCATATTCCACTTTGTTCATCTCAAGATACTTATGGCTGACAGTTTTATTGTGGCCCATAGTAAATGTCAGATTCAGATGTAGTTTTTTTTTTAAAAAACTCATACAATCATTGGACATGTATGACTGGCATTTTATTACAGTTACCTGCAGTTTAGGTAATGTAGGCAGTTTTTTTTTCTTCTCTCAGCGTACAAATGACATGTGACAAGTTAAAAATATACATGCTACAAAAATTAGTGTATTACTTAATTAAATTAAAAAATAGCACATTTTGAGAAATCCAGTTAAATTTTGGATTTAAGATCCAGGATGAAAGTCAGTTAAAGATGATTGTTCTAAACTGGTCTAATCACTGAAGACTTAAACATTTAAATCAAACCATATTTTATTTAAAAAAAAACATCACATTTATATATCTGATCTAATGATAGAGACTTTGTAACACACATATCACATATTATGAGGATGACAGACAAATCTGTACCACAAACAGTTTATATGTGGATTCCACAGGGTAAATGTAGCATGGGATGACCCTTGTGGATGTACAGCAGAGACAATGCTAGTAAATCAAGGACCGACAATGGGAGACAGCCAATAAGATATAAAGGGACTGTCAAAAGTGCAAAGATAAAAGCGACTGCAGTAAAACTGATTCAAATAATAAAGATAGAGGTGTATGGTGCAGTTTTACAAAGCGGCAGAGGGAGTGAGTAAAATGAGAACAAAGTTAAAAAGTATGAGAGTAAGATGAGAATGTATAAATGAAAAACATACAATATTCAATATTTTGGCATGAGCCTTTTTCGAGGGTTACATACACAAACAAAATGATATATAACTTATCTGAAATATTGGATATTGTATGTTTTTCATTTATACATTCTCATCTTACTCTCATACTTTCTATTCATTTTTTCTCATTTTGCTCACTCCCTCTGCCGCTTTGTAAAACTTCACATACACCTCTATTTACCTTTGTCAAAAAGTGCAAAGCCCTTGCTTCAAGCAGTCCCATGTGTTTTTGGCACTGAAGGGACAAGAGAGAGATAGAGAAAGAAAAGATAGGCATCATGCTATATGAATGATCCAACTACAGGGTTTTTTAAAAACAATTTCATTCAAAGAGACACATTTTTGGGTAAACTCCGTTTCACTAGTATTGCATCAATCATATACCTCATTGGCCAGGCCACAAAGTAGACCAAATCCGTGATACATTATTACAGTCTTGTGAAGGAGAACAGGCTACTGCAAGCTAAGATGCTATCTCTACTATAGATTGAAAGTTGGCCTAGCAAACCCTTTGTGTCTTTCTGGCAAAAAGAGACAGACATTACATGTTCTCCAAAAATACAGCTATACAGTCCACTCCTGCAAAAAACCTGTGTAGACCTCAAAGCTTTCATGAGGAGAAGCTGTATGGTGATGCTGAAAACCAGACATGAACTTTTGCAGTTGTGAGATAGACTGACAGTGAGTGAGTAGTGAAGAAGATGATATGACAATATTTCTAAGACATACTGAGAGAGTTTTCTGTTAAGTTTTGAAGAGTAGGAAGAAGTGGGAAAAGAAGTCCAACTATAAGAGTAACTGAAAGAGATAGTGCAACTATAAGAGTAACTGAAAAAGTTAGTGCAACTATAAGAGTAACTGAAAAAGATAGTGCTCCAAAGTGGATGAAAGAAAAGATAAAGGGGTGGTGGGAAGTTTTGTACTGGCTTACAAAATTTTTCTTAGAGTCACTGGCGACAAGCATTGAGGAAAGAGGGACCAGGCAGATTCTTGGCAAGTGCCGAGAGACTGGACATTGCAAGATAACATTGTTATTACTGTGGCCAGTTGTGCCAATAAAATATCAGAAGATTCAGTGATGAGAGTAGTTGTTTAAAAAAATAGTTCATAGGAATTTCCACCAACAGCTAACAACTTCCTGCTTTAAAACCATCATATCAGAAGAAAAGAGCCATTGTAGGAATACACTACCCTTTTTCATTTAGGAGCATTGCATGAAGATAGAACAGGATCTTATTCAGTAATGATTTATTGTTCCTGATGACCGTTTCATCACTCTTTCTACCACAGGCATATTTACATTATTAACATACAATATCTCTGAGCCATAACATTTTCATGTAAATTAGTTTACTTTCTTGCACATAAGAGTAAGTCATGCTCTGTGGTCTGGCAGATGATTACAAATAAATCACCACAACGGTGGAGGAGAATATTAGGTTATCAAAAAACATTGGAGATTTAATGAAAAAAGAAAGAGATCACTGAAACGGACAAATTAATAAAGTATTGAAATAAACATTTCATTACAGGTATAAGCTTTTTTAGTCACATATGAAAAAATAAGGAGATAAATCTCTCTCTCTCTCTTTCTTTTCAATCAAGTGTTTCACTACATGAATAAGTTTTACCATAAACTTTGCAACAGAAGGTGGACAGATTTTACAAAGAAAATTTGCATGCTAGCAAAACTTTACTATATCAAAGTGTTCTAAGTGAAATAGTCTAATATGTTATTATAAAGACTTACTGATTGTGACTGACATGCAATATTTAATGTTATTGTATATCACTGGAGTATTGTGATGGACATGTAATATTTCATGTACCAGATGCCACTGGAGTATTGTAATGAACATGTAATATTTCATGTACAAGGTGTCATTGGAATATTGTGATGGGCATGTAATATTTCATGTACCAGGTATCACTGAGTGTTTGACAGACTGAAATTCACATAGCAATAGTTATATATATTTGTTCTGTTTTGTTTTGTACACTGCTGTTGCTGAAAGCATGAAGTGTGTAGCTTTACAGGCATAGACAACATTCCTGATTAAACATTCCAGGAAAGTGTATTCCAAAGATCATCATGTCAGAGATTATATGCCACATCACAGCTCATATAATGACAGTCGATAGGTATTATTTATCATTTACCTGCCATGCTTACATGAAGCACAATTACACAAGAGTTTAAGTAAATTACTTTTAAGCTGTGAAGGTTTTCTTGTTATTTTTAGTGTTGCTCTTCTTGCCTCTTTAACAGTCTTGTCCATTTTTTCATGTTGCTGTTCTTTTCCCTTCAAACAGTCTTGTCCATTTTTTTCATGTTTCTTTAAAAAGTCTTGTCCATTTTTTTTCATGTTGCTGTTCTTGTTCTTTAAACAGTCTTCTCCATTTTTTTTTCGTGTTTCTGTTCTTGTTCTTTAAAAAGTCTTGCCCATTTTTTTTTCATGTTGCTGTTCTTGTTCTTTAAAAAACAGTTTTGTCTATTTTTTTGTGTGTGTTGCTGTTCTTATCCTTTAAACAGTCTTGTCCATTTTTTAAAAATTTGACATTGCTGTTCTTTTGTTTGTTTGTTTGTTTTTGTTCTTACTGTACATTCTATAACAGATTTATTACCTTCTCCTTCCCTGTTATATTTTCTCAATATTCAAGTTTAAAGGTTGCCTAAAAAATGTTTCGTTTTTATTTTTTGTTTTGTTTATTTTGATTTCAGATTTAAAAAAAAACCATTGTCAGTACATCTTCAATGTACAGGTTATATACTAGTTTATCTATAAAGACGCATTTTCGTTCTGTTTTTCCCTATTACTGAAGTGACATGGTGTAATTATACAATCATACGCCAGCTTACGGGCAGCTTACTACAGTTTGTAGTTACTGTTGAGATTCATTAGAATTGGAAAATTTTTTTTAGAAATGACCAGACAGGTCACTTAGGCCGTACGCATCGCACTTATTGACCGCAGTGGTGTTGCCAGCCGTACCACAAGGCGCTTCATATGTCTAGATTATGACACAGTTCTTTACTTCATATGTATCTATTTGGGTGTGTATGTTACAGCATATTTTTATATGTCAGTGAAACTTTATTATAGTAGGATTCTTTATTTAAGATGTTATTCGTTTGTTGAGAGATTAACACATTTTCTGTGTTCTGTTAGTGTTTTAAACTGATAAAAAGCTTGTCTGTTCATCTCAGCAGGTGTTGAGAAATGTTGGGCCCTAGCATTATTTGCTGGTCATTTTTTCACCCATCATGGCCATCGTGTCACCCCCGTCACCCCCCCCCCCCAATTAAATATGCCAGTTTATCAGTTGTGATGAACCACTAGTGTAGGAGAAGAGGACATCTTTTTTTAAAGTGTGTTCAGTAGGCCTCCGGTAAAAAGAAGAATAATAAATCTGTAGAATACAAAACGGTAACCGGGTATGACTTACGTTATGTGGAAAGAGCACGGGTAGTTTTTTTTTATTACCCCTTTCTCCTTGTACAACTCAAATGACTTTTTAACCAACCTGTCATGAACAGAAATAAAATAATTTAACTAAGCCCTAAGGTTCAGCGAGAGTTGGGGAGGAATTTTCCAGTCACGATCTCTGGCTGAACTTTGGTTCAGAAACCCTTATCTAGACAGGTGCCAGTGTATGTATCTAACGCCTTCGCGCCACAACAAAAGCTACATGTGGTAGCGTTGGTAAACCTGCAAGAATCAATGCTTAGAGCGAAATTTAGTCCACATCTAAATGAAATTTAAAATAGCACATTTCTAACCCAATCAGTATTTTTAACTTCCTTCCAGTTTCTTTCCACCAAAACTTCTCATCAAATATTTGTCCTGGCAAAGCACGACAATTAATTCAGAGTGAAAGTTAAACCGCAACTTTATCGGCGTATTGTTGTAGAAGTTTTCCTTTGTCTGCTCGTCATCTTTACTTCCTCGTTGACTGGGCTGCTCATCAGTTGGTGGGGCTCTGTTGGGATTGGTGAGTAGAAGAGAAGTACAGTAACTGGTCGGGGCAAAGGTAGGGCAGTTCCGGTTCAGCGGCTTGACTAGGGTTGCTTGTCGAGTTTGAGATTAAAAAAAAAAATTCATTTTGAATTTGTAAGACATTTTGTCTTCTTATTTGTCATTTTCAAGGGGATATATATGTGGTTACTCTTGTGCTATTGAAAACATCGAATTATATAATAATAAAATATAATATATCGCATTATATTTATTTGCATATGGATTCTACTTTAATACAAGAACTCTTTAAAGCAGTGGTTCTTAAGTTGGGGTTCATGGGTCCCGAGTGGGTTCATGAAAGTATTTTTGAGGGTCTAAGGACTAGCACATGGATTGGATCTTAGTTTCCTCTAGGTCCTGTTTATTATTAAAAAATAGTTGTTACTCGGGGTTCACAGTTGTTCTCAGGCCAGAAAGGGGGTCCATGGCCACAAAAGCTTATGAACCACTGTTTTAGAAGTTAGATTGATGTGGTAAATGATTTTCTGAATAGAAGTGATTTATGAGAAACATAGCTTTACTTTCTTTATACAGTTGTATAAAATGAGTTTTGCATAAGTATATTATTCGTTCCGTGTACTGTTTCAAGAAGACAATCATTGATTACAAATTAAGCGCGTAGTGTCAGTCCTGGCTTTCTGACACGTAGTACTACTTTAAGATGTCGTCTTGGTTTCTATTTTCAGCCATTATTAGTTTAGTTACCAATGATATTTCACTTCTTTGTCTGTTTAAGTGATCTAACATTTGTATAATAGTGTGTCAAATCAAGAAACGTAGGCCTTACGTCGATTCTGTTATTTTCTATGTGAAGCACAAAATGCAATAGTAAGTTGTGTAGACCACGAGCAAAGAGTAGCAAATTCAATGTCACAAGTCGGTTTTTTTTTTGTTCCCGAAGCCCGCGTTGTTGTTGTTATAATGTTGCCTCTTCATATTCAGTCACCAGGTTGGCGCCTTCAGTCACAGCAAGGTTACATGTATTTTAAGTTAACTTGTTGTTACATGATTCATTACTCTTATCAGCGACAACATGAAATCAATGCAAATAAAAACAGATACCTTGTCTTCAGTGGCTAGTAAAATAGGACTTGAGATTAACAAGTACAAAACAAAAATAATGAAGGTTCTTATTAACGATGAAGGATAAATATACGTAGAAGGAATAGCTGTTGAAGAAGTAAACCATTTTGCAAATCTTGGCAGCTATATAGACCACAATGGTGACACCAGAAAAGAAGTTAGAATTCGAATTGCTAAAGCAGCACTGACCTTCAAGAATGTTGAGAACATATGGCATTCAAAAGTTATAAGCACAAAAACAAAGTTAAGATTATTCAATTCAAATGTAATATCTACCCTCATTTATTGAGGGTAGATATTACATTACATATTACACCTCTTTTGCCGTTTCCTATAGTGTTTTTTTTTAACTCTAGTATGGACATTTCTGCTTCGTCTTGTAGGACACTGAAGCAGTTCTTAAGTACTATTGAGAATTCATTCCTTGTTTGCTGGTCTTTCAGTTTTCTTGTATCAAAACGTATCTTTCTGTGTTCTCCGATTTTGGCTTTCCTTAATTTTAGTTTTATTTTTTCTACCAGAAGGTTGTGACCACTTCCTACATCTGCTCCTTTCCTTGCTCGCACATCTTGTAGTGACCGTTTCCATTTGTTGTTTATTAGTATGTGATCGATTTGGTTTTCTGTGGTTTTATCTGGGGACCTCCAAGTCACTTTATGGATGTTTTTATGTTGGAACATTGTCCCTCCGATGATCATCATGTTTTCTTCACAGAAACTACACAGTCTTACTCCATTTTCATTTATTTCTCCGATTCCTTCTCTTCCCATGATTCTTCTTCTATCTTCATTTTCTTCGCCTAATTTTGCATTGAAGTAGCCCAAGATGAGTAGCATATCATGCTTGGGTATTGTTTCTACTGTGGCTTGGAGGCTGTTGTAAAAATCTTCTTTTAATTCCTCTTCAGCTGCTTCTGTTGGTGCATAACAAACTATAATAGAGAGCTTCGTGAATCTTGAGTTGAACCGTGCATATAATAATCTCTCATTTATAGGGGTCCATTTCAGCAATGCTCTTGATGCTTCTTTTGTTATAATCAATGCTACTTCTCCTTCATGATGATCTTCTTTACCTGAGCATATTATTGTATCGTCTGTGTGCTGTGTTGTTAATTTCCTTCTGCCTTGTCCTGTCCATCTTGCTTCTTGTATTCCTAGTATGTCTAGTTTGTATCTGTGCATTTCCTTGATGATTTGTGCTAGTTTTCCAGTCTGGTTAAGTGTTCTTACATTCCAGCTGCTTATTTGCATCTTGTGTTTAGGTTCCAGGAGTTCTGCAGTCGGGCTGGGGACTTCCAGTGGCTGGCTTTCATCCAGAAACTTCATGGGCTGATAAGCTGATAAGGTTTCCTGATAAGCATTTCTCCTTCCACCTGCATTTGTTTTTTCCCTTGCATCTGTTTCTGTAGCAGTCTAATAGTTTTTTTTTTTTTTTACCAGATAGGGTTGCTGGCCCTATGCCGAACCCTCCTTAGTCGCCTTTTACGATCATGCGTGGTAGGGTACAGTGGTCCTATTCTTTACAGATCCCGGGTACCACACGGGGGCTAATACTACTTATTATCTAATTAATGAGAGAAATGGGGGTGCATTTCACTTGCAGGTCTTGTTTTAGTGGTCTTTTAATAGCTGAAAGTTGTAATCGGAGTTCAGTTTCTATGTTGTTGTTTTTTTTTTAAGCGGTTCCTAACATATTGTTAAATAAACATGAAATGAGATAAACAAAAGATGAGATAAACAAGAGATCAGAGCGATTTTTCACGCAAGCATGTCGTCACAAAAGGCAGCAATACTTTCATATCCCACTTGGATAGTTCTGGGGGGGGGGGGGAGTCTGCTTATATATGAGCCCAGAAACTTGGGTAGGGCTATTCCATGAACTGCAGTTTCAGAGCACCATCTGTGGATACTTTAATGAGCTTGTCTTCTTCTGTTACTGTGAGCACCTCTAGTTCATTTACATTACCTGAACATACATCTCTAATCCAGTTTTTGCTGGAATCAGGAACAGGAAAAAATATTGATGGAAACTGCTACGCAAATCTTTCAAATGTCGTAGGATAAGTGATGTATCCACAGCCAAACTCTTTGTCGGAAAATTTGTGGGATTTGGAAATGTCCCATAGTTGTGATTCGATCGGCAGTGATACCACAATTCCAATTTTTTTCATCATTGCTTCGATCTTGTTTTCAGCTTCAAAAATTGTAAGCACCACACCCCCATCCCAAGATTTATTTAAATGGGAGAAATCTGACAGATATGCTAATTTTACTAACAAAAGAAAAAAAATCATTCAAACTATTGCGGAAGTGAAATTGCTGATCCACGAGAACTAATCTTATCTTGTCTCTCAAGTCAAAAATAGGAGACAAAACTTCCTCGTGATAGCCAACGAACTTTAGAGTAGCAACAGTTGATCGTATTCATTGTCGATATCTTTGCATAACTGCTAAAAGAAAGTCGTGAATCCAGTGATTTACTTTTTATAGACCTGACAGTTTTGACAGATTCATTTAAGGTCTGCTTTAGGTATCTTCTTAGCAACTAGAGCGTTTCTATGTATGCAGCAGGAGAACCAAGTCAGCGACAGTTTGATTTTCTTAATCCGTGCTACGAGTTCAGGTGGGCTTTCCAGATCCGGACATTGCTCGTGCCTACTCTGTTCTGGTCCCTGTGCACGCCAGTCAGTGTCCTGAGGTGCTGTAAACTCCATCAAGGTTTTTTCAGCTGTGATATGTAACAACGAGGAGATGAAAAGATTTCTGTCTTGCTCGTATCTAACATGACAAAGTACGGTCGCTTTCTTGTTATGTGTGCACTTTTGTCCAGTTGCAGTGCAGAGTATGGGGAGATGCGAACTCTTTCATATAACTGTTTCTTGATACTGGCTTAGAAACCGTCGACTCGTTTCTTAACTGAATCATTTGACATTTGACATGGGCATTAAGGACATGTCCGAGGCAGCTTTCACGTTCATTAATGCAAAAAAAAAAAAATCATGAGTTTTGTAGCAGGTAAGGTTGTATATGTTCTTCGCCTATTTGGTGCTTTTGTCCAGTTTTTGCTGGAATCAGGAACAGGAAAAAATATTGATGGAAACTGCTACGCAAATCTTTCAAATGTCGTAGGATAAGTGATGTATCCACAGCCAAACTCTTTGTCGGAAAATTTGTGGGATTTGGAAATGTCCCATAGTTGTGATTCGATCGGCAGTGATACCACAATTCCAATTTTTTCATCATTGCTTCGATCTTGTTTTCAGCTTAAAAAATTGTAAGCACCACACCCCCACCCAAGATTTATTTAAATGGGAGAAATCTGACAGATATGCTAATTTTACTAACAAAAGAAAAAAAAATCATTCAAACTATTGCGGAAGTGAAATTGCTGATCCACGAGAACTAATCTTATCTTGTCTCTCAAGTCAAAAATAGGAGACAAAACTTCCTCGTGATAGCCAACGAACTTTAGAGTAGCAACAGTTGATCGTATTCATTGTCGATATCTTTGCAGAACTGCTAAAAGAAAGTCGTGAATCCAGTGATTTACTTTTTATAGACCTGACAGTTCTGACAGATTCATTTAAGGTCTGCTTTAGGTATCTTCTTAGCAACTAGAGCGTTTCTATGTATGCAGCAGGAGAACCAAGTCAGCGACAGTTTGATTTTCTTAATCCGTGCTACGAGTTCAGGTGGGCTTTCCAGATCCGGACATTGCTCGTGCCTACTCTGTTCTGGTTCCTGTGCACGCCAGTCAGTGTCCTGAGGTGCTGTAAACTCCATCAAGGTTTTTTCAGCTGTGATATGTAACAACGAGGAGATGAAAAGATTTCTGTCTTGCTCGTATCTAACATGACAAAGTACGGTCGCTTTCTTGTTATGTGTGCACTTTTGTCCAGTTGCAGTGCAGAGTATGGGGAGATGCGAACTCTTTCATATAACTGTTTCTTGATACTGGCTTAGAAACCGTCGACTCGTTTCTTAACTGAATCATTTGACATTTGACATGGGCATTAAGGACATGTCCGAGGCAGCTTTCACGTTAATTAATGCAAAAAAAAAAAAATCATGAGTTTTGTAGCAGGTAAGGTTGTATATGTTCTTCGCCTATTTGGTGCTGTTGTCCAGTTTTTGCTATCAGTTCAGAAACTTCCTCGCTGCATTTTCGTTGTTACAGACGCGGTTAACTATTGTCTTGTTTTTTCAAACCTGTTGCTCCTTGCTTTTGAAAAAAAAAATCAGTTCTGTTTGTGGCATGTTCTTTATGCTTAGCATCGAGATGTCTTTGAAGTTTTGATGGTTTAGTGGACTCGTTGAACAATACTTTGTAACATAGCACACATTTTGGTTGTTGCTTGTCTTTTTGGTCGGTGTACATGAAGGCAGTCAACAGTTATTCCTTGTTACAACGGGGGCATTTTTTAAGATTACTGGAAGAAGGTTCATTTTGCTTTGAACATGCTGCGCCTTCATCAGAAACATCAGTATTTTTTACTTTTCAAAGTAACCGGCGATCCATCTTGGGCTTAGTTGAAATCTGTTGTTATGAAATTCACCAAGATAACATTGAAAAAATCGCTGTATTCGACAATAAAACTCAATTATTCACAGAAATCGATTTTAAAATTAATTGCGTAAGAAAAAAGCGTCATTATTTTGAATAATCCACAGTTATAACGCCGAAGTCCGTCCAACACTCGCACACATCGAGTCCGACATTTGTCACAAACACGGGTTTCCTTTTATTCATGTATTTTTTAGAGAACATTCTCGGCGCACTGGGAAACAGAAGGAACGCGCGGTGAACTCACAGGAAGTAGCATCCCATTCAGGTTGCCGTAACAACAGGAGAAATAACCAGGAGGCCTGCGTATCTAGTTATTAGCCCTGTGAAAGTACTTCTCTTCTTCGTTTATTCGTTCTTTCTCTGCTTGGTGGGGTCATTGCTATACCAGCCAGAAATAACAAGGACAGCACAAAATAAGGAAACAAAGTCACCAGTTTCTGTCGTTTCACCATCAAAAGAATGAATGGATGACAGAAAGACAGCGAACTTTACTGTATTGTGTGAAATTTATTGTATTTATATAATAGTTTTGGATAGCGTTCAGTGCAAACATTCCACATCGCATATCAAGTTTGTCATTTTACTTCCTGCCTAAATGTTCAGAACCTGCTTAAGTACACACTTGCTTATATTCTCGTGAAGGCGTGAAGGGTACTCTTACAGTTTATGTTAGATCCTGCTGGTATGTTCGTAGAAAGTGGACCGACTAGTCAAACCATTTTAAATCCGTCATTTATACACCACCGTGCCAATAGATAACCAAGTTATTTTACTTTTCCTAAACTTTGATCAGGTTTCTTACATTTAGCTTACGCCTTCGAAGGAAGCCTAGTGGTAAGATAAGAGCTGTGTAGTCTAACGATTATCAACATGTTTTATTATTATACTATTATTTATTGTTAGAGTGTGTGTGTCGCTGCATTATTCGGCACCTTTTCGCCCGTTTGCTACCAGTCATTTTTGAAGGAGACACATTTCTTTCATTAGAACAACGCTGACATTAAAAATAGGAATTGTCAGTATCAACGTTAGTGATCTTTGTGTGCCGATCTTTGTGTTTACTTATCATGGATGTTAGTATCATTCTTGTGTTCCGATATTCTTATCATGGATGTTAGTATTATTCTTGTGTGCCGATATTCTTATCATGGATGATAGTATTATTCTTGTGTGCCGATATTCTTATCATGGATGTTAGTATTATTCTTGTGTACCAATCTTGTCATGGATGTTAGTATTAATCTTGTGTGCCGATCTTATCATGGGTGTTAGTATTATTCTTGTGTGCCGATTTTGTTTGTCATGGATGTTAGTATTATTCTTTAGTTTATTTCTTTATTGTTGGTGTTAGTATTATTCTTGTGTTTATTTCCTTATTGTTAATATTAGTATTATTCCTGTGTTTATTTCCTTATTGTTGATGTTAGTATTGTTCGTGTGTGCCAATTTTCTTGTCATTTAATACTATCATCCATGATAAGAATATCGGCACTATTATTCTTGTGTTTATTTCCTTATTGTTGATATTAGTATTATTCTCGTGTGCCGATTTTCTTGTCATGGATGTTAGTATTATTGCTGTGTTTATTTCCTTATCTTTGCTGCTAGTATTACTCTTGTGTCAGTTTTCTTATCACTGATGTTGATTTTCTTATCTTTAATGTTTGTATTATTCTTGTGTTGATTTCCTGAACATTGATGTTAGTATTATTCTTGTGTTGATTTTCTCATCTTTAATGTTTAGATTACTCTTTTGTTGATTTCTTTATTATTGATGTTTTTATTATTCTTCTGTTGGTTGTTAATATTACTCTTCTGTTGATATTAGTATTATACATGTTTATTAGTATTACTGATGTTAGTGTTATTCTTGTGTTGATTTCCATATTACATTCCAAAACTGCATGACTTATCGCTGCAAATGCAGTCCGGCTCCATCAGCCTCTAGCTATTTACTCCCAAGTTCCAAGATTTCTTCTTCCATGTTGTCTCTCCATCTTTTTTCTTGATCGGCACCTTGGTATTTTCCCTTCCATCTTTTGATCTTCTTCTTCGTTCGCTTCTACCACCAAGACCGCCCGTGATCCAACTGAATTTACTCCCATGGTCCTCAATAGGTCCCGTGGTCCCCATGTGGTCCCCGAAAGGACCACACGAGATCCCCGAGAGGATCACAAGAGGTTCAGAGTATCGCAGGGCTTGAGCTTGTATTCTTGGTGGGTCTCAGAAGCGGGATTGCGTGACACCGTGGTTTTCGTTGCACCAGTTTAACATAGAATTGGACTTTCTCACCGGAAAACCTCAACGTGTTTTGGATATCAGTATATTCCCGCTGCTCACTACCAAAAATAGCACTAAGATGGACACCACAGGGGAACAGAAGTAAGGGTAGACCAAAAGAGACATGGAGAAGAACAACAGAAAGGTTGTTGAGCAATGACGGCTCACCTGGGCAAGAGCAGAAAAAAAAGGCAAAAGACAGGCATTTGTGGAAAACCCTTGCGGAAGCCCCATGTGCCCTGGGCACTTAAGGTTCAGAGAGAGAGAGAGAGAGAGAGAGAGAGAAAGAGAGAGAGAGAGAGATCCCCGCTGGGTGAGAGGTGGCTGCCCATCTAGCCTAGAGTTGAACTTTCACACCGGAAACCTCGACGTGTTTTGAGATACATGTGTATCTCCGCCGTGTGAGAGGTGGTTGCCCATCCAGTCCAACGTTGGACTTTCTCACCGGAAAACCTCAGCGTGATTAGGATACGCATACATCCCCGCCGGGTGAGAGGTGGTTGGTTATCTAGACTGCCCTGGTCCAGTGTCTCCGATTTCAGCATTTTGTGGGGTTGGCCGCTACCCTTCCTAGTTGTGACCAAGACGGAGCTTTTGTCCAAGAAGATTTATCTTCGCCACTAGTGACTTCCACCCCTGGGTTGAGCCGGTTTAGTTACATTATCCCAGTATGGGCGTGTTTAGGACGTGACCAACCTCTAGTGACTTCCACCCCTGGGTTGAGCCGGTTTAGGTACATTATCCCAGTATGGGCGTGTTTAGGACGTGACCAACCTCTAGAGCGGAGGTACCATGACATGCGTAGCCATCAAGTTTCACCCTGGTGTAAGACGGTTTAGGCATATTTCACCAGTATGGGTGTATTTCGGACGTGGCCGGCCTCTAGAGCAGAAGTGCCGTGGTATGAGTAGCTCTCGCCGCGATATTACCGGACATACTGATTAAGCTTCACTTTATCCTTTCCATTACCTTTTCACATCGCCGCCACACAGGAACTCTAATTGCTTTTCCGTATTTTCTTCCTTGGCCGGGAGGAGTTTCACTCCACGCGCGGCAGCAGTGCATCTTTTTATATACGCATGTTTGGCTTAACACCTCAGTTGTATTCTTTTCGCTTGGTCCAGGCATTTCATAATTACGCGTTAATAACACAAAGCAGTATTATGTCATATAAAACTTGTTTTTTCAGTCCATCTCTGTATGATGCGCACATATACAACATCCGATTGGTCGATGTTGTTTTTCTTTGATGTCACCCAGCCATTCATCGCTCCTACTTTTTCCCTCTTTATGGCCCATTTGTTGTATTCTGTACTAGGAAGATGCCATGAAGCTAACTTTTTCATTTTTCTTCTTTTTTATTTATGTGTTGTGTTGTTCTTGTATGTAATCCTTGAAAAAGCCTGACTTCGAAATATTGGATGTTGTATGTTTTTCGTTTATACATTCTCATCTTACTTCCATACTTTCTGCCGTTTGTGTTTTTTTCTCACTTTCTTCGCTCCTTCTGTCGTTTTGTAAAACGGAACCATACACCTCTATCTAGCTTTATTGAAGACTGTGCGTTTAACAGCTGCCGATTGGGTCAGCTTAACGCTGTTATATATAAGCATTCATACACAGTAACTGATTCTAGGAGACATACAATAAAAACTACGTATAGAGTAGGATTTCGAAAAGGGAGAAGCTGTCTCGACCAGATCTTTACTCTCAGAATAATACTTGAAGAACATATTGAAAAGCAGAAACCATTAATACTGAACTTCATAGATTTTAAAAAGGCATTTGATAGCATACACAGAGATTCATTATGGAGAATTTTATGTCTATATGGAATACCATCTAAAATTGTCAACATCATTAAGGACTTATACAATGGATATGGTTGTGCAGTCAAGACAGAAGAAGGGATGAGTGAATGGTTCCAGATTGAAACAGGCGTGAAACAAGAATGTATACTGTCTCCTTTACTTTTTGGGATTACAATAGACTTCATAATGAAAAAATGCTGCACAGGTAATACAGGTATTGACTGGGTACATGGGACCCAACTAGAATATCTTGATTTTGCTGATGACATAACTCTTATCAGTAATAATGTGAATTCCATGCAAGAAAAAACAGATAGTCTGTCTTCACTGGCTAGCAAAATAGGACTTGAAATTAACAAGGACAAAACAAAATAATGAAAATTCCCATCAATCAAAATGGAAAAATACACATAGAAGGGACAGATATTGAAGAAGTCAATCAATTTGCATACCTTGGCAGCTACATAGACCAGGATGGTGACACTAGAAAGGGAGTTAGGATCAGAATTGCAAAAGCAGCATCAATCTTCAAGAATCTTGAGAACATATGGAATTCAAAAGTTATAAGCACAAAACCAAGTTAAGACTATCAATTCAAATGTAATATCCACCCTCATTTATGCATGCGAAAGCTGGAAAACAACTAAAGAAATAGAAAAGAAATTAGAAAACAAATGCCTAAGGAAAATACTCGGCATCAAGTGGAATGAATTCAAGAACAATGCAGAGATAAGACAGATGACTGAACAACAACCAGTCTCATGGGTGATGAGGAAAAGGAGATGGACATATGTTGGTCACTTGATGAGAAGAAATGATCAGAGAATCCCAAAACAAGCTATCAAGTGGAACGCAACAGGCCGAAGAAAAAGGGGCAGACCGCGTGAAACTCTGAAGAGGACATTATTAAGAGAGGCCAAGTTAACAGGCATAAAATCCTTTGATGAGGTTGAAAGACTCGCCGAAGACAGGAAAAATTGGCGAACTACTTTACGAGCCCTATGTGACGTTTAACGGCACGGGAAAGATATAAGATAAGATAGAGTAGAGCTATTCAACATGCACGCCCAGACCATGTAGACCTGAGGCATGAGACATGGCCAGAGGACACAAGCTTGGGACAAAAGCTTTGGTGCTCCTATCAATATCTGGAGAGGACTGCAACCTTTGCCATGTCGACATTGATCGGGATCTGATGTGAACAACAACTCGAACGCAGAAGAAGAAGAAGAAGAATATCCGCGCACAGTAACGGGTCTCAGCATACACATAATGTAGTGTCTGGTAACACGTATACAACAGCTGGTCTGATGTGGGCGGGAACATTCACTTACGTGGAAGTAATACATATACCCCTTATGTTAGTAATTCTATTTACTTTTTATATTGGACGAAAATATAATTACAGTATATAAAATTCTAAGTTGGTGCGTAGTTCCCCCTGATGTAGAGTCATCTTCACTACGTCTCTGAGCTGGGGAAGGAGCGAGGTGTTGATAAAGGAGACGTTAATAACATTGAATCATTTTGTTGCCTAGACTTAAGACTGACGTGTGATGAGGCGAGCACAGACTTAAATAACATTTTAAAAACATGCTTATTCTGAAGTAATTTTCACTTGTGCAGAGTTTGCTTTTTGAACTTGTTCTCTTGAAATATGACATTTAATTAGTTAAAATCTTATTTTCATGTCTTATCATATTTTTTTTTTGGTCAAAGTTACAGCTTACGAAATGTTAGTTTCAAATTTTGTTAACTTTTAAATTTGATTTGTATGCATTCTTCAGCATTTGAAACATGGAAACACAGTTTTTTTTGGTTTTGTTTTTGTGTGCCAGGTAATTTTTGAAAGCCATTTTTTTTCTTTCTAGTTTATTCACTTCCGTTGTATCAAAATCTGCGACGAATATTAAAACTTGATAAATATTTATTGCACTTTAAGATAAATATTTATCGTACCATAATTTTCAGTTTTGGGTTGGGCTATGTATTTCGTTTCGTATAGATTGCTAAAGTAGATTTTCAGTTTGGAACGTGAAGGTTATGAAATGATAAATTCTTGCTTCTTTTCATTTTATTTCTTGTGTCATACACGCTTCGTATTACTGCTTACGTCGCTGGCACTCCGTCACCGAAAGGCAACAGGTTACCGCATACCATTACTATGTACTAATTCTGAGCCATCGCATACCATTACTGTGTACTAATTCTGAGCCATCACATACCATTACTGTATACTGTGTATTGATTCTGAGACAAAGGTGCGCTCTTTTTTCCCCGAACCTCTACTGTACCGAAAAATACCGGGATTAAAGTGTGCACACTTGACATACACCAGTGAGAAAAGTGAAAAAAAGAGGAGGCGAAGACTTAAAAACTTCAAAACGATCTCATCACAAGCCAGCAGTTCTCAAAATTTGCGTTGAAAAAAACATTAAAAAAATAATTAAGAATGACAGAAACATACGACAGAAACGTCGTTATTTCTCATGGGGATGGTCTGTGGTTCGAATCCGGCTGGAGGCGCTCCTTTAACCAGCTTTAGAAATGGGTACCCGACTTCTTCTGGATTTGGGGAACGAAAGGCGGACAGGCGTGATACTTATCCCCTTTGTACCTCTAAGACATGACAGGGTTACCTATACCCTTTTTTTAAAAACACATTGTGATCTATTAAACTGTAACCTCAATGTCCTCTATTGTAAGCTTTTAGTAGGTTCTTGAGGTACAACGTTAAAAAAATTACCATAGCTGACATGCTAGCGTCAGAGTTGGCGAACCATAGCTGACATGCTAGCGTCAGAGTTAGCGAACCATAGCTGACACGCTAGCGTCAGAGTTGGCGAACCATAGCTGACATGCTAGAGTCAGGGTTGGCGAACCATAGCTGACATGCTAGAGTCAGGGTTGGCGAGCCATAGCTGACCAAGTCCCTGTCTTATCTTTCCGTTGGTACCCCCCCCCC
This sequence comes from Achatina immaculata, assembly GCA_009760885.1. Taxonomy (NCBI): domain Eukaryota; kingdom Metazoa; phylum Mollusca; class Gastropoda; order Stylommatophora; family Achatinidae; genus Lissachatina; species Lissachatina immaculata. The sequence continues at coordinate 35,658,844 of CM019713.1, forward strand.
CCCCCCCAGTAACAGGCTTAGCCTGGCTGACAGGGTAGGAATGGCTGTAGTCCCTATGGTAGTGGAGTCTGTCCCTATGGCAGTGGAGTCTGTTAAAGAAGCATTGCATATCCCCTACTTTTAAGCTCCAGCCAAGGACCGAAAAAAAAGCCGTTGTAAACCGTTGCTGTGCCTCAACAACTTCAGCGTATCGGCCGCAAAGTAAACAATCTCGCGGTTCGATGAAGATAGAAGAAGAAGAAGAAGAAGACGAGTAATATTCTTTAAGCTTCAACTACCACAGTGCGTTAGACAAACCGCTGACAGACAGGGGGATGTTTCGTAACAGAAGTATATATCCTTCTTCTTATCTTCCTATTTTTTTTTTTTACTCAACATTTTTCAAAATTATCATTCCTTAATGCCAGGTTTCTAAGTGAGTGAAAAGAAATGTGAAAAACCAAATACAGCTGTGAGTTGAGCAAAAAATTCACCTCTCATTGTTTTACTAAGCATTTAATTCATTCAGATTCGTCATAAATTCATGTACCTTCTTGCCTTGCTTTGTCTTCATCCCTGGGTACTTAACAGTTTAGATGAAACAAATAGACTTATTGAAAGAGCTCGACATATCATTCTATAGAACATTTATATTATTTTATGATTACCTTTTTTTTCATAATTTTATTAATTTATGGTTTTTAATAAAGAGGAAAAATAACACAGACGTGACTGTTAAGCTATAAATAGCTTAAATTCTTATGTAGATTTTCAGTTTGGAACGTGAAGGTTATGAAATGATAAATTCTTGCTTCTTTTCATTTTATTTCTTGTGTCATACACGCTTTGTATTACTGCTTACGTCGCTGGCACTCCGTCACCGAAAGGCAACAGGTTACCGCATACCATTACTATGTACTAATTCTGAGCCATCGCATACCATTACTGTGTACTAATTCTGAGCCATCACATACCATTACTGTATACTGTGTATTGATTCTGAGACAAAGGTGCGCTCTTTTTTCCCCGAACCTCTACTGTACCGAAAAATACCGGGATTAAAGTGTGCACACTTGACATACACCAGTGAGAAAAGTGAAAAAAAGAGGAGGCGAAGACTTAAAAACTTCAAAACGATCTCATCACAAGCCAGCAGTTCTCAAAATTTGCGTTGAAAAAAACATTAAAAAAAATAATTAAGAATGACAGAAACATACGACAGAAACGTCGTTAGTTTCTCATGGGGATGGTCTGTGGTTCGAATCCGGCTGGAGGCGCTCCTTTAACCAGCTTTAGAAATGGGTACCCGACTTCTTCTGGATTTGGGGAACGAAAGGCGGACAGGCGTGATACTTATCCCCTTTGTACCTCTAAGACATGACAGGGTTACCTATACCCTTTTTTTAAAAACACATTGTGATCATATTAAACTGTAACCTCAATGTCCTCTATTGTAAGCTTTTAGTAGGTTCTTGAGGTACAACGTTAAAAAAATTACTATAACATTAAATTTTTGGTGAGGGGAAAATTAGATAACCTTCGGAGATGATAAGAATGGTTAATTTTTCCTTAAACCGTGATACTGTGTAGACTGGCAGGCGATGGTTTGTTAAATAATGATGTAGTAAAATGACTAATAGGACCGATTCAGCATTAGCGAAGTGCAGAGTGGAAATCAACATAGAAGAGATTAAAACGGTGACGCATGTCATGGTCCTTAGTAGTTTTGTCAATAAACTTAAGCGCCTGTGGATTTGGAAACCAAATTAGAAGATGAAAGCCTTGTGCTGCTCGATAACAATAATAACGAGGGCATTCAAAACTTAGAGACATCGCATACCGGACTGTGAAGACATACTGGCAACATCGCCGCTACTGAAACTTTGCTTCTGTATCAACATCAACACTACGGAAACTTTGCTTCTGTATCCATACTATGGAAACTTTGCCTCTGTATCAACATCAACGCTATGGAAACTTTCTTCTGTATCAATATCAACACTACGGAAACTGCTTCTGTATCAGCATCAGCACTATGGAAAATGTGTTTCTGTATCAACATCAACACTACGGAAACTGCTTATGTATCAACATCAAAACTACGGAAACTTTGTTTCTATATCAACATTAACGCTACGGAAACTTTGTTTCTATATCAGCATCAACTCTACGAAAACTGCTTATCTTTCAACATCAACACTACGGAAACTTTGTTTCTGTAGCAACATTCTGAGAAGAAAGGGAATTGTAAAATTGAATTACTACATGAATTACATTACTAGTTGGGCGTGTATGCAGGAAACTCTCTACTGTAGAGAGCAGAACAACAACACAACTCCTTCAGATCATCAGAGGAAGTATCCCCCCCCCCCCTCAGACAAGTGTTTCGGCCCTATTAAACCTGACACTCTAAGGAGGGGGGGCCCTCTGGGTCATGACTCCCAGAGGTCTTGTGAGTTGTTGCTTTCAGAAACAGCAGAAAAGGCCTCATGCTGGCTGTGGAGTATGCGAAACAAGCATTGAGAACATAATAATTTCGTTTGTCACAACCAATACCAGTCCTCCGTAGCTAAATCGCTAAAGACGCACTTCAAAGTGCAGTGTCAACTGGAAGATCATGGGTTCAGTTGTTGTTCCACTTTCTGTTTCCTGCATATTTCCGTCAGCAGCAGGGCAGGAAGATTTTTTTTTTTTTTTTGGGGGGGGGGGGAGAGAAAGAGAAAGAAAGAAATCTAACCACACAGGGTATGATTATGCACATGGGCATTTGAAGAAGTAATGAGGGCCACTACTGAAGTTAGAAACAAGCGCGAAGAGACGACCTGGCAATATGGCTTCATGTTACAGTGGCCAGTCAGATATTGGTAAAATTATCCATTATATAACAGTTCAGCAAAATTATTCTCAGCAGGTTCCAGACAAACCACTAATATCTACCTGCTTTACAGCTGTCTTCTGACGAAAATAACCATTACACTGCCTTGATGGGAACCGCTGGAATGTTTGGGCTATCTTATAAGTGACAAATAATGCTATGTGCCCTAGTAACACACTAGTGGAGATTTTTAAACGTCTTTAATTGAATTGTTAAGTATGTTCAAAACTGTACAGAAAGCAGGGCAAGTGCTGTTATGTGTGCTTGGTGGTCCACAGCTTGAGAAGTTTTAATGCGGAAACAGGCTCCGAAATGTCACAAATCTAGAGCATCCAAAGAGGGGGTTTATTTTACATATTACGCGAGCGACAGCGTCGAACTAGAGAGGGCACAGGTCAGAGGCACACAGTTTTGCACGGCACGCGCGAGGCAGACGTCCAGAATATGTGATACATGGGGACCTTCCACCAAATTTTGTAAGATGTATTAACTTACTGATTAAAGAAAAGGAGGCAGAGCTTTATTTATATAACCAAACACACTAACGCTATGAGGTCACAACAACAGCAGCGCCAGTACTGACACGATGTCCTGAAAGTCTGGTACCCGGAAGTTGAAAGTTTGAACTTTCTAGAATTTATCATGAGATGTTTATAGTTTAACATTCATTTAATGACGATTATTTTGAACTAGCGCAGAACAAAAATATTTCCTAATATGAAATATTATGTTGGTTGTGAAGACATTAATCATGTTATGAGCAAGAAACTATTAATTTGGAATATCGAGTTTCTAAAACATGCTTAACATTTTCTGTTCTTCTTTTAGCCTCCTTGCTACATATAATCTTTGTCCAGTTTTTTAACCTTTTCATCACCAGTTGGCAACTCCCAGTTCTAGTATATCATCTTCTATGTTGACTGTTTGTCGTTATCGTGGCCTACATCTTGGTCTTGTCTCTGCCATTTTTTTTAACTGTGCATAATTTTCGTTTCTTTGTCAATCTTCACTCTTATCATAAGTCACAGCAAGTATAACTATCTCTTCCATTCTCATCACATGCCTCAGCTAGCATATTTGTATGCCTTCCATTCTCACTATATGTCCCAGCCAGCATAACTATCTCTTCCATTCTCATCACATGCCTCATCTAACATGTGACTTCCATTCTCACTATAAGTCACAGCAAGTATAACTATCTCTTTCATTCTCATCACATGCCTCAGCTAGCATATGACTTCCATTCTCACTATAAGTCACAGCAAGTATAGCCGTCCTCTTTTATCTCACCATATGTCCCTACCAACAAAAGCATCTCTTTCATTCTTACCACATATCCCAGTCAGCGTAACCCTCTCTTTTTTGTTTTATCTCACCACGTGTTCTGACCAACGTAACCATCTCTTTTATCTCACAACATGTTCCGACTAATATAGACATATATTTTATCTCTTATTATATGGAAGTAAATTATGTACAGTAGGCAGGTATGCAAAAAATCACTGGAAGCAGTAGAAATGTGGTTTATTAGAAGAATGTTGCGAATTCCCTGGACAGCAAAAATAACTAATGGAGAATGTTTGAGAAGAGCTGGAGAGACAAACAAATCTTGTAAAAAAAAAAAAAAAAAATAGGAGAGAGACAATGTACTTTCGTAGGACATGCAATGAGAAGATAGGGCATTGAAAATGTTATAATAGGAAAAAGAGGGAAGAAGAGGCAGGGGAAGACCTAGAGAAATGGTACTGGACAGTCTGACGAGATGGCATGAGAGATCACCAACTGAGCTAATGGCTTGTATGAAGGATCGGGTACTCTGAAGAACCATAATAGCCAAAGCCAGTCAGCACGGCGGCACATGATGATGATGATGGTGGTGGTGGTGGTGGTGGTGAACATCTACACTTCCTGCAGGTTTTAGATCTGCCCGATTCAGCAAGAGATTTTTATTTCTTGAAAATATAACAGTTATGACGAATTTATCACTCCTAGCTTTAAAATGCAAATGACACCTAAGTCATCAAGGGGAACAAATATCGGTGAACTTTACAATGTCATTGGCTGATAGACGCGCATTTCATGTTATCAGCGATCTAATGTGATCAGTCTGACGGCTTTTTTTTTTTTACATGTCGTAGTTTAAAAGAAGGTACACACTAGTTTGCGAAAGAGAAACTACAAAAATCCAGGATCTAATATTAGCTTGTAGGAGGAAGCAGTAAGGAGAGGTTCTGTAAACAAAAGCCGTATCATGTGTGTAAAACATGCACTGTCGTGTGTAAGCACTAAATCACGTTTAGTTTCTCTTGAAACTAATTTATTGATGTATATTCTCCCGATTAAAAAAAAATCAGTGCAGTAATCATCAGAAACGAAAATCATTTGTACAGGTCCTTCCTTTTCATTTTTTTCCCTCTCACAAAGCCATGTTTGCCACACTCTTGAGGCTATTGTCGGCTGCAGATTTGTATAACTAGTAACAGTGTGTTTACTTGTCGATCTTTCTCCCTAAATAGGATTTATCTGTTTATTTTTCTCCATCAAAAGAGCATTTATTTGTTTATTTTTGTCCTTAAAGAGTACTGTTTATTTTTCTCTTTGTAGAGAATAAATACCAAGATCTGGATGCACTGTACATATAATGGGAAATGAGGTCACCAAATGGCGGAACGTCGTGAGAGAGAGGCGGAAAAATAAGGCGAATGTACATTTTTTTAATGATCCTTTACGAAACAGTGATGGCGGCGTTTCCTCTACGCCTGTACAGCAAGGAAGAGCAAGGGCAAAAACCCTGCCACCGGTGCCCTCTAAACCCCTGCCTGCAGCGCCACATAAGATACGAGGTAAAGTTGAAGCCCTTTTTTTTTTTGGGTTGTGTGTTAAAAGAAAAAAAAAAAGATTGCATTAAGCAGGTTACAAAAGCTTCAGTTAACTTTCAGACAGACAGAGCAGTTTCTGTCACGCAGTGAACTAATTTAGTCCTAGCCTTGTGTCTGATTGTTACATGAACATCATATCTTAATTCAGTGATTGCCATGTGTAATGTACTATGGTGTGCTTTTCTGTGCGGCTCCATGTTATTTCAAAGACAACTTCTTTATTAAACGCAAGATAAGTCATTTTTTAAAAAAATCCATTTTTTTTATAACGGTCTGAACTTTACATGAGAATACAGTCTACTATCAACAGTACTGTTCACTCGTTTAAGAATCTCCCCACCTCCCAGCAGAGAGGGAGTTTCAAGCCACAGATAATGAACAATATATGGTGGTAGAACGCGTGATGGACACTAGTGTTGTATTTACCCCCACGTTTATTCACTTTTAGACGTAGGTTGCCCGAGCTTTCATCTTTACAGAAAACAATTCCTGTTGTTGAAGTACACATGGATGTGTAGAAAAGTACAGCATAATGCAATACGAGAAGTGTGGGTGTTTTAAGTGTGAAAGCAAAAATGAATGAAATCAAAGTATTAGTAATAAATAGTGTATATCGGCAGGATATAGAAAGCGAAGAGGTATAAAGAAAAGAGCAGAGGGTGAGAGTGAAAGATAGAAGCTTAACAGATATACTTTAAATAACTCATACATGTGATACATTCATGGTAAGACATCTCTAATAATGAAAGAATCACGTAACAAATTAAAAATTTATGTGTTTTTGTCTCTGACCAACAGATCACAATGGGTTAAAAAATACTGTCCAAAAAAACAAAAACAAAAACAAAAACACGCATAGCTTATATAAAAGCTTCATTTTTTATATTATGACAAATTTATTTTTCCCAGGCATATCAAACCAAACCAAAAATTGATTTAGCGTGAATTTTCCTATTCTCGTGTATAGTCAGAACGCAGTAGCTGCCCTTGCTAATCACGCATTTTTTTTTTTTAACCATAACTCACGTTGCGTTATGGAAAAGTGATTTTTGTGGTGAGCACAACGCACTTCCCTCGCAGATGAAACCCTATAAAAGGATGAGGTTACACAAACAAATTCAGTTAATTTTCAAGCAGACAATTATGGCGCGTCTATCATAAAATTTACGAAACATTGCTGTTGGTCGCCTGGAAGCAGGCGAAAATCGAAGTCAGGTTGTCAGGCATTTAAACGTGCAGCAGAGTACCATCAGTCGACTTTGGCACCGTTTCCAAACCACTGGCTCAGCTGAAGACCGGCATAGCAGTGGACGACCCAGCGTGACAACAGCAGCTGATGATCGCTTTATTCTGGTTCATCACCTCAGAAACAGGTTTACAACAGCTTTCTGAAGTGTCCAGCCATTGCTTGCAGGACGTCATGTGTCTGATCAAACTGTCCGGAATAGACTGCATGAAGCTGGACTAGTGGCACGGCGACCTCACCGAGGTCCTGTCTTAACGAGACGCCATCGCCAAAATCGACTTGTTTGGGCCAACCATCATCAGCCCTGGACAACTGACAATCAGTGGAGACGTGTCTGGTTTAGTGACGAATCTTCCTTTTTGCTGCATCGCCATGATATGCGGAGAAGGGTCTACCGGAGGCCAAATGAACGTTTTGCCCAAACTTGCGTTGATAAAGCTCCGGACACGGTGGTGGGGGTGTAATGGTATGGGGAATGATAAATTTCAGCGGAATGAGTCCATTGGTGCAGATTGAAGGAGGCTTGAATGCGCAACGATACGTCAGTGAAATTCTTCGACCCCGTGTCCTTCCATTTTTGGCTGCCCAAAGGTCTGTGTTTCAACAGGACAACGCCAGACCCCATTCTGCACGGTTCACCACACAGTTCCTGACTGCCATCAACATTCTCGCCCTTCCCTGTCTCCAGACGTGAATCCGATCGAGCACCTATGGGATGAGCTGCAAAGACGTGTTTGTCACCGAAAAGTTTCTCCAGCCAATCGTCGTGATCTACGGCAGGCACTCCAGGAAGAGTGGGCAGCCATCCCACAGGCGCACATCAGACATCTGATCGCATCTATGCCCAGGAGATGCCAGTGGCTGATCGATGTAAGCGGAGGTCACACACCATACTAACTTGAGAACCCTTTGGACTAACAAATTCTTGTCACACAGATGCAAGAAACTGTCAAGTGAGTGTTTAAACCCTTCGGTATTATTGTGTGCAATTTGAAAATTTTATTCATTCAGTTTTAAAAAGCTATAGAATATCAAAGTTATGGCTAAAATTGGGTCATCAGTAGTTATGTGTTTCTTTGTTTGGACAGTATATATCTGTTGTCATCATAAGCAAGGATCATAACATTGGGCTCAAAAGTGTTTTTATATTATTATTAAATAATAATACAGAACAATATTATTTCACCACATTGAGATACAGAACAGGCACATATATCCCAGAAGACCCCATTCTGAACTTGTACCAATAACAACAACACAATCTTTAGGCTCAGAGCAGGACACAGCATGTTAAAAATCCATCTACACAAACCAGAGGCTGCTCAAACCTCATTTTGTGCATCTGCATATTCCAGAACATATCCTGTAGAACTGCTGTCTCTGGAGAGACTAGTCTAAACCTGGCCCCAGGGAAAAAAAAAATGAGTGGAAAATTCTGAGGTGCACCTGAAGAGCTTCTGCCAGTGATGAGATTCATGGAGGTAACTAGACTCCATGTCAAGATGACTTAGCATATTGGAACTAAACAAGGAAAAAAGAGAAAATTATTAATTTACTCGAGTGACTTTTAACAATTTCTTTTCTGTTTTTTTTTCCCCAGTACGAGCACAGTATGCATTTCTTGGTGTCAGTGATGATGATTTAGCTTTTGAGAAAGGTGATATCCTTGAAGTGGATGAATCACAGTATGTATCTAACTGATTTTGTCAAGTCTGCTTTTGTTAAGATGTTTAAGTGATTCAGTTTAGTTTGAAAAAAAGTAGCCTTATTAGAGCATTTTATAGGGGATATGATATTTGTTCTCATATTTTCTGTTATCTTTCTGCAAATTGGAGGATGATGTGTTCAGTACTGCATTTGGTTACCTTTCCTTTAGTTCTCTAGGAAGAGTCATATATTCATTTTACCATCTAGATCAGCTGGGGCACCTTTGGCAAGAATCACAAGAATTGAAATACAATCATCATTATGAGCTATTAGTACACTAAGTACATGACACCATTGTCAGCAGTGATTGAACGGAGAAGGTGGCAATGGACTGGCCACATTATGAGAATGACAAAACAGCTTTGACTGGGGGCTCCACAGAGGAAAAGAAGAGCCATGAAGACATGACCAAGAAAATTCTGGTAAACAAAATATGAGACAGCCAACAAAATAGTGAATGGCCAACAGAAGTGGAAATCTCTTGCAGCCTGTAGTCACATGTGTCTTGGGCACTGAAGGGACAAGAGAGAGAGAGACAGAGAGAGAGAGAGACAGAGAGAGAGAGAGAGGGGAGACACAAACCATCTCACTATTCCAGTGTCTCTATATTACTAAGAGCATGCTTAAAATATAAAGACAACTTTAAGTAGGTATCTTATTACTGGCTGAAATTTCACTAAATAGTGATTTCTAAATTTTGTTTGTTTGTTACTAAATAATGCAGTTAGTTATATTATCTTTCTTCATTCATTTCTGAACATGAAGTGATATATTTGAAGCAAAATCTTTCACACATATTTTTGCCTGTTTTCATACTTTTCTCTGTCTGATTGAGGAATTCCCTCCAGCTTTTGCCGAGTTAATGACTTTGGATGCATTTCCTTGTAGGACTAAAGGCACTGCAGTCCTAGTTGGTTCTATAACCAGTATTTCCATAGTTTGCTTGCAAAAGCCCTGGAGTTGCATTTATAGACTTTTATGTTAGTTGCCTTTAAAGATTACATTTGGAGATGTGTCCTTTTTAATTCTGATGTCTGTCAAATGGTCATGCTTATATATATCATTTCCTGTGAAAGTAGAGTATATCTTCTTGTCAGAATTCTGTTTAAGTTATTAAAGTGTGTCTCCATAAAATATTGATATGTCTCCATGATTGTGTGCGTTATTTAAAAGTTTACTGTTTCATTGCTGTTTGTTTAAAATATAAATCCATCAGTTAATTAATCAGCAATTGAGTCCAAGGTGCAGATTGCTGCAGTGACCACAGATTAGTACTAGCAAAGTTAAGATTAAAATTGAAGATAGCTAAAATAATGACCAGAAACTCTAAACTAAATATAGATGGTTTAGGAACAGATAAAGAAATAAAAGAGAAATTCATTATAAAAGTTAAAGATAGATATGATGCATTACCAAGGGAATATGAAAAAAAAAGTAAAGGTAAAGGTAAAATTCCCGTTTCCATGCCTTTAAGGCATATTGGGGAATATGGTGTTAGGCCCGTATTTTCCATGACCTTCAGCGCACATGAAAGTGTGATGTGGTCAGTATCACGCCTGGCTGCTTTACCTTTCCAGATTTCTCTGGTACCCATTTTCAGAGGCTGAGTGAGCTGTATTGGTCAGAAAAAAAAAATCCCGCTCAGCTGGGGATTCAAACCTTCAGTCATTCACTTGCTAGATGAGTGCTCTAACCACTACGCTAGCCAGTCCCTGTAAATAAAAGTATTATAAAATATTAATGATTAATTTATAAAATATTATCTCAGGATGTAAATGATAAATGGGTAACCTTAAAAGGATCATTCCAGCAAGCATTAGAGGCAACAGTACCAAAGACACAAGCTGAGAAAAAGTGGATGACAGATGATACTCTAGAACTGATGGAGATGAAAAGAAAGAACAAAAATAAACAATGTATGAAGAGATTAACAAAGAAATATGAAGATGATGCGAGGAAGAGAAAGAAAAGTGGCTGTTAAAACAATGTATTGAGATGGAAAAGTAGTTTTATGATGGAGAAGAATTTCATTAAAAAAAGATAAAAGAACTTTGTGGAAGAACAAGCAAAGCAACAGGCTGTTTAAAATCAAAGGAGGCTAAAGTTATGGAAAAATATGAAATGAAGGACAGAAAGTCATAGCACATAAGAGACCTGTATAAATGACAAGAGAAATGAGCAGTTCAGTGTAAGCATGAATAATGAGGGACCACCACAAATACAGACAAGGAAGGTACCAGGACCTGATAACATCACAAGAGAAATGATCATGGGACTAGATGCTATTGGCATAGAAAAAGTAACAAGCCTCCTAAAAATGATCTATAAAACAGGACATATACCATCAGATTGTTTATAGATTTTGAGAAAGCCTTTGACAGTGTCAACAGAGATGCACTGTAGAAAATCCTAAGATGGCATGGCCTCCCCCATAAGATAGTGAATGTAATCAAAGCGAGGGTTTTCAGTGCAAAGTGATCTGTGGAGAACATACCTCCAGCAGCTTTAGGGTACAAACAGGAGTGAAACAGGGATGTGTACTATCACCAACATTATTTATCTTGGCAATAGACTGGTTAATGAAGGAGGCAACATCAGATAAACGCAGAGGATTACAATAGACCCTTGACACAGTGCTGGAGGACCTTGACTTTGCAGACGACATATGTCTACTATCAAGCAGCCACAAAGATATGCAAGATAAAATAAACAAGCTAGCTCAGAATGCAAACAATATAGGACTAAAGATCAACGTAGGAAAGACAAAGTTAATGAAGCAAAATGTGAACAACAGAAATGTACTCAGAGTAGATAGCAATTAGTGGAGGAGGTCAATGAATTTGTATACCTTGGCAGCAGAGTAGCAGAATATGGAGACAGCACAGAGGTCATCAACAGCAGACTTACTAGAGCAAACCACGCATTTGCAGTGCTGCAGACTATATGGAAATCTAAAAAACTAAGCTTGAAGATGAAAATCAGGATATTTAAGAGTAATGTTCTAAATGTACTACTCTATGGAAGTGAATGCTGGAAAATCACCAAAACAATAGAAAACAAGTTGAATTAGAATGTTTATGAAGAATTAGAAAAATATTTTGGCCAAACACCATAAGAAATAACATCTTGTTGGCAGAAATGCAGATGAAGCCACTGACAGCAATTATTGAGGAAAGACACTGGCAATGGTTGGGACATGTGCTCCGAATGACTGACAACTCACTACCAAAAATAGCACTAAGATGGACACCACAGGGGAACAGAAGTAAGGGTAGACCAAAAGAGACATGGAGATGAACAACAGAAAGGATGTTGAGCAAGAGAGGGCTCACTTGGGCAAGAGCAGAAAAAAAGGGCAAATGACAGGCATTTGTGGAAAACCCTTGCGGAAGCCCCATGTGCCCTGGGCACTTAAGGTTCAGAGAGAGAGAGAGAGAGAGATACCATAAGATCTGTCCATATAAGTTTTTATTGCAATTCCAAAGAAAGCTGGAACAGCAGAATGTGATCAACAGCACACAGTCGACTCAGTGAGCCATATTACAGAAGTACTTTTAAGAATCATTAACTTAAGAATACCAAAATAAGATGAAAACTGAAATTGCAAAAGAACAGAATGGTTTTGTTGAAGGAGAAAGCACAAGTAATGCAGTTTTTATGTTAAAAACTACAATTTTAAAAATCTCTAGAAGGAAACACAGATTTATACATGTTCTTTTAGTGCACTGGTCTCTCATGGCAAAGGTAGGGGGTTCGAATGCGGCCAGAGGCACCCCACTCACCCAGCTGTAGAAATGGGTACCCGACTTCTTCTGGAGTTGGGGAACGAAAGGCAGCCAGGTGTGATACTGACCATATCACCCTCTAGTGTGCTGACAGGTCAAGGAAAATATGGGCACTAACACCATATCCCTATGTGCCTCTAAGGCATGACAGGATTATCTTTACTTTATTGATTATACAAAAAACTTTTTACAGAGTTAGACATGAAGACCTGATATAAATGATTGAAAAAATATAATATAAAAACGCTATCTCAGAGTTGAAGAGAAATAAGGCGCCGGGTCCAGATAGAATTGTAGCAAACAAAGAAATAACAACAGAAGTACTACTCTTACTGTTTAACAGGATTTGGGAAGAAGAGAAGGTCCTAGAGGACTGGAAGGAGGCCCATCTTATAAAACCCCCTAAGAAAGGAGATCTATTAGAATGTAAGAACTATAGAGGCATCTCCCAGCTCTCAGTACCCAGCAAGGTCTTCAGCAGGATTCTGCTAAAGAGAATTAAAACATCAGTAGATAGTAAACTAAGAGAAGAGCAAGCAGGTTTCAGGCAAGGAAGATCCTGTACTGACCACATTGCTACAATGCAAATAATAATAGAACAGTCAGTGGAGTGGATTCATTGATTATGAGAAAGCATTTGATAGTTTAGATTGTAGAATGCTATGGAAACTAGTGGAACACTATGGTATCCCAGCCAAGATAAACAAAGCTTATAAAGACCATATATGAAGGAACAACTTGCAGAATTGTGCATGGAGGAACTCTCACAAAAAGTTTTAAAGTGGAAACAGGTGTGTGGCAGGGATGATTGCTATCACCATTTCTATATCTTCTAGCAATTGATTGGATCATGAAAACTACCACACACAGAAAAAGAAATGGGATAAAATGGACATTGTGGAACCAATTGAAAGATCTTGACTTTGCAGATGATGTGGCACTTCTGGCACACAGCCACATAAAAATGCAAGAGAAACTTCAGATCTTAAGCAAGAATTCAGCTAAACTAGGACTATATAGACAAAAAAAACAAAGATAATGAAAAGTAATAGTGCAAACAATAGCCTCTTGGTAATTGAGGGAGTGCCAATTGAGGAGGTAGAGTATTTCACATATTTATGCAGCATATAGTGGATAAATATGGGGGAATGGAAAAGGATGTTAAAGCTAGAATAACCAAGGCCTGGACAGCATTTATCCAGCTTAACAAAATATGGTCATCTAAGAACATCAAAACAAGAACCAAACTTAGGCTTTTCAATACAAACGTTAAGATTGTCCTACTATATGGTTCAGAAACATGGGTTATGACCAAGATAATACAACAGAGGATACAAACATTCATGAATTACTGCTTGAGGAGGATTTTAAACATTAAATGGCAGGACAAGATCAGGAACGAGGAGGTCTGGGACAGAGCATGACAAGAACTTATGAACCTACAAATCATATCTAGGAAGTGGAGGTGGATAGGCCACACTCTGAGGAAACCTGACACCAACATAGCAGGACAGGCACTGACATGGAATCCTTAAGGAAATAGAAAATGAGGAAGACCTAGACTTGCTTGGAGAAGAGAAATTATGACAGTGCTCAGAGACAAGGGATGCACATGAAAGGAAGCAGAGAATAATTTCAAGAACAGGGATGACTGGAGAGCCTTTATCCATGGCCGGTGCTCTCAAGGGAGTGAAAGGTGATGATGATGATGTACTGAAATCAAAGAGCAGCAGTAAGAGTGAATGATGGCATAGGTCAATATCAGGATATAAAGCAAGGTGTAAGACAATGGTGTGTATTGTTACCTGATCCATTCTGATTATGCAGTGAAAACATGGGAGGCACTACAAATCTAAAAGGAATAACAGCAGGAGGCCTACTCCTACAGCTTGGGATATGCATTTTGCACTGTTCTAATAGCAGAAAGTGAAAGAGTTTGGAGGAATTAGTAAACAAGATTATTGAAGAGAGCAATAAAAGAGGTTTAGAGCTAAACAGTAGCAAGACAGAAATGGTGGTAATATGAAAAAGAGTAAATATACCAAAGCACAATATCCTTTCAAACACAAAGACAATGACACAAGTGAATAAAATTCACCTGAAATAACAATAACAGTTGATGGCAAGTGCACATATGAAGTACATTCATGGACAGGTAAGACAAAAGCAGTTTTTTATGACACGAAGAAGATACTAACAAATAATAAGAAATTTCCTTAAAAGTGAGGGAAAGAGTATTGCAGTGCTATATAAAACTGATATTGCTACATGATTGTGAAACTCGGACAGTCAACAAAAAGAATGATAAAGAAATTGGAAGCATCAGAGATGTGTTGGAAAAAGATCCTATAAATACACTGAACAGAGATAAAAAACAAAAGATGTTTTAGAACAACAGAAACTAGTTAAAATTATAAGAAAAAGTTAAAAATTTCTTCAGCGTATCATGAGAAGTTCAAAGCTAGAGAATGTAGTAATGACTGGAAAATTCAAGGGGAAAAGGAAGAGATGAAAAAGATATCTAGGTGAACTGACCAAGAAAAGCATTTGAACTGATCAGAAGCATCAAAGATCACACAAGATGGAAAAGCATAATCAGAAATGCTATCTGGCACGGCACATGATATTAATAATAATAACAGAGTCATAACCTTGCCACATCTTTGATTTGACTGCATGTCTGATATCATTCATTGACCATATTATTTTTATGTTTCAAGAATTTTTAAACAAAAGAAGTTCATAAATAACTGTTTACATTTAGAATGCATCACTGAAATATACAGAGTTACATTTAAATATTTTCCTATTAACAAATAAAGAGAAAAAAAATTCAGACATTAGCTCATTGGAAAATGTATTGTATATGATATGTACATGTTCATAAGTTGACAATATACTGTATGCATATATACAATGTCATATTTCATTCTATACATCTTTTTTAATACAATATTGATTTGTTAAAATACATATTTGATATGAATATATTCTTTGTTGATATGCTTTTAAAAAATCAGTGGTTCCTGATGCTGCAGACTTAGTCCAGTCTGGACATTGGAGTAACCAGTTTTATTTTCTTTGTTCTTCATATGTTTTGCTATGCTGTAAGCTGTCATCTTTTGTGTACCCTGTGTGTGTGTACCTGCTGTATCTGTCTTTGTCTGAGTAACTGCCTACACAAACATTTGAAGTACCCAAGTTCAATCTGGTGTGATAATCTCTGAATCTTCACAGTTGAGGCTTTATCGAGTGTGTTTTATCTAGAGTTATCATCTCATGTACTTCCTGCTTAGCTGGTAACTGGTCAGCGTTTCAGTATTTTTGATCCTGCTGTGTCATGGCAAACTTCAGTGTGAGCCCTATGTGATGTTTAATGGCATAGGAAGGATGTAAGATTGTGCCATTTTACTCGTTTTTCAGGGTGAAGACTTTGTTTTAGCACTCAGTGATTCAGCTGATATGCTAGTGTCAAGATTTGCAAATTATAGCCAGCCAAGACCCTGATTTTTAAAAAATCAGTGGTTCCCAGAGCTGGGTAGTGCTCCTTGCAGGCAATGGGGAGATGAGGAGGAGGTGGGTGGGGGTAGAGAAAGGTCTGAGCATTTGGAGCCATCAGAACCAAATGAGGTGTGTATTTGTATGAAGTCATTATATTGTGGCCTGAAGGACAAGGGGACATCAACTAA
The DNA here is from genome assembly GCA_009760885.1 of Achatina immaculata. Classification (NCBI taxonomy): domain Eukaryota; kingdom Metazoa; phylum Mollusca; class Gastropoda; order Stylommatophora; family Achatinidae; genus Lissachatina; species Lissachatina immaculata. Next base: position 35,675,004 of record CM019713.1, read on the forward strand.
AGAAAGTTGGGAACCACTGCTTGAAATTAATCTATTTCTAGGATCAGAAGCAAAGCAGTTAGTGCATCCGTGTCATGTCAGGGAGGGGCTGATAGTTTTGGATGCACATAAATTTTAGTTTTAATTCCAACTGGATGCAACCAAATCAACCCGGCTGTAAAAACAGTGCCCAGCTTATCCTGGAGCTAACGATTGAAAGGGGAGCAGATGGCCTCCTGGTGTGTGAACGAAGAAAAGTATGAGCGCCAGCACCTTAATTGCTGGTATGCCTCGGTGTCACAAAACAGGACTTGACATCATCAGTTATTCATCGTTATAAATATGTGTACACAATGTATATATGATTTTACAAGTCTGTGTGGTATAATGTGTGTGCATATTTTGGTGTGTTTGTTCATTGACTGCTTACACAGTCCTTTCATTGTGACGCATCTTTAGTTGTTACAATTTCTCAAGTACATTTTGTATTTTTTTTTCAGTACAGATGGTTCAAGACTTGCATAATTAATATATTCCTCGGTTATTTATCTTATATCCTTCCCGTGCTGTTAAACGTCACATAGGGCTCGCAAAGTAGTTAGCCAATTTTCCATGTTTTCGGCGAGCTTTTCAACCTCATCAAGGAATTTTATACCTATTAATTTGGCCTCTCTTAACAATGTCCTCTTTAGAGTCTTCGGAGTTGACATCCCTGATGCTCGGTTGGTTTCTTTGCGAGTTTCCACAACAAGTTCTTTTTTTTTTTTTTTCATCTAGAGTCGCCTCTAGATAGGATCCAAGATAAGGTTGTTAGCCTTATGCCCAACTCCCGATACAGGATATGTGACAGATCAAGCGGAATTCCGCCGATTTCTGCATACCGGCGAGAGCATTAAAAAACAAAACAAAAAAAAAGTCCGCCATCTTGCACGTCACACCGGAGTGTTCCAGTTCTTATTAGTTTTTACAGATGTTGGGTTTGCCTGTTGGCTGTCAACATATAATATGTCACAACACACCAGACATATAAATCTGTACTAGAGAACAGATATACTAAACACTATGCCAACAGAAAGACATATTATATGAAAGATAAAGATTACACCACCATGTATATTCTGCTATAGTGCAGAATATGAAAATGTTTGTATAGACACACACCCACACACACAAAAGGCAGTTCACTGCTGTATACCACATAGATGTTAACACAGCACAAGACACATGGAAACTGAGAAGAAGCAGAATCTTGGTAATCAACTTTCAGTTATGAAACGTTTACAGTAATAAAAACCACACTTGATGCTGCCACCTTCTATTTTCCAAAGCCATTTTTTGTTGTTTTTGAATGTTAGATCATTAAACCTGATACTGAGTTTCCTCTAGCCAACTGCCAAGTTTTTGCCTTCATCGGAACTGGGAAACTACAATATTTTCTTGTTAGATCTAAATGGATAATTCCATTAATAATTAGGGATATGACTTCCTGTATAAAGTTTCAGGTTGTGGACTGTCTTTTTCTGTTATACTGATCAAAGTCTTGTAAGATTTATCTCCTGTCTGTAACCGAATCACTAACTTGGTCACCCCAGGCAGGATCTCGCATTACTGAGGTATGCCTGCTTGCACATGAGCTGGCTGAACTTTATGGGTGCTTCTCATGTTTTGTGTAGACACTTTCTGCAAACTTAGAATGTGGGAAATACTGGATTTACTGAGAATGTTTCCATTTCATTTTTTTCATAATAGAAGCTTATTTATAATTATACCATTGGTCCACACAATCTTCATCAGTACACAGTGAGAGAAATCTGAAGTGATCTTTGCAAACAGAGGTTGTTGTTTATGATAAACAGCAAATAAAAAAGATCAAATGTTTTATTTATGTCAAGCTGTGCAGATCATTACATGATGTGTTCATTCATTGTGCCATATTTTATTTTTACTGATTTTTGCTGTGGTTTTTAAAAACTAATACTTCTTTGTTATAGATTTTATTTAAGGACCTGGCACACATACAAAATGTAATGAGGAAGTTGTGTAAAAACTCCAGACTGTAAGCTCAAATAGTGTCCAGTGTATGGGAATTTATGCTTCTAGACTTAGCTGTCAGGTCTGGGTATGAGACAAAAGCAGATGCTGCTGCTATTAAAAGCAGAAGAAAATTACAGACTTTATCCTGACAACCAGGTTCTAGGTTTAACATGACCTAGATCTCAAACACTGATCAAGTAGTAGAGCATGTTTGACTACAGTGACTGTGGACATTGTGGAGCTGAACTAGACCAGTACCTGCCTGACTTTTTCATATTTGTTGTTATGAGTTTATGATGTTTATAGCAATTTTTTTGGTACTTATTAACTGGAACAGTATATTATTCATATTTCAGAGTTACAGAAGATAATGGATGGTGGCTTGCTACACACACAAGAACAGGGAAAACTGGCTACATCCCAAACAATTATGTTGTCAAGGCAGACACCAGACCACAAACTCAAGAGTGAGTTTTATAATATAAAACTTTTGTGAGGTACATTTTCTGAGATTCCACCATGATCTTTTTTTTTTTTAATCACTTTTTTCCAGTTTTTTTTTCAATTATAACCACAGACTAATTTTTAAAGATATGCCTTAATGCTGTCACTTAATTGATCATATGTCATTACTCGTAACTTTACTATTGTGACTAATTTTTTGAGTGGCTTTTCTGTTAAATACTTGGTCTCATTTCATTCAATAGGTGGTGGTTTGATTTTGATCGGCATGAAGCAGATAAGGTGTTACTCTTACCTGGGAATAAAAAGGGAACATTTTTATTAAGACATGCCACAGGTGAGTCCACTGGCTGTTCAGTTCATGTATGAAATCGGTATTTAATGTAAACAGAAGACAAAAAAACAAAAACCAGAATAAAGATGGGCAGACCTTTTGATGTATGCAATAAAATGAAAATTTTCTGAGTTTATCACATTCCTTGATTAATATTTTTCCATTTATGGGAAAACTGGAGACCAAGGAATGCTGTTTCGAAAGTACTGACTTGGAGTTTCTACAAATGTTATTGTTATTTTATTTCAGTGATATATTTTTTTTCATTCATCAATGTACTTTCAGCTTGCTCCTGGACATGTGGGTGTTTCTAAAACTGAAAATGAAGACTTGTTGATGGGACTAGCAACAACTATATTATATGATAATAATAGATTGAAAGAAACTGGATGTAGCAGACATCATTATTGTTGTCATGTTTGCTGGTAGCACAGAATATTACATCACACAGTAAGATACATCATCACTGCTTATGATGAAAGGATTAGAATCAGAGTGTTTATGAACATGTATTTTTTTTTTATACTTCTCATATTTCTCACTGCTATACATATCTGACCATAGTGGTGACTATGTGGACAGATGTGGTGAAACAGTTACAACCACCACAGCACATTGTTGCTTCACTTAGACAGGTGGTTCACATCGTTAACTCTGCAATGACAGGAATTGCCTCGCAGAATGGATGACAGAATCTAGCAAGGCTTGTGTAGGAAGTTTCTTGATCAGTTTCATCCATAATGAACACAGGGAGGTAAAATTCCACACCGGACATGCAGATGACTGACTGAATGAATACAACCTCTCTTTCAAAACGTACATCTGCACTCTAGATTGGTCATCTATCTCTCATACCAGAAAGTCCCACCAAGATTTGAACTCCATTTCAGCTCCCAGTCACATGATACATGTGTGACAGTAAGCCTTGCCCCATTCTAAACATGTGATGGAAGCTTGATTACGTTATGACACATGAGTAGCCTAGTGCAGCTCTGTTACATGTTGATGCAAGATGCAGTTTGTTGAGGGTACAAAAAAATGTACAGTAAATAAGATTATAACTGTTGTCACCAGTTTCTGTAAACTTAAGTATTTACTTAGGAAGAGATCTGAAAAACCATGGACTTGTCTGGAGAGCAAGGATGTGATGATGATGATGGTGATGATGATCCTAACAAACTTTGATGTTTGAAGTTTTCTTACATTTTTAACTTTCTGGTAGAATTCTGTTTTCTGTTCTGTGTAAGATTTTAATTCTTTTCTTTGTCATTGACTCTGCAGACGGCACATCATTTGTTTTGTCAGTCCTGGACAGTGATAAGAGTGATGACCTGTCAGTCAGGCACTATCGTATAAGAACAATGGATGATGGAGGGTTCTATATAAGTTCATCAAAAACATTCAAGGATCTGTTTGCACTTATCGATTATTATAAAAGTAGTAAGTTATTTTACATAAATTTTTAATGATTTAGTACTGATTTTTGAAAGAAAGTTATATTTGTTATACATACGATTTGGTTTAAAGCAGTGTTAATGTTATGAACAATATAGCAGGACACTGTTTTGTAAAAAGCGGAACAACACAGTTCCTCAGATCATTAGAGAAGTATCCCTTCCCCCCCCCCCCCCGCCCCTCCAGCAAGCCTTTTGGTCCTTTGAGCATCTGACACTCTAAAGAGGGGTGGTCCCTCTAGGTCATGACTGGTGGAGGTTGTTGGTTTATAATTGTTTCACAAGACTGTTCACGTCTGTAACCTACCAACATTCCTTGCTGTTTTGTTGGTGCATTCAATATTCTTTCTTATATTAATGTAAAAATTGGCGTCACCAACTGGAGAAAGAAGATTAGGAATAGAGAGGAATGGACGCGAACTTTATCTGCAGCAGTGAGCCTTAATGAAGAAGAAGAATATATTAATATAATCAATTTATTAATATAACCAAGTCCTGTCTTGTTCTTGATTGCTCTTCATGTCTGTTGCCTTTGTTTGACCCAGTTTTCATTGCTGGATAGTTTTATATGGCACACCCTGCAGGAAGCAGAAACAGAAGCTACCCTTGCTTCCCACTGAGGTGGACAAGAAGGTATCTTCCACTGTATTGCCTTGACCATTGTTACCGTATTGTATGGTAGCTTGGTCATCACTTACCTGGGTGTTCATGAATCAGTGTTCCGTTGTTCTCCGTGTTTGTGCCCATATTCACCATGGGGCCTTTTCTGCTGTTTTTGCGAGACTTTTCAGTGTGTATGTTTTTTATCCTTTTTTGTGCCCATTTGTTTTACACATGTAGTACGCCAATGTCACCACAAATCCTCTTGCCCACACCACTACCTTTAATAATATTAAAATTAATAACTGCATACAGTTGGAAAAACTGAGCTTTAAATAATTAATAATTTAAATATTGTAAAAATGTTTTATTCAGTAAATGAATAAAATAATATAAACAACAAGTGGAAACGGTCACTACAAGATGTGCGAGCAAGGAAAGGAGCAGATGTAGGAAGTGATCACAACCTTCTGGTAGCAAAAATAAAACTAAAATTAAGGAAAGCCAAAATCGGAGAACACAGAAAGATACATTTTCATACAAGAAAACTGATAGACCAGCAAACAAGAAATGAATTCTCAATAGTACTTAAGAACTGCTTCAGTGTCCTACAAAACGATGCAGAAATGACCATATTAGAGTTCAATAAAACACTACAGGAAACAGCAAAAGAGGTGCTGGGATATCGGAAAAGGAGAAAAGAGGAATGGATAAGCGAGACCACATGGGAAAAGATAGAGCAAAGAAAAGAAATCAAGAAAAAATTACTGAACACCAAATCACAAAGAACAAGTTTTAAGTAATTATGCACAAAAAGACAAAGAAGTGAAGGAATCATGCCGTCAAGATAAACGTCAATATTATGACAATTTACAGAAACAGCAGAGAAAGCAGCATATACAAATGACATGAAAACCATATATAAAATCACAAAGCAGATGACAGGTAACTTCAACACAAGATGTGAAAGTGCAGTAAGAACACAAAATGGACAACTGGTCAGTGGAGAAAGAGAAAAAATTGAAAGATGGAGGGAATACTTTAACACCCTACTAAACAGAACACAAGCAGCACAAATAATAGACATACCTGAAGCAAAAACGGAACTAAACATCAATACAGGACCAATAACAATAAATGAAGTAACGGAAGCGATAAAGAAGCTAAAATCAGACAGGGCACCAGGTGAAGATGAAGTGACTGCGGAGACGTTGAAAGCAGAAGAAACAGAAACACCAAAACAACTTTGCCGGATATTACAACAAATTTGGGATCTAGAAAAAGCCCCAGAGGAGTGGAAAACTGGCCTTATAGTAAAACTACCAAAGAAGGGTGACCTCAGAGATTGCGGGAACTGGAGAGGCATTACCCTACTGCCACTCACCAGTAAAGTATTTTGCAGAATAATCATCAACAGAATTGTAACCAACACTTGAGGAAAAACTTCGGAAAGAGCAGGCAGGGTTTAGGAAAGGAAGATCATGCATAGACCACATATTTGTACTTAGACAAATATTAGAACAGGCAAATGAGTGGCATAGCACAACATATGCATTATTCATAGATTTTGAGAAAGCCTTTGACAGTGTCAACAGAGATGCACTGTGGAAAATCCTAAGATGGCATGGCCTCCCCCATAAAATAGTTAATGTAATCAAAGCCCTATACGAGGGTTTTCAGTGCAAAGTGATCTGTGGAGAACATACCTCCAGCAGCTTTAGGGTACAAACATGAGTGAAACAGGGATGTGTACTATCACCAACATTATTTATCTTGGCAGTAGATTGGTTAATGAAGGAGGCAACATCAGACAAACGCAGAGGATTACAATGGACCATTGACACAGTGCTGGAGGACCTTGACTTTGCGGACGACATTTGTCTGTTATCAAGCAGTCACAAAGATATGCAAGATAAAATAAACAAGCTAACTCAGAATGCAAACAACATAGGCCTAAAGATCAACGTAGGAAAGACAAAGTTAATGAAGCAAAATGTGAACAACAGAAATGTTCTCAGAGTAGACAGCAAGTTAGTGGAGGAGGTCAACAAATTTGTATATCTTGGCAGCAGAGTAGTAGAAAATGGAGACAGCACAGAGGACATCAACAGTAGACTTACTAGAGCAAACCAGGCTTTTGCAATGCTGCAGACTATATGGAAATAAAAAAACTAAGCATAATTATGAAAATCAGGATATTTAAGAGTAATGTTCTAAGTGTACTACTCTATGGAAGTGAATGCTGGAAAATCACCAAAACCATAGAAAACAAGTTGAATTCTTTCCAGACTAAATGTTTACGAAGAATTAGACAAACATTTTGGCCAAACACCATAAGAAATAACATCTTATTAGCAGAAATGCAGATGAAACCACTGACAACAATTATTGAGGAAAGACGCTGGCAATGGTTGGGACATGTGCTCCGAATGACTGACAACTCACTACCAAAAATAGCACTAAGATGGACACCACAGGGGAGCAGAAGTAAGGGTAGACCAAAAGAGACATGGAGAAGAACAACAGAAAGGATGTTGAGCAATAGAGGGCTCACCTGGGCAAGAGCAGAAAAAAAGGCGAAGGACAGGCATTTGTGGAAAACCCTTGCGGAAGCCCCATGTGCCCTGGGCACTTAAGGTTCAGAGAGAGAGAGAGAGAGAGAGAATAAAATAATCCAGCTTTTTTAAAAACCAGCTATCAAAATAATATTTGACATTAGGTTCTAATTTCGGTGGTCACTGTCAAATTTGAAACTTTTTTTTCGGGGGGCGGGGGGGAGGATGGGTGTTCAGGTGAGAGTAGAACAAATAAGGGATTTTGTTTTAAACAGATTTAAAATTAATAAACCATTATAACTAGTAAGAAAGTTCTCTTTTGACTTTTCATCTTAAAAAATATCATGGAATATTACTCATATTTTTTATATGTGCAGAAAATGCCACTGGATTGTGTTGTCAGTTAGCTGCTCCATGTCCTCGAATACGTCCAAGCCTACAGTTCAGAGAGTTGGAAGTCAGTAGAGATGCTATAAAATTGACTGTTAAATTAGGAGCAGGCTGTTTTGGTGAAGTTTGGAAAGGTAAAGACTGCCTGCTTGGCTTTTGTGTTTCTTACTTTTTAAAATTAAGGTAAAAACTGCCTACTTGGCTTTTGTGTTTCTCACTTTTTAAGATTAAGATAAAGACTGCCTACTTGGCTTTTGTGTTCCTTACTTTTTAAGATTTGTCATAAAGAAATTTTACATTGCATAGCAAAATCTCCACTGCACCACTTCTGGAAATAAAAAAACCAACCCAGCATTATTAAACTTTCCAGACAATGAAGCTAGTATTTATAAAAGGTTCAAAAGTTCATAATCAGACTCCGGCGTCATTGCACTCAAGACGGCCCCATATATGCTCCACTGCATGCCAGAGCGTCCATCCAAGAACGTGTTTGCTAATAGTTCCCATCAAGTGTTGGTTCTTTATGATGCATTTTCTGCCACACAGTTCAGATTTCCTACCAGCACCCTTAATTTGTCCTAGCTCCAGCAATTGCTTCATGTTTACATTGTTCTTCCATTCCCAGTCTCGTTTTCTTGCAGACCTTCCAATATGGCTTTAGCAATGTCACCCTTGTCCATTCTCAGGTTATCATTTATTTTAGCCTCTCCAGCAAGTGTCTGTCACTTCACTGCCATGTACTCCCGCATGTCCTGGACAATATAGCCACTCCTCACAGTTTACTGATTTAACAGTTGAACCCCTTCTTTTTGAAGCAGTTTTTTTCTCAAACCTACGAAGCATACTCTGTGAATCTGTCACAATGACCCATGAACAACATCATGGGTAACTAGCCATTCCTTTGCTACCAACACAGCTTCAGTTTCCATTTGCATGCTTCATGTGGTGAGTTAAAATACTTCCGAACCCTGTGCTGCCACACTTCCATTGTGGTAGACAACAAAACCTGTCATTTCTGATATTCAGAATCACTGAGCCATCTGCATATGTTACCGTGTCAGAAGACCCACAGTGATGCTGGATGAGGTCATGAACAGCCCCCTGTGCCCAGTTTCTACATTCATGGCATTTCTGTATAATAACCTTTGTTAGCTGTGGTCTAACAAAGGTATTGGAGGCTATGTGTGTTGGAGGTTATGAAATACCAGAGATTAGATATGCTGATACACTACTGGCGAGATTCTTCAGATGCCGTGTGTGGAGTGAAACTCCTCCCAGCCAATGAAGAAAATGCGAAGAAGAAATTAGGGTTGCTGTGTGGTGACGATGTGAAAAGGTGATGGAAATGATAAACTGAAGCTTATTTGGTATGTCCAGTGGTCTCGCAGCGAGAGCTACTCATACCACATCACCTCTGCCCTAGAGGCCAGCCATGTCTGATATACACCCATACTGGTGAAATATGCCTACATCGGCTTAAACCAGGGGTGAAACTTGATGGCTACGCATGACACGGTACCTCCGCTCTAGAGGTCGGTCACGGCCATATAGGGACAATATGCCTAAACTGGCTCTCAACCCAGGGTTGAAACTTACTAGTGGCGAGGATTCACCCTCCTGGACATAAGCTCTGTCCTAGTCACAACTAGGAAAGGTAGCGGCCACGACCACAAAATGCTGAAGTTGAAGACACTGGACCAGGGAAGTCTAGATAGGCAAGCACCTCTCACCTGGCGGGGATGTGTGCATATCCTAATCACGATGAGGTTTTCCAGTGAGAAAGTCCAACGCTGGACTGGAAGGGCAACCACCTCCACATGTATCCCAAAACACGTCGAGGTTTTCTGGTGAGAAAGTCCAACCCTAGGCTGGATGGGCAACCACCTCTCACTCTGCAAGAATATACTGATATCCAAAACACGAGGTTTTCTGGTGAGAAAGTCCAAATCTAGATTAAACTGGTGCAACAAAAACCACGGTGTCACACATTCCCACTTCTGAGACCCACCAACAATACAGGCTCAAGCCCTGCGATACTCTGAACCTCTTGTGGTCCTCTCGGGGACCACAGGACCTATTGAGGACTATAGGAGTAAATTCAGGAGGATCACAGAGCGGTTTTGGTGGTAGAGCCGAACGAAGAAGAAGAAGATATGCTAATGACACAGTATTACTTTACACAACAGAAAAAGACAGTCTGTAAGAAAAGCAAAGAGCATAACCTCTATCTTAATGCGAAGAAGACTAAATTGATGACAACTGACAAAACAAACAAGGCAGCTGAAATATATATCAATGAGGAAAAACTGGAAGAAGTGGAGAGTTTTGAATATCATGGGTCACTACTAACTAATAATTGAGATACAATGAGGGAAATTAAAAGGAGGACATCTATCGCTCTTCAGAAAGTAAAACAACTAAAGAATCTGTGGAGAGGAACAAACAGAACCACAAAAATAAGATTTTTAAGGACATGTATCTTTCCCATTGCAACATATGCCTGTGAGACCTGGACACTTAACCAAACAGCTGAGAAACATATAAATGCCTTTGAATGTAAATGCTACAGAAGAGTTCTTCAAATACCATGGACACAACAAATATATCCATACCACAAGAACTTAATATTGAAGAAGGCTGACTAATAAAGAGGATTAAAGAGAGAAAACTTAAATATTTTGGACACATTAAACATCATGATAACCTAGAGAAGACAGTCTTGGAAGGGTACATAATGGGAAAAAGAAAGAGAGAAAGACCAAAGTGAAGATGGCTGCAAGACATCGTTGATGATCTGCAAATGGATGCATCAGCAGCAGGCCATCTTGCTCACAACCAAGAGGCCTACAGGAGTGCTGTTAGGGAGGCAAATTTCCGCAAAGGACATGCGAATGAATGAATGAATACATTGGTATTACAAAGACCAAGTTCCGGTGAAGAGATGAAACTGATATCTATCATTTATGAGCAAACTGCTGTAGTGAAGGAGCATCTGTCAGTACAGAGATATAAGATGTCTTATCACCTGTTGCTAGTTTCTCCCACTTTCCTTCCTCTTTCTATTTTTTTTTCTTTTACAAAACTGCACCACACACCTTCATCTAACTATCCTTTACCAGATCCAGTTTTACTGCTATCATTGTCAGAATTATCCTGTTTTGTTACAGTAGCACTCTATATACATGTTTTTTGTTTATTTTCAGGAAAATTCCGTAAAGTTGTTGATGTTGCAGTTAAAACTTTGAAGCCAGGATCGATGTCATCAGAAGCATTCTTAGAAGAGGCAAAAATCATGCACAAATTGACACATCATAGACTTGTACAAGTGAGTGTAATTTCAAGACCTATTTTGCTAGTTTAAAGTCTATAAAGTTCAGTATTAATGGTTTGTCTTTTTCAGTATGTTCTTCAAGTATTATTCTTAGAGTAAAGATGTGGTTGAACGGCTTCTCCCTTTTTGAAATCCTGCCTATTCTTCTCTCATTGCAGTATACACTACATCCTTAATTCTATTCAGAATCACTTTACAAAACACCTTTGACACAACTGATAGTAAGGTTACACCCCTCCAGTTACTGCAGTCACTGAGGTTGCCTTTTTTGGGTATTTTAACAATGATTCCCCTTTTCCACGTGGAATGGACATTTTCTTCTTTCCAAATTTTATTAAACATTCTCTGTAGTTGGCTCATGTTGTCACTGTTAATAGCTTTTAACATCTTGACTGCTATTTCATCTTCATCTGCAGCTTTGTTGTTAGCTATTAGATTCACTACTGTTTCAGTTTCATTCAGTGTAACTTCATCTAAGTTGACATTTAGTTGTGGGACTGGTAAATCAGTTTCAAGATTTATTAATTCATTTGGGTGTGGTCGATTAAGTATTTCTAGGAAGTGTTCACCCCATCTTTCCTTTTGGTCTTTACTTGATGTTAATAGGTTGCCTGTTTTGCTAAAGACTGGTCTTTCTCTGGAGGTAATACCACATGTTAGGCTCTTCTGTATGTTATATAGAGTTTTGCTGTCTCCTGTTTTTGCTGCATTTTCTGCTTCTTTTGCCACATTGTCCATATATTCTCTTTTGTCTCTTCTAGCTGAACTTTTTACTTTATTGTCTAGTTCTTTGTATGTTGCTTTTGCCAAAACTTTTCAAAGATCTGTCTTTACATTCAACATGGCTAATTTGGGTGGTCTTCTTTCATGTATGTATTTCCATGTGTTATCTGATATCCATGCTTTTCTACTTGTTGACTGCAGTCCAGCACTTGCTTTTGCTGCAGTGATTATGGCTGTGCTGCCTGAATTCCACATTACAACTATATCTGTCTTGTTTACCTCTTTGAGTGCTGTGAAATGTTTGGTAAGTTCCAGATTGAAATCATTGTTGATATTTTCTTCTTGTAGGCTATGACTGTTTATCTTTCTGAGTACTGCTTTCGTGTGTTGGCTTTTCAGTTTGTCTTATCCTCCCTATACACAGGTTGTGATCACTGTTGACATTTGCATCCCTATATGCTCTTACATCTATCAGAGATGTTCTGAATTGTTTTCTAATACAAAATTGATCTATCTGGTTTCTGGTTCTATCATCTGAAGATATCCATGTTGTTTTATGTATTTATTGGTGTGAAAATATTGTTCCTCCAATGACCATGCCCTCTGTTAGAATGTATAAAATTGGAAAAAAGTAGGAGCAGCTTTATTACTTAACGATTACAAAGTTGTGACGTTTCGGCGTGAGCCTTAATCATACAAAAACATACAGGACGAAGAAATAGGGAGAGGAGATAAAGTATAGATTTACATGAATACTGTAAAAAAAAAAAAAAGTACTTAGCTGTAAATAAGGTGTGGCTTGTCTGGCGGTGTGTGTCAGGAATGGATCTGGTAGGACGTGGAAATTGTTTAAATAGAGACCTGTGACATGTGGTCGGTGGGTTGTAACTGGGAGTGGTGGATGGGGAACCGGGGAGGGGAGAGAGAGTGACACACTACTGGCCTAGCTAGGAGAATTTGAAACAGGTGATTGGGGAAGAGATGTTGCAGAGAAGAGGGCACTAAATCCACCCCTTTTTACTTTTCAAACTTCCTCACAGCATCACTCTGCAACCCCGCTATTTTCTCAGCAACCCCTCTTCTCTGCAACATCTCTTCCCCAATCACCTGTTTCAAATTCTCCTAGCTAGGCCAGTAGTGTGTCACTCTCTCTCCCCTCCCCGGTTCCCCATCCACCACTCCCAGTTACAACCCACCGACCACATGTCACAGGTCTCTATTTAAACAATTTCCACGTCCTACCAGATCCATTCCTGACACACACCGCCAGACAAGCCACACCTTATTTACAGCTAAGTACTTTTTTTTTTTTTTACAGTATTCATGTAAATCTATACTTTATCTCCTCTCCCTATTTCTTCGTCCTGTATGTTTTTGTATGATTAAGGCTCACGCCGAAACGTCACAACTTTGTAATCGTTAAGTAATAAAGCTGCTCCTACTTTTTTCCAATTTTATACATTCTAGTATCACAGCTTTACTGCAGTGTTTAGTGTATAGTTGTATACTTATACACCAATTATTGTGCCCTCTGTTAGACACATTTCAATGAATCTTTCTCCATTCTGATTTATTGTATCAGTTCCTTCTTTCCCCATTACTTTTTCTATGTCTGTGTTATCTTTTCCTACCTTGGTGTTGAAGTCTCCCATATCAATTAAGATGTCATGTTTAGGTACTTTGTTGACAAGTTGTTGTAGTTGGTAATAGAAATCATCTTTTATTTCATCATCTGTATCATTCATGGATGCATAGCATTGTATGATCGTCATTCTTCCATGCCTTATTTTGTATCGTGCTCTTATCATATGACTGTTCACTGGTTCCCATTCTGAAAGGCTCTTTGCTGCCACAGATGACATAATTATACCCACTCCTTCCTGATAATTCCCATCGTCTCTGCCGGAATATATTATTAACTTACAGTTTTCCTCCGGTCTTTTCCCTGCTTCTGGTCTTTGCATTTCACTGATGCCCAACACATCTAGGTGATGTCTGTCCATTTCTTTTATTGCCTGAGCAGTTTTTGTTGTTGCAGCCATCGTTCTTACATTCCAAAATCTGATTTTTGTTATGCATTTGGGGGCCGATGAATTTTCGCCCATTGTCAGTGGCATACAGAATTGGTGACCTTGATGTTCGGTCACAACTGTTGCGAGATTCCATAATGGTAGGATTTTTTCCCATCTAGAGTCACCTCAGGTTAAAAATAAATAGAGAGCCCTTGTTGATGGTCTCAGCTTCAGACATGGGTAAAGAAGGCAAGGAAGGAAGGACATGCTGCTCCTGTGGCTGGTGTAGAGCATCATTGTAATAGCTTCCTTGTTTCTTTGAATTTAGAGAATAAATATGAGCTGCATCATGGCATTGTTTTTCTAATGAAAAAGTAATAATTTGCTTCGTATCAAGCTCTGATCTGCACAAGATATAATGAGCTATTAGCACATGTGAGAAATGCTTAGAAAAGTACATTTTTAAAAATTTGTACTTTCCATTTTTAACTGATTTATTTTTAACATATTTATTGAAAATATTCATTGCAAAGAAGTAAGGCTTTAAACTTTCTTTAGTGAGTGCTCTTGTTCCTTACATTGTCAGTATATCTTACAACCTTTCCACATTGTTAAACGTCACATAAGGCTGACATTGTAGTTTGCCATGTTTTTTTTTTTTTTTTATTTTGTCAAGTTTTTCAATCTCGTCAAGGGATCTTATGCCCACTGATGTAGCCTCTCTCAGCAATGTTCTCTTTAGAGTTTCACATGGTCATCCTCTTTCTTTGTCCTGTTGTGTCCCATTGATAGCATGTTTTGGGATTCTCTGATTGTTTCTTCTCATCACATGGCTGATATATGTCCAACTTCTTTTATTTTTTTTATGAGACAAGTGATCGTTAGCTCATTTTCCATGCAAAACGCCATTAGATTGTCACCTGCCTCATTTCTATGTCCTATGCTAAATTTCCCTACAACATGTCCTTCATCTTCTGCTCTTTCTGTACCAATTTTTGCATTAAAATCACCCATTATTAATACAATATCATTTTTCCGTACCTGGTCTATTGTCGTGTGCAGCGTGTTATAAAAGTTTTCTACTTCCTCTTCTTCTGCTGCTGATGTAGGTGCATATATCTGGATGATTGTTAGATTTCTAGGAATGCCCTTAAGTCTGATTGTTAGGATTCTATCACTTACTGGATTATAGCCTAGTAATGCTTTTGATGTTGATTTGTCCAAATAAAAAGCCACTCCATTCTTTCCTCCTACTTCTCCACCAGAGTATATAAAGATATTATCATTCTCGCTCTTAAAGTGTCCTGATCCTTTCCATCGATGTTTGCAGATTCCCAAAATGTGTATCCCCGTTCTTTTCATCTCGTCACTTATTACTTGATATTTTCCCTCATACATACTTCTTACATTCCATGTTCCTACTCTTATTTTTCTTTTTAGTTTGAGCTAATGATCGCTAACACACTTTTTAAACAACATCCAAGAAGACTTTACACATGGACATCACCTGATGGTAAAACCAGGAATCAAATAGATTACATTTTAGTGCAAAGAAGGTGGAGGTCAAGTATAACATCACCAAAAACTTTACCAGGTGCTGATTGTGACACGGACCACGAGTTATTAATAGCAGACATGATGATAAAGATAAAAAAGACAGTTACGGGATCAAGACCACTCTGCTTTGATCTTACAAATATACCAGAACAATACGGTATAGAAGTGAAGAACTGTTTCGAAATCCTGATGGCTGTACAGGAGGAGATGACACCAGATGAATTGGCTACGCAGGCCAAAGATATCTTAATAACAACAGCTAAAGACATGGTTCCAGTAAAGAAAACACAAAAGAATGGATGGATTACAGCAGGTACACTAGAACTGATAAAACAACGTAGAGAAATGAAGACGCAGTGGAAAGTGACAAACAACAACAAAGAGAAATATAAAACTTTAACGAAAGAAGTACGAAGAAACATAAGAAAAGACAAAAAACAATACATACAAGATTGTTGTGAAAGAATTGAAGAACATCAGAAGTGTGGAAGAGATAGTGAAATGTTTAAAGAAATGAAGACATTGACAAGAAATGTCACACCTAAGCTAAATGTAATTTGTGATGAGATGGGGAATACCTTGACAGAGACAGAGGAAATTTTAGAAAGATGGAAGGAATATTGCAAAGGAGTGTATGAAACAACCGACTGTGGAAACAGAAATCAACAGTGTGAATTATTATTGGAGGAGAAAGAACCCGAACCGACAATAAAAGAAGTTTTATGGGCAATAAAGAATCTGAAAAATGGTAAATCACCAGGAAGTGATGAGATAACAGCTGAATTTATTAAAGCAGGAGGAAAGGAGTGTGCAACAATATATCATACACTGTGCAAAAAGATATGGCATTCAGGTATTTGGCCAAAAGAATGGAAAAGAACTGTATTCATACCACTGCCAAAAAGACAGGTAACCTGAAATTATGCACAAACTACAGAACTGTTGCCCTGATTAGTCATGCCAGTAAAATTCTGTTAAAAATCATAAGGGGTAGACTTCGAAAGAAAATAGAAGAAGTCAGTATGGTCCAAGCTGGTTTCAGGCAAGGAAGAGGATCAAGAGATCATATATTCAATCTAAGATTAATAATAGAGAAATGCAGAGAGTTTAATGTGAATCTATATTTAGCCTTTTTAGACTACTCAAAGGCATTTGATTGTGTACAACACCAGAAACTTTGGGAAATAATGGAAAAAATGGGATTTCCAATACATTTGATACAATTAACATCATTGCTGTATCTAGACCAACAGCAGCAGTAAGAATAAATGGTGAAACAACAACTTGGTTTGACATAAAACAAGGGGTCCGTCAGGGGTGCATGTTGTCACCTTACTTATTTAACTTGTACACTGAAAATATAATGAGGACTGTTAGAGAAGATGTAAACAAAGAATATTACGATGCCATAACAATTGGAGGTTATGAAATACCAGAGATTAAATATGCTGATGACACAGTGTTACTGTCCACAACACAAAAAGGAATGGAAAAACTAATTATGTCAGTCCGTAAGAACAGTGAAGAGCAGAACCTCTATCTTAATGCAAAGAAAACTAAATTGATGACAACTGACAAAACAAACAAGGCAGCTGAAATATATATCAATGAGGAAAAATTAGAAGACGTGGAGAGTTTTGAATATCTTGGATCACTACTAACTAATAATTGAGATACAATGAGGGAAATTAAAAGGAGGACATCTATCGCTCTTCAGAAAGTAAAACAACTAAAGAATCTGTGGAGAGGAGCAGACAGAACTACTAAAATAAGATTTTTAAGGGCATGCATCTTTCCCATCGCAACATATGCCTGTGAGACCTGGACACTTAACAAAACAGCTGAGAAACACATAAATGCCTTTGAATGTAAATGCTACAGAAGAGTTCTCCAAATATCGTGGACACAAAAAAAGAACAAATATACTACAAGAGATTAATATTGAAGAAGGCTGGGTAGTAAAGAGGATTAAAGAGAGAAAACTTAAATATTTTGGACACATTAAACGTCATGATAATTTAGAGAAGACCGTATTGGAAGAGGTACATAATGGGAAAAAGAAAGAGAGGAAGACCAAAATGAAGATGGCTGCAAGACATTGTTGATGATCTGGAAATGGATGCATCAGCAGCAGGCCATCTTGCTCACAACCGAGAGGCCTACAGGAGTGCTGTTAGGGAGGCAAAGTTCCGCAAGGGACATGCAATGAAATGAGTGATGAGACAAGTTGTTGTATGCTCATCTTCCTTATTTCTGCATTGGCCTTGAATTTGCTCCATTGTTTACAGAGTATACCATGTATATGTACTGTTTACAGAGTATACCATGTATGTGTATTGTATACAGAGTATACCATGTATATGTATTGTACACAGAGTATGCATTTTATATCATGTATTTATAGTAAGATATGCAACTTTTTTTTTCTTCACTGAATCTATTTTTTCACAGTTGATGGCAGTTGTGTCTGCATCAGAGCCATTTTACATCATTACAGAGCTCATGCCCAATGGGGCATTTCTTGATTTTCTACGTCAAGATGCTGGAAAGAAGTTGAAGTTTAGACAGCTTATTAATATGAATGCTCAGGTAAAATCTTCAAATGTATGTTCATAACACATTTGTCTAATTAGAATACTTGGTATAGAAGTTAGGAGTTTGTGAGGGAAAAAAATCATATTTTAAACATGATTTCTTTTTTTCTGTTTGTGATGTTGTTTCTCCTCCTCTTCTCTCTTTCTGTCTCTCTCCCCCTTTCCCCCTCCCCCCTCACAAATTGAATTTTTTCTCTGTGGCACACACCCATCAGTCCCATTACTATAAAAACATGTTTTGACATCTTTTGGTTATGGCTTCCATTGGGGAAAAAGGATTTGACCAATAAGTATACATTTGTATTTCTGAGTATAATACTTGAAAATAAAATTGTAAAAAGTTGAAAAAGTGGGAATTGTACAGAGTTACTGTGTATGTTAAATGCAGATGTAGGCCTTTGTAAAGCTCTCCTTAGCAAAAACTTGGAGACACTGACAAACTATTTTACTAGAATTGATGAAAGTCTGTATTTTATCAGCGGTTCTTCCATGGATGAGGTTGAAAAGTTTGCTTAAAACAGGAAAACATGGTGAACTACCATGCGAGCCCCATGTGACGTTTAACGGCATGGGAAGGATGTAAGATGCAAGAAGGCAGTTTATAGCTTTGAGACCAGTATTTATATAGAACTGTGCACCTCTGACAGGATTAATTTTGTTAAGTGATTAACAAAATGATAGCAAAAGGACGCCAGTCATAATTTAATTTTATATTACTAGAAAACAGCTTTGCACAGAGAGGAAATTAGGGCCGCATTTTAAGGTAGATGGTGCAAGTGCAAGAGAGGCAGGACCTTGTGAAACAGAATTGTTTTCTCAGTACCATGACCAATCATCATGAGAAAATGAGATGCAGACTTGAAGATAAATGAACAATCAGGGAGAGATAGCACTTCCTGCAATAAAATTGTTTTATCATTAATGTAGCAGATTATGCCTATAGTGGCCTGGTTAGCTGAGTGTTTAGCCGCTTAGTTTATTAAATCAGTATTACTGAGTTAAAGTCCCAGCAGGGGGGATTTTTTCTGGTGCAGCCACAGTAAAAAGACACCAGGGTCCACCCAACATTCAAACATGGATACCAGATAAATCTGGGAAGGTAAATGTGACCAAGAATGATACTGACCACCTCAAACTTTCATGTGCCGATGTTCTTGGAAATACAAGCCTAACAGCATATCCCTAATATGCCTAAATGGCTTGGAAATGAGGATTTTACCTTTCACCAATGAAAGATTGGCATAGTTAATGCACAAAAGCACATGGCAGCTTTTTACAGATAAGCAAAGTTGTCCCTACTTTAAAACCACTTATCAAAGCAAATATGGTCATTTTATGAAAATCATGTCTTTATCATGTAACTGAGTTGATAACAGTGCTATGTGTGTAAATTTTACACATTCTGACACCCCCCTCCCCCCAAATTCACTTCCATATTTGCCTGTATTTATTTTCATTTCTTTGCATTCATGTCAGATTGCTGAGGGTATGGCCTATCTTGAATCAAAAAACTACATTCATAGAGACCTGAGAGCAGCAAACATCCTTGTAGGAGAGCGTTTTGATGTCAAGGTTGCAGACTTTGGTCTGGCAAGAATTCTTGAGTCTGATGTTTATGATGCTGCTGTCAGTAAGTGCAGTCATTTCCTGTGAATTTCATCAGAAAAGTGTATGTTTTAAATATCTGTGGCTTTTAGGTTATAAACATTCACACTTCATTAGTTTATATATAGTTAATGTTTAGTCCTACAGTACATTTATGTTTTTTTTTAAAGCTGGAACTATCTCTCTTGTCCTTTCAGTACCTAAACACATGGGGCTGCTGGTAGCAGGAGATTTCCACATTTGTCAGTCCTTTGATATCTTATTAATTGTAGCTACATTTTTTTTTATGTTGAAACACATTTATTAAAAGAAACTAAACTAAATCTGCATCTCCTTGGAACTATGTAATAGCTTTAACAAGTGGAAGAAAAAGGTGAAAAGGACTTCTGTTGTTTGTTATTTTGCTCTGAATGCTATAGAACTGAGCTTTGCACAGAAAAAGTTGAAACAGTCCTCCCAGAAAACTGTGATGCTCCTCAGTAAGTTCCACCATGATGAGAATCACATCGTTCCCTACCTCATCTCCAAGCTCATGTGATGCTGACTGTTATAAAATGCTAAAGAAGGTAGTGTGATGTGGTTCATCAGCTCGGATGTCTGTTATGTCCAGCTGAATGCCATGAATAAAGTGATCAGCTCATCTACCCAGCTTCTCTTGTCTGTGACTGCTAGCTGCAAGACCAGGCTTCTATATAGGCTCCATTACAAAGAGGCCTAGCCCTGGTGTTAGAACACATGTCCCAGCTCTTTGAACATTATGTTAATTTCTTTTAAAATGAGCTTGTCTTTTCAGATGCTAGATTTCCCATTGTTTTCAGATGCTAGATTTCCCACTGTTTTCAGATGCTAGATTTCCCATTGTTTTCAGATGCTAGATTTCCTATCAAGTGGACAGCCCCAGAAGCAGCACATTTAAGAAAGTTCAGCATAAAGTCAGATGTATGGTCATTTGGTGTCCTCATGTTCGAGATTATTACCTTTGGTAGAGTCCCTTACCCAGGTACATTTTATAAACCTTATTTTGTATTGTAGGTTTTCATTTGATTGTGTACAGCACCAGAAACTTTGGGAAATAATGGAAAAAATGGGATTTCCAACACATTTGATACAATTAACATCACTGCTGTATCTAGACAAACAGGCAGCAGTAAGAATAAATGATGAAACAACAACTTGGTTTGACATAAAACAAGGGGCCCATCAGAGGTGCATATTGTCGCCTTACTTATTTAACTTGTATACTGAAAATATAATGAGGAATGTTAGAGAAGATGAAGACAAAGAATATTATGATGCCATAACAATTGGAGGTTATGAAATACCAGAGATTAGATATGCTGATGACACAGTATTACTGTCCACAACACAAAGAGGAATGGAAAAACTAATTATGTCAGTCCTTAAGAACAGCGAAGAGCAAAACTTCTTAATGCAAAGAAAACTAAATTGATGACAACTGACAAAACAAACAAGGCAGCTGAAATATGTATCAATGAGGAAAAACTGGAAGAAGTGAAAAGTTTTGAATATCTTGGGTCACTAATAACTAATAATGGAGATACAATGAGGGAAATTAAAAGGAGGACATCTATCGCTCTTCAGAAAGTAAAACAACTAAAGAATCTGTGGAGAGGAACAAACAGAACCACAAAAATAAGATTTGTAAGGGTATGTATCTTTCCCATCCCCAACATATGCCTGTGAGACCTGGACACTTAACAAAACAGCTGAGAAATACATAAATGCCTTTGATTGTAAATGCTACAGAAGAGTTCTTCAGATATCATGGACATAAAAAAGAACAAATATATCCATACTACAAGATCTTAATATTGAAGAAGGCTGACTAGTAAAGAGGATTAAACGGAGAAAACTTAAATATTTTGGACACATTAAACGTCATGATAATCTAGAGAAAACTGTATTGGAAGAGTACATAATGGGAAAAAGAAAAAGAGGAAGACCAAAGCAAAGATGGCTGCAAGACATTGTTGACGATCTGCAAATGGATGCATCAGCAGCAGGCTGTCTTGCTCACAACCGAGAGGCCTACAGGAATGCTGTTAGGGAGGCAAAGTTCGGCAAGGGACAATGAATGAGGTTTTTATATCTCAAGTATATGTTATTTTCAGCACAGTACATTGTTCATTGAATGTAAGAACACTAAACCAGACTGGAAAACTAGCACAAACCATCAAGGAAATGCACAGATACAAACTAGACATACTAGGAATACAAGAAGCAAGATGGACAGGACAAGGCAGAAGGAAATTAACAACACAGCACACAGAAGATACAATAATATGGTCAGGTAAAGAAGATCTTCATGAAGGAGGAGTAGCATTGATTATAACAAAAGAAGCATCAAGAGCATTGCTGAAATGGACCCCAATAAATGAGAGATTATTATATGCACGGTTCAACTCAAGATTCACGAAGCTGTCTATTATAGTTTGTTATGCACCAACAGAAGCAGCTGAAGAGGAATTAAAAGAAGATTTTTACAACAGCCTCCAAGCAACAGTAGAAACAATACCCAAGCATGATATGCTACTCATCTTGGGCGACTTCAATGCAAAAGTAGGTGAAGGAAATGAAGATAGAAGAAGAATCATGGGAAGAGAAGGAATTGGAGAAATAAATGAAAATGGAGAAAGACTCTGCAGTTTCTGTGAAGAAAACATGATGACCATCGGAGGGACAATTTTCCAACACAAAAACATCCATAAGGTGACTTGGAGGTCACCAGATAAAACCATAGAAAACCAAATCGATCACATACTAATAAACAACAAGTGGAAACGGTCACTACAAGATGTACGAGCAAGGAAAGGAGCAGATGTAGGAAGTGATCACAACCTTCTGGTAGCAAAAATAAAACTAAAATTAAGGAAAGCCAAAATCGGAGAACACAGAAAGATACATTTTGATACAAGAAAACTGATAGACCAGCAAACAAGAAATGAATTCTCAGTAGTACTTAAGAACCGCTTCAGTGTCCTACAAGACGAAGCAGAAATGTCCATATTAGAGTTCAATAAAACACTACAGGAAACAGCAAAAGAGGTGCTGGGATATCGGAAAAGGAGAAAAGAGGAATGGATAAGCGAGACCACATGGGAAAAGATAGAGCAAAGAAAAGAAATCAAGAAAAAATTACTGAACACCAAATCACAAAGAACGAGTTTTAAGTAATTATGCACAAAAAGACAAAGAAGTGAAGGAATCATGCCGTCAAGATAAACGTCAATATTATGACAATTTAGCAGAAACAGCAGAGAAAGCAGCATATACAAATGACATGAAAACCATATATAAAATCACAAAGCAGATGACAGGTAACTTCAACACAAGATGTGAAAGTGCAGTAAGAACACAAAATGGACAACTGGTCAGTGGAGAAAGAGAAAAAATTGAAAGATGGAGGGAACACTTTAACACCCTACTAAACAGAACACAAGCAGCACAAACAATAGACATACCTGAAGCAAAAACGGAACTAAACATCAATACAGGACCAATAACAATAAATGAAGTAAAGGAGGCGATAAAGAAGCTAAAATCAGACAGGGCACCAGGTGAAGATGAAGTGACTGCGGAGATGTTGAAAGCAGAAGAAACAGAAACACCAAAACAACTTTGCCGGATATTACAACAAATTTGGGATTTAGAAAAAGCCCCAGAGGAGTGGAAAACTGGTCTTATAGTAAAACTACCAAAGAAGGGTGACCTCAGAGATTGCGGGAACTGGAGAGGCATTACCCTACTGCCTCTCACCAGTAAAGTATTTTGCAGAATAATCATCAACAGAATTGTACCAACACTTGAGGAAAACTTCGGAAAGAGCAGGCAGGATTTAGGAAAGGAAGATCATGCATAGACCACATATTTGTACTTAGACAAATATTAGAACAGGCAAATGAGTGGCATAGCACAACATATGCATTATTCATAGATTTTGAGAACGCCTTTGACAGTGTCAACAGAGATGCACTGTGGAAAATCCTAAGATGGCATGGCCTCCCCCATAAAATAGTTAATGTAATCAAAGCCCTATACGAGGGTTTTCAGTGCAAAGTTATCTGTGGAGAACATACTTCCAGCAGCTTTAGGGTACAAACAGGAGTGAAACAGGGATGTGTACTATCACCAACATTATTTATCTTGGCAGTAGACTGGTTAATGAAGGAGGCAACATCAGACAAACGCAGAGGATTACAATGGACCCTTGACACAGTGCTGGAGGACCTTGACTTTGCGGACGACATTTGTCTATTATCAAGGAGTCACAAAGATATGCAAGATAAAATAAACAAGCTAACTCAGAATGCAAACAACATAGGACTAAAGATCAACGTAGGAAAGACAAAGTTAATGAAGCAAAATGTGAACAACAGAAATGTACTCAGAGTAGATAACAAGTTAGTGGAGGAGGTAAACGAATTTGTATACCTTGGCAGCAGAGTAGTAGAAAATGGAGACAGCACAGAGGACATCAACAGCAGACTTACTAGAGCAAACCAGGCTTTTGCAATGCTGCAGAATATATGGAAATAAAAAAAACTAAGCATAAATATGAAAATCAGGATATTTAAGAGTAATGTTCTAAGTGTACTACTCTATGGAAGCGAATGCTGGAAAATCACCAAAACCATAGAAAACAAGTTGAATTCTTTCCAGACAAAATGTTTACGAAGAATTAGAAAAATATTTTGGCCAAACACTATAAGAAATAACATCTTATTAGCAGAAATGCAGATGAAACCACTGACAACAATTACTGAGGAAAGACGCTGGCAATGGTTGGGACATGTGCTCCGAATGACTGACAACTCACTACCAAAAATAGCACTAAGATGGACACCACAGGGGAGCAGAAGTAAGGGTAGACCAAAAGAGACATGGAGAAGAACAACAGAAAGGATGTTGAGCAATAGAGGGCTCACCTGGGCAAGAGCAGAAAAAAAGGCGAAGGACAGGCATTTGTGGAAAACCCTTGCGGAAGCCCCATGTGCCCTGGGCACTTAAGGTTCAGAGAGAGAGAGAGACATTGTTCATGGATCATTGCAGCCAGGCTTTTCTGGGATGATGGCACAAGATGATGATGACACTTTTCATGAACTAGACTGTGTTCTGAATAAGTGGCTGAAAAATAAGAGGAGGGGAACACTTTTAAAAAATGTGGAAAATGAAAAGGGATGCCTTTTAATGAGGCAGTTGTCTAGACAAAGAACCATCATGTATGGACATCCTTTTTATAATATTGTTGATGAGCCTTTCCAGCTTTCCACATGTCTTCTTTCAAGCTTTCCACATGTCTTCTTTCAGTTCTCTCCTCATGCACCTACAAGAATTAGAACATATATATATATATTTTAAATATGTCCTAATCTTTTTATTGTGATTAGTACAGGAGTTACATAGTAACATTTTAAATTGTTTAATTTTCATTCTGTAGGTCAAAATGGGTCAGAGGTACTAAAGATGATAGAACGAGGAGAAAGGATGCCAAAACCTACTGGAGGACCCATTGAAGTTTCTGATTTTTATTATGAAATGATGCTCAAATGTTGGAAAAAAAAGCCAGAAGACAGACCAACTTTCGAAGCAATTTTTGACTTCTTTGATAACTATTTCATAAATGTTGAACCGAGCTATAGAGATATGGATGAGTTATAAATATTCAAATATAGGTGAATCCAGAATAATGTTTTTTAGATTGTAAATTTAGTCTGATTCTTCGATTTCTAAAAGGAAATGTTGTTTGTTGTGACAGGTTTTATCCTCGATTCTCACAGCTCAGTGCAGTTATTCTGACATCAAAAGTACAGTTATTTTGGCATCAAAAGTTGTAAGTGACTGGTTACCATGCAGCGTCATAGCTATGAACAATCTTACATTCTTCCTGTGGTGTTAAACATCAAATAGGGCTTACATGATATTTCACAAGTTTTCCTGTTTTCGGCAAGTTTTTTAACCTCATCAAGGGATTTTATGCCTGGCAATTTCACCTCTCTTAACTCTTTCTCTGCCGGAGGGAAAAACTCGGGTGTTCCAATCTAGCCAGACAAAAACCGCTGGTCTTGATATGTATAGGGGGTATAGTTGTAAAAGTGAATTAACAAATTATTTCCACATATTATGTATATATATTATGCATCACAATATCTGTAAATGTAAGATTTCATAAATGAAGAATTCTTTTAGGAAAAAATATGTAGCGTGACGATTTTAGCTGATATTTGTGTACTACTATCCATCGGCGATGCCTTGTCATGTCTGAAATAACCTAAATGTAGTTTATTTATTATCTAACTACTTCTCCAATCCATCTAATAGTTTAAATCTACTTGATTTAAATTCACGAACAGTGGTCTAGTTGTAGGGGGACATATTTACCTTCGAAGTCACACAAAAAAAATTTATATTTTTGCGTTCAATTGAAACATTTGACCCCCGTTGTTAAGAACATGTTCAAAATGGTGACATGGGTCACTAGACATGAACACTAAACTGTTTACAATCAAAAGTTACACCGGGTTTTTAATAAAACAAAGCTAGTGTACATATAAGTACGTTTTCAGAAACTTGACAAACCAGAAGTGTTCATATAAATATACTGGCAGGGGAAGAGTTAACAATGTCCTCTTTAGAGTTTTCACATGGTTGACCTCTTTTTCTTTGACCTGTTGTGTTCCACTTGATAGCTTATTTTGGTATTCTCAGACTGTTTCTTATCATCACATGACTGATATAAGTCCATTTCCTTTTTCTGATCACTCAAGAGACAGAGGTTGTTGTTCACTCATCTGCCTTGTCTCTGTACTGTTCTTGAATTCGTTCCACATTATATAGAGTATTTTCCTTAGACATTTCTTTTAAAAAAGTTAATTTCTTGTCTGTTTCTTTAGTTGTT
Source organism: Achatina immaculata (assembly GCA_009760885.1). Taxonomy (NCBI): domain Eukaryota; kingdom Metazoa; phylum Mollusca; class Gastropoda; order Stylommatophora; family Achatinidae; genus Lissachatina; species Lissachatina immaculata. The sequence goes on from CM019713.1 coordinate 35,701,550, forward strand.
TTTCAACTTTTGCGTGCATAAATGAGGGTGGATATTACATTTGAATTGAATAATCTTAGTTTGATTTTTGTGCTTGTAACTTTTGAGTGCCATATGTCCTCAAGATTCTTGAAGGTCACTGCTGCTTTTACATTTCTAATTATGAACAATTAGCAGTATTAATTTAACCACTTAAGACGGTGCGTAGTGTGGTAGATCAGCTGTTTGAAAGACTGCCTGATATGATCCTTTCCACTTCACCCTCTGGTGTCCAGAGAAGAAAAATGTGAACACTGAAACCAATCTTCTGCATACCTTAATAGCAGTGAACAGCTAAAAAAAGTTTATTTTTTATATTTCACATTAATAATTATTAAGAAAGCAGAAACATACAAATATCTAGACACAACCTTCAACAGAAGCAACTTAGTAAGTGAAATTAAAAGCAGAGTACAGATAGGGAGTAAAATATACTTTGCCTTGCAACACCTGTTAAAATCCAAAATCCTGTCCCAAAACACCAAAATAACAGTCTGCAAAACTATAATAAGACCAGCTGTCATGTATGGATCAGAAACATGGAGTACAACAAAGAAAGATGAACAACAATTGCAGGTATTTGAGAGCAAGATCTTAATAGAATCTTTGGGCATATAAAGATACCAATAGTGGAGAATGGAGAGCTAGAAAGAACACTGAACTGAGCAGCTTATTTCAATCTTAGTGAATTATAAATGTCCTGAAACTGAACAGATTACACTGGTTGGGCCATGTAGAAAGAATGGAAGAGAATAGACAAACAAAAATTATGTATGTACAAGAGATGAAGGAAATAAGACCAAGGGGTAGACCAAGACAGAGATGGAAAGATAACATAGAAGAGGATATAAAAGAAATTTGCGTCATCAAGTAGAGAGAGAAAATTAGGAATAGAGAGAAATGGAGGCAAATTTTATTTGCAGCAATGAGCCTATACGGCATGGAAAGCTGAGGGAGAAGAAGATTTTTACTCCTTCTCTTGTCCGACAGTCCCAAGATGTCATCTGTCATCTATTTATTCTTGGGGACTTCCTTTTTGGGCGATGCTATCTCATTAACAGTTTGATGGATGGAATCTCTTAACGTTGCCCATTGTTCATCTGTACTATTTATCTTTACTGTTGCATTGTATTTATTTGTTATAATAACCCTGTATTGTTCTCGCAGTTCTTGGTCATTTTGAAGGAGTTCTGCATTCAGTTTGATGTTTATCACTTTTCTGCTTCTTTTTTTTTTAGCTTTATTCTAATTTTTCCACAGAGTGGGTTGTGGTCAGTAGGCAGGTGGAGTCATGGACAACAGCCAGGCCTGCACAAAAATTATTGGAAGCAGCAGAAATGTGGTTTATTAGAAGAATGTTGTGAATCCCCCTGGACAGCAAAAATAACTAATGAAGAATGTATGAGAAGAGCGGAGAAACAAAAAATCTTGTAAAAAAAATAAGAGAGAGAGAGACAATTTACTTTCATAGGACATGCAATGAGAAGAGGGGCCATTGAAAATATTATAACAGGAAAAACAGAGGGAAGAAGATCAAGAGGAAGACCAAAAGAAATGATACTGGACAGTCTGATGGGATGGTGAGAGAGGAGATCACCAACTGAGCTGATGGCCTGCATGAAGGATCATGTACTTTGGAGAAGCATAATAGCCAGCGCCAGTCAGCACGGCACCTGATGATGATGATGATGATGGGTTGTGGTCTCTATTGCAGTCAGCTCCAGGCATGGTTTTTGTTGTCAGTAATGCATTCTGAATCATTTGTTGATTAATATGTAGTCTATCTGATTAAAAGTCTTTTTGTCTGGGCTGCACCACGTTGCCAGTCTTCGAGGATGTTGCTTAAACCAGGTGTTTCCTACAACTGTGCTATGCATTTTTGCCCATTCAATTAATTTACTACCACTATCATTCATCTCTCCCAGTCCATAATCACCAACAATGTCCAAGTTCTTCCTTTACCAACTTTGGCTTTAAAATCTCCCATGACTATAGTAACTTCACGTGACTTTGTGTGTTTCAGGGCTATCTCTGTGTCATTATAAAATAGCTGCACATTTTTTTCATAACTATCAGATGGTCAGATCTTTTTTTTACAGTTATATATGCAACTTTCATGACACAGTTGTATTATATATGCATTTTATTATAAGACGTGCTATGTAAATAAATGATTGTTACAGACATGACAATATATGATCCTTTTATGATCTCTAATGATAAACAGATATTTAAATTATTTTTTTTTTGTGCTTTTAAAATTCCCCCCCCCCCCCCATAAAGAAACCACTAATAAATGTATAATTTTTTTTTACTGCATGCTTATCAGTAAGATATAATTTTCCAGATATAACCTGGGGTATGTTTAGTGATGATGAGAAAGCTTTGTCTAATCTGTCTCTTGCATAGATATGCTTATTTTGGAAATTTTCACTTGTTTGGTGAATGTATATGAGCAGTATTTTGTCATTGGGCAGTTATAATGTTACGACTTTTATCTTCTTGACAATACCTTGTAAAATTGTTATATTCACTGTCTGTGATTTCTGCACAAGAAATGGATCAGCGTAAAAGTTGACCAAATGGTTTTGATAAATTTAAATGATCTCTTTGGCGTTGCCCTCAACAGTTGCTTGGTGTACCAAAGGCCATCACCATAATGAGACCTAATGGCTCTTTCATAGTTTCGACTTGTCTAACCATTTCATGTGCCTCCTTGTAATTTTTTTTGAGGATGTGACAGAGATGGTGCATGAGTAGCTAAGTGGTTAGTGTACTAGTCTCTCAGGTTGTGGTTTAAGAGCAGCTGGAAATAACCCAGCCATCATCTTCCTGATGTCAAAACTGTTGTACTCACTTCTGTTGCTTCTGGTGAAGCAGTACAACAGTCAAGCTGAGCGGTGACTTTGGTCTGTTTATCTCTTTGGAATTTCCTTCTTGTTCCAACATAGCTGGAACTGTTGCTCTTTGCAAACTTTGGTTTGGAGAAGTGGATTATGTGTGACTTGCAGGAAGTGAAATCAAGAAATGAGCTGTTTGGTAGACCTCACCACCATGGAGTCCACAATAAACCAGCCTGAAAGAGAACATTTAAACTTGCTGGGAACACAACAGTAAGGTGGGGTGATAGCTCTGATAGGCTGGCTGTTATAGCTATCAACTCAAGAATTACTTAAGACAGCTCTTCTATGTGATTTTTAATTAAGAGGAACATGTATCTTCACTGGTGATTTTGTCTGATTTGAGAGGGAAAGTATAGAGAGAGATATGAGCGTACATGTGTTCTTACAGCTGGGCCTAGACTTGCAAGTTATTTTTATATTATGTATTATTTTGTATCTGTTTTTCTGTAAATATTTTTATATGTTCATTTTTAAAAATCAGTTTTTGTGTAAATATATATATACATATACCTATGGTATATGAACATTACATTTGTCATATTGTACATCCATATAAAGCATTTTCTTGCAGATGAAAATAATCACAAAATTGCTGTATTCCAGTTTTCAAAACTTTACCAAATTAAACATGTTTTGTATTTATTGATAAATTCATAGATTTTGTTCTTTTTCTTTGTCTTCATGTGATTCTATATTCCTCTTAAAATTCGTATTCTCAACATTTGTCTATGAATTGTTAGCTGTATGATGCCATGTCAGGAAAGCAAAACATCGCAAGTTCAGTCGCAGACCTGGGTACTTTTTAAACAAATTTAAATAGATAATGTTGGAGTAGTTGTCATAAAAATGCTTTTTTTTTACAAAAAAATTTCATTTTGTTCAGTATATAAAGATCATTGTTCATTGATGAGTTCAAAACTGAGTTATCTCACTTTAAACAAAATATTTCTGTGCCATTCCTACAATTTTGTTAACATTCATGTTGCTTTTTTTTCAGACACTCAAAGTAAGCATGGTACTATCACATGTTCAGAGTGCAGTAAAGAATTATATATGCATAATACAGGAGTTTGTTTAGTTGTGAGTTGTTTGTTAAAAAAAGGGATAACTTTAAAAGCTAACCAGAATAGAGTATCTTATATTGCCTTTGCAAAAATGTAACATAATTTTATCAAATTGTTCAGACTTACATTATAAAACTCCTTTATTTTCCATTATCAGTTTGAAGATGACATCTGTCGCCAGATGACTGTGTAAGACCTAACGAACACTTCATGGTGTCTTCTGAGAACATTTTAGTTTTCAGTGTCCTTGTTTCTTAATACTGGTGGTTCCCGTAGTGGATGATGGGAAGATTTTGTGAGGGAAGAGAGTGTGGTAGGTGGCGTCAGAACCAGATGAATGAAAGAAAAGTTTCTAGGGGCACCAGGAATGTTGCCTAAGAGGAAAGCTGACCACTGCTTTAAATAAAGCATCATAGCTTGCTGTTATGATGCTTATGCACTCATACATAAGTTCCCACTACATGAAAGTGTAATAAAAATGCAGAAATTTTAAGTAAAATGTGAGAAGACAGCAAGAGGGGCTCAAGTATTGTTTACCATTTGGCCAGCATAGTAATATCTTGAAATATGCTGCCACAAAGATCACTCATTGAAGCCTTTGTTTTTCAGCATGCAGACACACCCCACTTTTCTTTACATTGCATTTCAGCTGTAACCAAATTTCAAATTTTCGTCATTGCTCCACTCGTCACCAACATGCCTCGTGCCATTTTGTTTTTTCATCAGTCCTCAGTCTGTGAATAGAAGTCATTCGGTGTGCACTGGTTTTTTTTAAAACTTGTCTGGGCATTGAATGTCTTGTATGTGTGCTTAAACATATTTTTGTAATGAAAAGTATATTGTATTTGTAATTACATTCTGTACCGTAACACTTCATAGTAATTTTGTACTCATCATCATCATGTGCCGTGCCGACTGGCGTTGGCTATTATGTTTCTCCAGAGTACGCGATCCTTCATGCAGGCCATCAGCTCAGTTGGTGATCTCCTCTCACACCATCCCGTCAGACTGTCCAGTATCATTTCTCTTGGTCTTCCTCTTGATCTTCTTCTTCTATTTTTCCTGTTGTTATAATATTTTCAATGCCCCCTCTTCTCATTGCATGTCCTATGAAAGTACATTGTCTCTCTCTTATCTTTTTGACAAGGTTTTTTGTCTCTCCAGCTCTTCTCCTACATTCTTCATTAGTTATTTTTGCTGTCCAGGGGATTCGCAACATTCTTCTAATAAACCACATTTCTGCTGCTTCCAATGATTTTTGTGCAGACTTGCCTATTGTCCATGATTCACTTCCATATAACAAGATAGGTTCAATATAGCATTTTAGGACTCGTTTTCTAACATTCATTGATAAGGATGTGTTGGTCAATATGTTTCTCATTCTCTGAAATGCAGTCTTTGCTTGGCCTATTCTGTTCCTAATTTCTGTTCTGCATTTCCCATCTGAAGTTATTACTGCTCCAAGGTATTTGAATTTCTGCACCTGCTTTAGAACAGTTCCATTTAATTTAATACTGCATGCTGGTGGATTCTGTTTCTTAGATATAACCATAGTCTCTGTCTTTTTGATGTTCAAAGTAAGGCCTTTCTGTTCACTTTCTTTGGCGACTCTATCCAAGAGATTTTGCAGGTCTTGTTGGTTCTCAGCTATCAGTACTGTGTCGTCAGCATACCGAAGGTTGTTAATATTGTATCCTCCAATTTGTATGCTTGGTTCTGTGATTATTGTTCTTAGAATATTCTCGCTATACAGAGAAAAAAGGTCTGGAGATAGTACACATCCTTGTCGCACCCCTTGTTTTATAGGTTGATATTTTCCAATTCTATTTTCAACTCGAACTGCTGCTTCTTGCTGCCAGTATAGATGTTTTACAATCCTCAGGTCTTTGCGTCTATATTGATGTCTTCAAGCATTTTAATAATTTCATTATGTTTCACCTTGTCAAATGCCTTGGTGTAATCAATGAAGCATAAGTAGAGATCTTTCTGTACTTCTAAAGCTCTTTCTGTTAGTGTTCATAAAGCATAAATGGCATTGTGTGTTCCCTTTCCTTCAACAAATCCAAACTGTTCATCTGCTATTTCCATTTTTATCTTTTTCCTTGTTCTTCTCATAATTATTCTCAGAAGTAGCTTCGTTATGTGACATGAGAGGCTGATAGTCCGGTGGTCGTCACATTCCTTTGCACCTGGTTTCTTTGGTAGTGCTATAAATGTGGATTTAATCAGGTCACTGGGAATATAACCACTGTTGTAAATGTCATTCAGTAACTTGGTTATTAATTTTATTCCTGTCTCCTCTAGTGCCTCTATTGTTATATTATCAGGCCCAGTCGCTTTTCCTTTCTTCATGTGTTTGATGGTATCTATGATTTCATCTTCAGGTATTGGTGGTCCCTCACAGTTTTCAGTATCTGGTGTTAATTCTGGTCTTTCTCCTCCATATAGCTCACCGATATACTCTGTCCACAATGTCTTCTTTTCCCATTAACATTTTACCTTCTTTCGATTTCAGGCATCCTGTGGTATATTTTATTTTCCTGCCTGTGAGTTCATTAATTCGTTTGTGCATGTTTTTGCTGTCTTTAATATGAGAGTCCTCTATCTGTCTGCACTGCTCATTTAACCACACTTCTTTTGCTTCTCTGCATTTGCGTCTTATTTCTTTATTTATCTTGTTATATTTTTTCTCATTATTTTTACTCCTCCTCCTCTTGTCCATCAGTCCTAAGATGTCGTCTGTCATCCATTTATTTTTAGGGGCTTCTTTTTTCGGTGGTATTATCTCCTTAACAGTTTGTGGATAGAATCTCTTAACATTTCCCATTGTTCATCTATACTATTTATCTTTGCTATGCATTGTATCTATTTGTTATAATAACTTTGTATTGTTCTCTCAATTCTTGGTCATTTTTAAGAAGTTCTGTATTCAGTTTGATATTTCTCACTTTTCTGCCTGGTTTCTTTAGTTTTATTCTAACTTTTCCACAGAGTGGATCATGATCACTATTGCAGTCAGCTCCTGGCATGGTTTTTGTTGTCAGTAATGCATTGCGGAATCGTTTGTTGATCAATATGTAGTCTATCTGGTTAAAAGTCTTTTTGTCTGGACTGCACCACGTTGCCAGTCTTCGAGGATGTTGTTTAAACCAGGTGTTTCCTACAACCATGCTGTGTTTTCTTGCCCATTCAATTAATTTATAACCTCTGTCATTCCTCTCCCCCAGTCCATAGTCACCAACAATGTCTGAAGTTCTTCCTTTACCAACTTTGGCATTAAAATCTCCCATGACTATGGTAACTTCATGTGACTTTGTGTGTTTTAGTGCTGTCTCTGTGTCATTATAAAATAGCTGTAAATCTTCTTCAGAGCTTTCAGATGTTGGAGCGTACACTTGTATAATATTTATGTTTATTGGTTGTCCTTTCAGTTGGGCCAGCAGGACTCGGTCCAAGATGTTCAAATATCCTACAATTGTCCTTGCCGTTTGTTCATCAAATATAATTCCTACTCCTCGTTCATGTTTCTCACTTCCTGAATATATTATTGTATATTTATCTGAGTTTATCTTCCCTGCACCTGTCCATCTAACTTCACTCATTCCTAATATGTTGATCTTCATCCTTTCCATTTCCATCTTTACATTTTCTAATTTTCCAGCCTGGAATAAAGTTCTAACATTCCATGTTGCTATTTTGAACTTGTTAGTTTTGCCACCAGTAGCTTGATGACGATCTGGCCTCACCTGTGGCTCGTGAGCTGCCCTACCGGACAAGGCTGTTCCAGAGGAACATCCATTAACGTCGTTCATGATGAATCGATTATTCTGTTTAAGCATAATTATTCTTGGGAATTACAACAGTGGTTTCCCGTTGCCTTATGTCGGTTTGTGTACGGACTCTCCGCTAGCCTTTGGACTCCCTGTCCTACCCGCAAGGCAGCGGGAGCGAGAGGTTTTAAGGCGCCTCTGACCCGCCTGGTATTCCCTTCACTGAGCACCTGAGGCACTTTATAGGAGTAGTAGAGCCACCTACTACCCCACCTCGCTCTCCGAGTCTACTGCCAGTTGGTCCGTGCCTGCTTATTTGGATAACTCCTTATTCACAGGGATCCTCCATATCTGGAGGACTTTCACCATCCGCCACCTGTGACGCGCTGGGTTGGGGATGGTCGCCCCAGCTTTACCCAGAATTTTGTACTAATATTGCAAATACAGAGTTCATTTGCTTAGCATTCTCATGATATGACACATATAAATGCTTACACTAGGCCCTATAATACTTATTTTAGTACTTATATTTTGTGCTTTAATACAAGCATAATGGGTCCTAGATATAGACAAAGCTAAAAGAATCTATAAGGTTCTTACTTTGATAGAAAGGCTTGAGATGATGAGACACCTCCAATGCTGAAACTGGGCACAAGCTAAGTGTGCATCGAACTATCATTAGTATGATACTTCAGAACAAAGCAAGGATGGCCAAATCATGGCTTATAAGCCACATATGGCTGTTTTATGTATGGCTCATAGAAGTATGTTAAATAAGGTCTATTTTACATCACAATTAACATAAAAGGTAAATAAAAAAAAAAGTTCAAATTTTATCATTATTTATCTGGTATAAACTGAGAGTCCAGTGGACTAAAACATTAATTTAATGTTCATTGTGAGTAAAGATATTTAAGAATTTAAATGCTAATTTTAAATTTAGATTTGAACCAGGGATTAAAGATATCTGGAATCAGCAAGGATACTGGAGAATTAGTAATTTTATAACCCAAGACTGACAATTTGATGGACATGGCTTGTAATTGCATGTCTGTGCAGTTTGTGTGACTTTTGCAGGCTGTGAAATTAGCAAGAGTGTTGCTTGTTTTGGAATTAATATTTTTCTTATTTAACTTTACTTAAATTTTTTCAGAATGTGTGAAAATTTTGTATAGGAAAATGGTGTCATGGAACTGCAAGAAATAAAAGTATGAAGTTGAAAACATAAATTTTAAGCTACGGTGGGAAGATTTTGCATTCATTGATAAAGGAGGTAAACCTATGTGTCTTCTCTGCAGTGTGTCTTGCAGTCATTACAAAGCCAGTAACCCCACTATGAAACAAATCACAGAAACTTTTTGTCTGATTATCCAGCTACTAATTCAGTATTACAACAAACAAACAAAAAAATTAAAATCATCACACAAAAAATAGCCAGCAGAGTGTTGACAATACTGAATAAGGAAGTCGATACAATGGCTGAAGCTAGTTTTGTCTTGTCATGGACATTGCTTGTGTTAAATGCCTATACTATGATGGTGAATTTGCTAAGAAGAACGCAGCTGAAACTGTCACATATTAGATCAAAATAGCCCCAAACTTCAAAGGCTAATATTACAAACACCAGCTTCAAGCCACACTTCAGAGAGCCATATCTTTCATATCAGTGCCAATGTTGCAATGAAAATGCAGAATGATCTAAAAAAATCCCCTCAGATTCAGCTTAGCTGTTGATGATTCTACAGACACACAAGACAATCCACAACTTGCAGTATTTGTTCATTATGTTTCTTTTGATTCAACTGTGAAAGAAAAGATGTTAGATTTGATAGCAAATATGTGCTTCACAAAGCCCCAGCAAATGCTGATGTTCCACTGGGCAGAATCGTCAGTGTTGCAACATGGAGCACCTGCAATGCTGGGGAAAAATGCAAGACTAATTGCACTTAGGAAAAGTGATCCAAACTTTCCAGTTTCCCCCTGTTCATTTCATTACTCACCGTGAACACCTGACTGCCAGATATATCTAATGTGAAGATGTTATGAAACCTGTTCTTGAAATTGTCACTTTCAAGCACTTAAATGAGAAGACTCACTAACAGTTCAAAAATGTTTCTGAAGAACTGGAGCTGGAAGATACACCCAGCAATCTCCCTTTTGAATCCACAATAATTAGTGTGTTAGTATACAACTATACATGAAGCACTGCAGTAAAGCTGTGATACCAAAATGTACAAACTAGGAAAAAAAGTAGGAACAGCTTTATTAAAGTGTGTTAAGTGATCATTAAGTAATAAAGCTGTTCCTACTTTTTTCCTAGTTTATACATTTTGAATGCACAGAGATAGCTGTCAATGAGCAATGTCTTAAGATGATTTGTTGGAGCCAGTTATTACTATTTTTTAAAGAAACTGGTCCCTCAGTTGGGAAATCATGAATTTCATGCAAGATCTAATGGCCCTTACTGATTTAATGGACCATCTATAGATTCTAAACTTGGCATTCTAGGTTAAAGGTAAGATTGTTTTCGATCTTACTTAAGTTACAGCTCTCAAAATAAGTTTCTTCAGAGACATTGTCAAGAAACTTCAGTTACCTTCCCAATCTTAAAAGGAGAGTAAATATGTTCCGTGATACTGAAACAAAACAACACAAATCAGAACACAAAGGTAAGTTACAAGGACTGCTTTGCCTATCTTGTAAATCCATTCACGGTTGATGTGATCAACGATGGTTTTTCAGTTTTCAGACTTCTGGGTTACAGAATCATTCGCTGTGCGTATGAAACTAACAGTGTACCAACGAATTAGCAGACCGAATACCTAACCACTCAACCCATCATCCAAATCCTGCTTCATTATTTGCTGTTAACTAATTCATCAGAGTTATGTTATCTTACTATTTGTTGATCTGCCTTACACACTGAAAACATTTGTTAAAATACATTATTTTGTATATGTCAAGACTATTTTTTTTATGTACCAAAAAGAATTTAGAGTTTTGTTATTTGCTTCTTTTTAAAAATCTTTTTTGTTCTTTTGATGCAGATTTGTATTGGAGAATAAATGGTTTGTATACAATTTCCAGTCACTCAGTTACACACATCTAAGGCACCTTTTCCTCAGTGCATATGTCCATCCTGACATTTAATAGTTTTATGTGGTCAGCCCTCAAGTGTTTTGAAAATAGATTTTATATCTTATTTGTGAGTTACTTTCAAATCATTGATATGCTGCATTTTTATGATTCTCACTCAGTGTTATACACTAATGGTTTGTACTGCTGAAAATAATATGTATGCAAGAAATAAACAAACATGATTCTTACTTGAGTAAATTTAGCAGTTTTTTGGTTTCTTTTCCAGTTTGGAGCTGCTAGATAAGCTCTTTTGATCATCAATAAACTGCTGAGTGTGTCCTTTATGTACATGGATCATCACTTGATGTAATCTAGTTACTTAGATCTTCTGAACCTGATAACAGTACTGTTTACTTTCCCCAAATGTCCTTCATGATGTGGTTTACACAAGTACTTCAGGACACATAAGAGACACAGTTCTGCACACAGACCTATGTTACTGCACTAAATACAAATTTGTGCAAGATTACTTTTGAAAAATAATTCTTATATAAGCCTGCATGTACACACTAGTTTATATTCAAATCCATCGGATGCATTTATGAAAGAGGTGGATAAAGAAAAATAAGAAATCCAGAATCTGGAGCACTTTAGTGGATTTGGAATAGGTGGATTTATGAAGAGATCTTTTGAGCGTTTTCAGGTGCTGACTTGTAGATGTACAACTGGTGTACATTTAGCAACTGTTGCCTACCTAAATGGAAGAGTAGTGACACAGGGCTCGGGAGCCTTTGAAATCACACTTCAAGCGTGCGAATGGAAACTGAGACTGAGTCGGCGGCAATGGAATGATTAGTTGCTCATAATGTGGTTAATGGTGTCATTGTGATGGATTCAGTGTATGCTTCATAAGACTGAGAAGAATTTGCTTTGAAAAGAATGCCTAACGTGGCTTTACTGTCCAGGGCATGCTGGAGTACATGGCAATGAAGTGGCAGACAGACTTGCTGGACAGGCAAAAATAAATGGCAGACTGACAATGGACAAGGTGGACACTGCTAAGACTGTATTGGACAGACTGCAGAAGAACGAAGAGTGGGAATGGAAGAACAATGTTGCTGTGATGAGACTGCTGGAGCTAGGACAAATTAAAGTTGCTGGCTGGAAATCTAAACTGTGTGGCAGAAAACGCTTCATAAACAACCAACATTTGACAGGAACATACTCTTCAATGGATGGTGTGGCATGTATGGGGTTGTCCCAAATGCAGTGAAGCCGGAACTTGGATTTTTTACCTTGGTGTACATCCCCATACAGTTTTTCTGGATTGGTATAGACTTTGGCCACATCTGTTTTCTCTCCTCATATGTTGGAAACTTTCGTAGAATGTGTCTTCTGGTCACTTTGTTTAATGGTTTAAAACTCCACAGCATTGATTGGCTAGAAATTTTGCTAGTAATTCATATCCACTAACAGCTCTGACTATTGTTTCAAATATCAGCTCTGACTTGTTTCAAAATACTTCATTCCAGTAACATGAAACTTATAAATCTTTTATGTCTCAACATGAAGTCTGTTGGGATTTTTTTTAAAAAGTCTGTTATGGAAATGAAAATGCCCCTGAAGACCATTCTAGATTTATCCTGAAGCCTGTTTCCAACATCTTCATAATGGAAATCAGCTGCCAAGAACTAGAATTCATTATTAGAGAAAGATGATGATGATGATCATCATCATCATCCAAAGACCTGACTCAGGGACAATGAACCAACTCTTCACTCAAACTATGTGTAGAAGTCATATAACCATTATGTTCATTTGTTCACAGTCAATTACAGGTATTAAAAAGTTATGTTGCCTTTACTTTTTGTATTTTTAACTTGTGTTGGTGTATGTGTGTGACTGACAGCTGGATCAGCTACAAAGTTCATTTTCTTGATAAGCTCAAGGTAAAGATGAGTTTACTAGCAGAAATGACATAAGAACTTAGCAATAAATAAGATAAACCACAAAGGGAAATTTTAAAACATTAACTCTTTCCGTGCTGGAGGAAGAAACACGGACGTGTCTTGGGGTGCGGGAGTAAAAACGCGGGTCTTGTCTGTAAGGGGGTCTAGTTGTAAAATGGAATGGAAAACAGTAGTTCCATGTACTTCCATATACTTAATATGTTTCAAAGTATAGCTAAATGAACGAAAATTTCATAAATGCAGAGTTTTTTAGCAAAAAAGAAGTAACGTGATGTTTTTAGACACTGATTGTGGCCAGCTCACCATCGGCTAGGTCTAGATCAGCGCTATTTACCCCTACTTACCATCTGAGATGTGTAGATCTACTTGTCGATCTCATATTGTGACTCCGTATTGCATTCTCACTGAATGAATGTCTGAACTAACCTCCTAACTACTTCTCCAGTCATCTAAATATGTCTAGATCTACTTAGAAAACATTCAAGAGCAGGGGGCGGCCATAGGCTATGTCCATACCCCTATCTACATCGTCAAAAATTGAAAAATTTCCATGCTTCGCGTCCTTGTTCTCGCTCGGCATCGCTCGTAACTAGGCACGCATTCTCCATTTTGAAAGTGTCACCGGAATCGCGGACAAAATATGTACAATCTAACTGTTACACCGCTTGTTTTAATGAAACAAACAATATCACTACATCGACCATACGGTAGCTTAGGGACACTTCCGGTGTCGATATATCGACCATACGCACGGAAAGAGTTAAGATAAACCATAAAGGGAAATTTTAAACAGCAATGCTTAAGATAAAGGGAAAATTTTAAATTTTAGAATTAAGCTTAAACTTACAAAGTGTGTGACTTCAAAATGTGGAAATTTAATCAGGACAGGGTCAACAAACCAAATCAGAGCCAATACATGTTCAACACAACATTGACAAACTTAGAATTACCAATTTAATGAATAATTTACATTAAGGATACAAGAACATGCCAAGTTTTAATGTGGGGTTCTGATAGCTTAAATATTTTATAAATATTTCAAACATTTTTCAGTGCCGGAACAAATGTGCTCTAAAGTAAAACATCGCACTCTATGAAGACTTGGAACTGCAGGGAAACATAGCTCTAAAGATGTTAATCAACAGACATCTACATTCTCATATTTAAAATAGAAAACATTCTCTTGTCTTCATATTTTTTTTTACTAACCATTGTCTTTATTATCTGTGAATGAACAAAGCACTTCTATTTAACGATAAACTACTTTATGCTAATGATAAACAACCGTTCTGCTGGTTTCTAAAAAAAGAAGTGATTACAAAACCTAGACCCTCTCTCAGTTTTCCGGTTTAATCAATGGAAAATCTGACATAAAACGAATATTTATTGTTACTATCACAAAAGATTCTCAATCCAGAGCCTTCTGCAATGCTTCATAACACTCTAGAGCAATCTGTGCTTCTGCTTTTGATGTCTCAGATGTGGCAGAGCTCAGTTCTTGCTGGGTTTTGCTGATGCCCTCACGAATGGCCTGTGAAATCAATAACAAATGGTGCACTGTGATTTTTGGCAGAACTGCTGAAAACATTAGATCCCATCCTATTGTATATTTGAGTGTGTTATAAAAAGAACCTGCTAGGTATTAGTGCATAATACTTATATAAAAGTGTGTGTATATATTAATAAAAAAGTAAAGGTAACCCTGTCATGCCTAAGAGGCAAACTGCGATATTGTGTTAGTGCCCATATTTTCCTTGACCTGTCAGGACACTACAGGGTGATTTGGTCAGCATCATGTTTGGTCGCCTTTCCTTCCTCAACTCCAGAAGTCAGGTACCCATTTCTATAGCTGGATGACTGGGTTACTGCCAGCCAAATTCGAACCCCTGACCTCCGCCATGAGACTAGCACACTAACAACTTTGCCATTCAAATGCCATCACAGTGTAAACAACCACACAACTCCTCAGATCAGAGAAGTGAACTCTTTGCTCAAACTATGTGGAGAAGTGATATTACTATTACATTCATTTGCTCTCAGTTAATTAAAGGTTTCAAAATGTTATGCTGCCTTTATTTTTTGCATTTTAAACTTGTTTTGGTGAATGTGTCTGTGACTGACAGCTGAATCAGTTAAAGTTCATTCACTTGATAAGCTGAATGTAAACAGATGCAGTTTACTAGAAGAAATGACATAAGAACTTAGCAATAAATAAGATAAACCACATGGTAATAAACCATAAAGAGAAATTTTAAGTTTTAAAATAAGCTCAAATTTTACAAAGTGCATGACTGCTAGAAAAAAAAAAAGGAAATCTTATGGAAAATTTAATTTTCAGACTTTAAAACTTCTGAGAATATTTTCTATTTATTAAAGGTTCTGAAAGCTGAGAAATAAAAAAATATCTAAAATAGTGGATGAATACAATAATTTAGCCTTTTGTATGAGGGAGAAAAATCAACAGTAATGACGAAATACCTTTTAATATCAGTTATGAGCAAATGAACATAACAATATCAGTTTTCCCAATAGGGTCAATGCACTCTTTGTATCATTCCTCTAGTTTCTTCATTCCTTGGAAGAAAAAAGCTTTTTTTTTTTGCTGCTCCTGAATCAAAGTCTGTGCCGCATCCTTACCTCGGGTCAGCAAGCTGTTTGTGCAAACCTTATGGTACCTCAGGTCATCATGCACCATGTCATAAGTGGATCCTTAGCCAATATCCAAGTGCGCATCAACAGTGCACAACATAATCCACTGATCAAGATTTGTGCTGTACTGATATGGGCCTGCGTGGGTGATTTTGACGGCCAACCAGATCGAGCTTCAGTTACATTTGTTCTTCCTGCTTTAAACCTTCCTGGCCATTCATAAGCTTTTCAATGAATCATGCCGTTTTAACTTCTGTACTGATCCAACATCTCAGCAGGTTTCACCCCCTCTGCCCACATAAATCTCACCTCAGAACACTGTTCAACAATGGTGCATCCTTGCAAACAGAGCGTCATGTTTATCTGACCCTGGCTTCATCTAGAATAATAACAGACAGAGCACTGCATTGTGCATGTCTGAAATACCCATCAGCCATTACATACTGTGCCTACATCAATTCACTGTGCTTACTGCATAATTTTCAAATTCTCTCTCCATTTAACAAATATGATGACAGTGCTCAGGCCATATCTGAAAGATGGACAGATGACAGAAACAATAAAATGACTTTTTTTTAAAGCATGGAGTCAAGGGCAGACCAAGAAGTACGTGCAGTGATTTGTGGACAGAACTACAGGAACAGGAAGGGAACATCTGAGATGAAATGTCTTAAGATCTATCAAATGGAGAGTTTTTGCCTTGTCTTAGAAAAAAAATAAACCTTACACTTTGTAACAATCTGTAAGATGTAGCTACAAATAAGTTTAAAAGAAGTCAACATACTGCTGGGTCCAGTCTGTCAACAGGATGAGCCTCTTCTGCCAGAAGCTGAACTGACGAGTCATCATTGATCGTCACAGAACCACTGCTCACTAAGCACAAAAAAAAAAGGAAACAAATCTGTTATTTCTCCTTATTATTCATGTATGTATTCAATAAGTTATCATATGCTGTATCAGCAAATTTGAATGCCAGGTCAACTGTGATTACTATTCTGATGAATGTCCTCAATGTTTTCTTCATTATTAAAAACACCTTTCATTCACCCAGAGATATCATGAAGACATCACTTTATGCTTTTTCATTCTGTCTGGTTCTTGATGTTCCAATCAGATCATTTGCTTTTCTCTTCCTATACCAAGTGAGCAATCATTTACATACTTCTCTCTTGGTATCTCCCTTATTCTCTTCAATTTTCCCAGTGACCGTAAAGCTAACTTCTGGACATTTCATGTTACATCAAAAGAACTGACTGACTGATTTCTAGTGATATTTGTGAGAAAAGGAATTTCTAATCCAATTCTTCAATCAGTATGGGTTTGAAAGCATTCATGGCCCTGGCTTTATCAATCAAAAGTGTAAGCAATATGAACCAGGATGTAGATTTTTTTTTAAAAAATGAACCATGTGTTTTTATATGATTCTATAACAACTAAATCTGATACCTGAATTACCATGGTAATTTTAATACATGATGCCAGTATCTATCTCTTTACGAAACAAACAAGCGATCACACAACATGCCATGAAATGTTTTAAATCTATGAGTTGTAGCATGTCAAAAAATAAATTCTCTATAATGAAAATATAACTTTTTCTACAAAACTACCGTGCCAAATAGGTGAACTTTTCAAATAAACTGCACGACTGTCACTCATTGATCCTGTTTGAAAACAAAAGTGGTTGGCTCATGGAAAATTTACTCTAAAATGATAGGTTTACCACTAAATGGCCTGTACAACATTACAGAGCCATCTTACATTCATGAACTGCATCTGGTAAAAGGAGGAAAATGCTACAGCTAATCATGAAGACCATTTAATAGTTACTCTTTTATTTATTTAGTATTATCTGGCACATATTTCAATTTCAACATTTAACATTTTATAAAATTATCTTATTGTTATATTTATTATTACAAAATTAACAAGTTAATGGAAGTAAAAGAACTGTATATCTTGGCATTAGGGTAGAGAAGATGGAGACAACGCAGAGGACATCAACAACATGCTAACTAGAGCAAACCAGGCTTTGGAATCCTGTAGAATATATGGAAATCCAAAAAGCTGAGCATGAAAATATTAAAGAGTAATGTCTTAAATGTGCTACTGTACAGAAGTGATTGGTGGAAAATCATCAAAACTATAGAAAACAAGCTAAATGTTTACGAAGGATCAGAATATTTTGGCCAAACGCTAAAAGAAAGAACATCTTGTTGACAGCAATTGCTGAGGAAAGAAGCTGGCGATGGCTGAAACACGTGCTCCAGATGACTAATGACTCGCTACCAAAAACAGCACTTAGATACCACAAGGGAACAGGAGGATGGGTAGACCAAAATAGACACGGAGAAGAACAAAAGAGGGGATGTTGAGCAACAGAAGGCTCACCTGGGAAAGAGCAGAAAAAAGTGAAGGACAGGCATTTGTTGAAAACCCTTGCAGAAGCCCCACGTGCCCTGGGCACTTAAGGTTTATATGCATGCACAGGGGGAGAGAGAGAGATATACAGAGTTATCTGGCATGTATTTCAATTTCAGCAATAAACATTTTATAACATTTTAAGACAGATCAAATGCTATTTTAACAGTTAATATATTCTTTATGTACACAACAATACACTCTTTATGTAAACACCAATATATTCTTTATGCACACAACAATACACTCTTTATGTAAACACCAATATATTCTTTATGCACACAACAATACACTCTTTATGTAAACACCAATATATTCTTTATGCACACAACAATACACTCTTTATGTAAACACCAATATATTCTTTATGCACACAACAATACACTCTTTATGTAAACACCAATATATTCTTTATGCACACAACAATACACTCTTTATGTAAACACCAATATATTCTTTATGCACACAACAATACACTCTTTATGTAAACACCAATATATTCTTTATGCACACAACAATACACTCTTTATGTAAACACCAATATTCTTTATGCACACAACAATACACTCTTTATGTAAACACCAATATATTCTTTATGCACACAACAATACACTCTTTATGTAAACACCAATATATTCTTTATGCACACAACAATACACTCTTTATGTAAACACCAATATATTCTTTATGCACACAACAATACACTCTTTATGTAAACATCAATATATTCTTTATGCACACAACAATACACTCTTTATGTAAACACCAATATATTCTTTATGCACACAACAATACACTCTTTATGTAAACACCAATATATTCTTTATGCACACAACAATACACTCTTTATGTAAACACCAATATATTCTTTATGCACACAACAATACACTCTTTATGTAAACACCAATATATTCTTTATGCACACACCAAAGAATTTCTTGTGAGTTCCATCCTCTTCATAAACATTCACTACACCAGGCTTCAGGACTGCCAATGTTGGGACGTGAGCTGGCAAGATACCAAAGTTTCCACTGAATGTTGGAACATCAATCTGCTTCACTTTAGCATCTTTGTAGTACACCTTAAAGACAGAAATATGCGTAAAGCATTTTGATAAGAAAAACAGTTCTGGACATAAGACTGCTAAATACACATAACATTCATATTGTGTAATAAGAGTCTAGTAAGTCTTTGATCTCTTCTTCTTCATGTGACATGTCCTTTCTAGAGCATTGTTCCTCTCACTGCTCCCTGAATGCAACACTGTCAACTTGACTTGCATCTTGACTTGTAAGCTGACCTGCATCTTGCAATGACATATTCAGACTTTCCGTGATGTCCTGAGTCCACCTGCAGGGAGGTCACCCTTTTCTCTTTTGCCAGATACCATGTCTTCTGCTATCAACCTTTCCAAACAAATGTGTCTCTTGATATGGCCAAAGTATCCCAGCTTTAAAATTTCGATGGTGTTAATAAGTCGGTTTTCTGTGACATTTAATCCCATTAATATCTTTTTATTTGATTTTCTTTCTATCCAGTGTCCTATAAATTTCATTTCAAATGCGGTTATTCTCTTTTCTAGTGATATGTTAAGTGTCCACGCTTCGCATCCATACACTGCCACTGGGAATATGTAAGCCCTTAGTAAACATAGCTGTTTTCTTGTTGGTACCTTGCCTTTTGATCTCTACAAAGGTACAAAAATGCATAAGCACAGATGTATGCTACCGATATGTAACAACATAACACACAAAACAAAGGAGCAAATTTGTGCATAAAACAAAGATATGAACTTGTGCTAATAATGCGCACTGAATAATATACCTCATTCATGAAATTCTTAGCAGCTGAAATAAAACTCCTTCTAGCTTAAAAATTTTTTTTTTAAATTATGTGATTCAAAGCAAGGCAATACCAAATGTTTTCAAAGAAAGATGCAGAAAATATCCTGGATGGCACAATTAACAAATGAAAAGAAAAATAAATGAAAAAAAAAAATGAAAAAAAAGACAGTCATAAGCAGACTGGAAACCTCACAGTCAGTAAAAACCAGCAGCAAAAATAGAAAGATACTAAGAGAAAGGTATGTGGAAAGGGAAAGCAACTACGTTAGCACATGACTGCTAATGGCTCTGGCCTGGCACATGCCAAAATCCCGCAAGATCAAACAAAAAAATCAGTCCATTAAATTAACCCAATGTTATTTTGAGGATCATATTAATACGACATACTAATCTAAGCTGTATTTCTACAAAACAAAATCCTCTGGATCTGAATACATCCAATGAATCCAGCATGAAATAGATAACCCATACAGACTTGGCAAATAAAGACGAGAAGGGAACTGACAAAGACTGAGAACTAATCTGCGGTTGTCTTATTTAACAATCTCTCTCTCTCTCTCTCTCTGAACCTTAAGTGCCCAGGGCACATGGGGCTTCCGCAAGGGTTTTCCACAAATGCCTGTCTTTCACTTTTTTTTCTGCTCTTGCCCAGGTGAGCCCTCTATTGCTCAACATCCTTTCTGTTTTCTTCTCCATGTCTCTTTTGGTCTACCCTTACTTCTGTTCCCCTGTGGCGTCCATCTTAGTGCTATTTTTGGTAGTGAGTTGTCAGCCATTCGGAGCACATGTCCCAACCATTGCCAGCGTCTTTCCTCAATAATTGTTGTCAGTGGTTTCATCTGCATTTCTGCCAACAAGATGTTATTTCTTATGGTGTTTTATTTTTCTAATTCTTCGTAAACATTTAGTCTGGAAAGAATTCAACTTGTTTTCTATGGTTTTGGTGATTTTCCAGCATTCACTTCCATAGAGTAGTACACTTAGAACATTACTCTTAAATATCCTGATTTTCATATTTATGCTTAGTTTTTTTGATTTCCATATAGTCTGCAGCATTGCAAAAGCCTGGTTTGCTCTAGTAAGTCTGCTGTTGATGTCCTCTGTGCTGTCTCCATTTTCTACTACTCTGCTGCCAAGGTATACAAATTCGTTGACCTCCTCCACTAACTTGTTATCTACTCTGAGTACATTTCTATTGTTCACATTTTGCTTCATTAACTTTGTCTTTCCTATGCTGATCTTTAGTCCTATGTTGTTTGCATTCTGAGTTAGCTTGTTTATTTTATCTTGCATATCTTTGTGACTGCTTGATAATAGACAAATGTCGTCCGCAAAGTCAAGGTCCTCCAGCACTGTGTCAAGGGTCCATTGTAATCCTCTGCATTTGTCTGATGTTGCCTCCTTCATTAACCTTATTTAACAATAACACATAATAATTAGTGTATAAGCATACAACTATACACAAAGCACTGCAGTAAAGCTGTGATACCAAAATGCATAAACACCTAACAGCGCTCTCAATTATTCAAGCTAAGTGCCATTTAATTTTAAAGCTTTATTTTGTATTTTTCATTCATTTTTAAAAATTTCATTAACTTCGTTTAATTAATGCGATCCTATACTTTATTTCCTCTATCTTATTCTTCATCCTGTTTGTTATTGTCTGACAAAGGCAAACGTCGAAACGTCACAACTGTGTATTCATTAAATAATAAAGCTGTTACTACTTTTTTCTAGTTTATACATTTTAACAATAATTCAATAGAACTTATATTAACAATTATGGAAATAGCTAAGATGGAACTTTCCACTCATATAAAGGTAGATTGAAGTGTATGGTTCAAGTTTACAAAAAGATAGAAAGAGTGATGAAAGTGAACAGCAACGAGAGTGGCTGAAAATAAGATGAATTTATATGTACATATAAACGAAAAATATACAACATAGCAGTTATTTCGGCAAATGCCTTTTTTCAAGGATTAAAAAAAAAATACATTCCGGCATTCTCTCAAATATACGTGATTTCACTTGCTTGTCTTGCCTTGTGTTTTATTTCTCATCATTTTGCTTTGCTGTGTAACTGGAGTTTTTATATTCGTGGTCTAAGAAGAGGATAAAAAGTAATTACACATTATTTGCAGCAATCACTAAAGGTGTGCGGAAAAAGACATGTGAGATTTATGTGGCACGCTGAAAGTATACGTTTAGAATTATTTCATGTACTTACGTCATATGGTGAAGCAAATGTGAATGCCATATCGGCATAATTCCTATGCCCGACAGCAATCAAACGAGAGTAGTGCTGAACAAACAATGAAGACCGGCTAATAGTTTTCGCTACTGTTGCAGCCATTTTGAGCGGACAAGTTCAAGGGTAACAGGGAAAGCTACTCTTCGTCATTTCTTTAGTTTTCTGCGCAATTCTTTCCCCTGTTTAATATACTGTACAAATGGTCCTCGACTTTCGATGTACTCCACAGTTTCGACTGTCAGCTTCTTGTCCTTCTTTTGTACTAAATTAAGTTGAAATGCGACACGCTATTTTACTTGTTTGATACTTAATGTTTTCTACCATTCTGAAACTAATTTTAAAAAAAAGATTTGTTAAGAATCTGGTGATAAATAGCTATAATAGTGAAAATGAATTGAGAACTATGTCACTAGAGGTATTCGACTAATATCGGATCCGACTTTCGACGAGGTCGCCGGCATAGAACCTCGTCGTAAATCGATGATCATCTGTACTGTTTTGAACTACACGTACACTAGTGCAGTTGAACTTTTAACGTTCTCGCCGCCACACTCGCATATGAGTCTTCTGCGTCGCCATACACTGTAAAACGGGGGTTGGGCGTGAGGCCAACAACCTCATCTTGAGATCCATTTAGAGGCGACTCTAGATGGGGAAAAATCCTGCCATTATGGAATTTCGCAAAAGCTGTAATCGAACATCAAGGTCACCAATTATGCATGCCGTTGACAACGATCGAAAATTCATCGGCCCAAAATGCTTAACAAAAATCGGATTTTGGAATGTACTAACGATGCCCGCAACAACAAAAACTGCCCAGGTAATAAAAGCAACATACAAAGAACTAGACAATTAAGTAAAAAAAAATTCAGCTAGAAGAGACAAAATGGACAATATGGCAAAAGAAGCAGAAAATGCAGCAAAACAAAACAAAACAAAAAACAGGAGACATCAAACTCTATATAACATACAGAAGAAACTAACAGGTGCTATTATCTCCAGAGAAAGACCAGTCTTTAGCAAAACAGGCAACCTATTAACATCAAGTAAAGACCAAAAGCAAATATGGGCTGAAAACTTCCAAGAAATACTTAATCGACCACACCCAAATGAATTAATAAATCCTGAAACCGATTTACCAGTCCCACAACTAAATGTCAACTTAGATGAAATTACATTGCATGAAATTGAAACAGTAGTGAATTTAACGGCTAATAACAAAACTACAGGTGAAGATGAAATAACAGCCGAGATGTTAAAGCTATCAATAATGACAACACGAGCCAACTACAGAGAATGTTTAATAAAATTTGGAAAGAAGAAAAAGTCCCTTCCACGTGGAAGAAGGAAATCATTGTTAAAATACCAACAACAAATAAAAGGCAACCTCAGTGACTGCAATAACTGGAGGGATGTAACCTTACTATCAGTTGTGTCAAAGGTGTTTTGTAAAGTGATTCTGAATAGAATTAAGGATATAGTGGATACTGCAATGAGAGAAGAACAGGCAGGATTTCAAAAAGGGAGAAGCTGTCTCGACCAGATCTTTACTCTAAGAATAATACTTGAAGAACATATCGAAAAACAGAAACCATTATCTTGAACTTCATAGACTTTAAAAAGGCATTTGATAGCATACACAGAGATTCACTGTGGAGAATTTTAAGACTATATGGAATACCATCTAAAATTGTCAATATCATTAGAGATCTCTACAACGGATATATTTGTGCAGTCAAGACAGAAGAAGGAATGAGCGAATGGTTTCAGATTGAAACAGGCATGAAACAAGGATGTATTTTATCCCCATTGCTTTTTGGAATTGCCATAGACTTTATAATGAAAAGATGCTGTACAGGTAAAACTGGCAATGATTGGGTACATGAGACCCAAATAGAAGATCTTG
Organism: Achatina immaculata; assembly: GCA_009760885.1. NCBI lineage: Eukaryota > Metazoa > Mollusca > Gastropoda > Stylommatophora > Achatinidae > Lissachatina > Lissachatina immaculata. The sequence continues at coordinate 35,725,424 of CM019713.1, forward strand.
ATTTTGGTGATGACATAACTCTTATCAGTGACAATGTGAAATTGAAGCAGGAAAAAACAGATTCCCTATCTTCCTTGGCTATCAAAATAGGTCTTGAAATTAACAAAGACAAAACAAAAATAATGAAACTTCTCATTAATCAAGAAGGAAAAATATATGTAGAAGAAACAGCTGTTGATGAAGTAAACCAATTTGCATACTGTGGCAGCTACATAGATCAGGATGGTGACACCAGAAAGGAAGTTCGAATTGCAAAGGCAGAATTGTCCTTAAAAAATCTTGAGAACATATGGAATTCAAAAGTTATAACCACAAAAACCAAGTTAAGATTATTCAATTCAGATGTGATAGCCACACTCATTAATAAACCAAGTTAAGATTATTCAATTCAAATGTGATATCTATCCTCATTTATGCATGTGAAAGCTTGAAATCAACTAAAGAAATAGACAAGAAATTAGACTCTTTTTAAAACAAATGCCTAAGGAAAATACTTGGTATAATCATCATCATCATCATCAGGTGCCGTGCCGACTGGCGTTGGCTATTATGCTTCTCCAGAGTACCCGATCCTTCATGCAGGCCATCAGTTCAGTTGGTGATCTCCTCTCACACCATCCCGTCAGACTGTCCAGTATCATTTCTCTTGGTCTTCCTCTTGATCTTCTTCCTTCTATTTTTCCTGTTGTTATAATATTTTCAATGCCCCCTCTTCTCATTGCATGTCCTATGAAAGTACATTGTCTCTCTCTTATCTTTCTGACAAGGTTTTTTGTCTCTCCAGCTCTTCTCATACATTCTTCATTAGTTATTTTTGCTGTCCAGGGGATTCGCAACATTCTTCTAATAAACCACATTTCTGCTGCTTCCAATGATTTTTGTGCAGACTTGCCTATTGTCCATGATTCACTTCCATATACCAAGATAGGTTCAATATAGCATTTTAGGACTCGTTTTCTAACATTCATTGATAAGGATGTGTTAATTAATATGTTTCTCATTCTCTGAAATGCAGTCTTTGCTTGGCCTATTCTGTTCCTAATTTCTGTTTTGCATTTCCCATCTGAAGTTATTACTGCTCCAAGGTATTTGAATTTCTGCACCTGCTTTAGAATGGTTCCGTTTAATTGAATACTGCATGCTGGTGGATTCTGTTTCTTAGATATAACCATAGTCTCTGTCTTTTTGATGTTCAAAGTAAGGCCTTTCTGTTCACTTTCTTTGGCAACTTTATCCAAGAGATTTTGCAGGTCTTGTTGGTTCTCCGCTATCAGTACTGTGTCGTCAGCATACCGAAGGTTGTTAATATTGTATCCTCCAATTTGTATGCCTGGTTCTGTGATGATTGTTCTTAGAATATTCTCGCTGTACAGAGAAAAAAGGTCTGGAGATAGTACACATCCTTGTCGCACCCCTTGTTTTATAGGTTGGTATTTTCCAATTCCATTTTCAACTCGAACTGCTGCTTCTTGCTGCCAGTATAGATGTTTTACAATCCTCAAGTCTTTGCCGTCTATATTGATGTCTTCAAGCATTTTAATAATTTCACTATGTTTCACCTTGTCAAATGCCTTGGTGTAATCAATGAAGCATAAGTAGAGATCTTTCTGTACTTCTAAAGCTCTTTCTGTTAGTGTTCGTAAAGCATAAATGGCATTGTGTGTTCCCTTTCCTTCAACAAATCCAAACTGTTCATCTGCTATTTCCATTTTTATCTTTTTCCTTGTTCTTCTCATAATTATTCTCAAAAGTAGCTTTGTTATGTGACATGAGAGGCTGATAGTCCGGTGGTCGTCACATTCCTTTGCACCTGGTTTCTTTGGTAGTGCTATAAACGTGGATTTAATCAGGTCACTGGGAATATAACCACTGTTGTAAATATCATTCAGTAACTTGGTTATTATTTTTATTCCTGTCTCCTTTAGTGCCTCTATTTCTTCTATTGTTATATTATCAGGCGCAGTCGCTTTTCCTTTCTTCATGTGTTTGATGGCATCTATGATTTCATCTTCAAGTATTGGCAGTCCATCACAGTTTTCAGTATCTGGTGTTAATTCTGGTCTTTCTCCTCCATATAGCTCACCGATATACTCTGTCCACCTGTCCACAATGTCTTCTTTTGCCATTAACATTTTACCTTCTTTCGATTTCAGGCATCCTGTGGTATATTTTGTTTTCCTGCCTGTGAGTTCATTAATTCGTTTATGCATGTTTTTGCTGTCTTTATTATGAGTGTCCTCTATCTGTCTGCACTGTTCATTTAACTACACTTCTTTTGCTTCCCTGCATTTGCGTCTTATTTCTTTATTTATCTTGCTATATTTTTCCTCGTTGTTTTTATTCCTCCTCCTCTTGTCTATCAGTCCTAAGATATCGTCTGTCATCCATTTATTTTTAGGGGCTTCTTTTTTCGGTGGTATTATCTCCTTAACAGTTTGGTGGATAGAATCTCTTAACATTTCCCATTGTTCATCTATACTATTTATCTTTGCTATTGCATTGTATCTATTTGTTATAATAACTTTGTATTGTTCTCTCAGTTCTTGGTCATTTTTAAGAAGTTCTGTATTCAGTTTGATGTTTCTCACTTTTCTGCCTGCTTTCTTTAGCTTTAACTTGGTATAAAGGTAAACGAAATCAAAGACAATGCAGAGATAAGACAGACGAGCAAACAACATCCTGTCTCATGGCTGATCAGAAAAAGAAGATGGACATATGTAGGCCATGTGATGAGAAGAAACAATCAGAGAATACCAAAACAAGCTGTCAAATGGAGCACAACAGGCCGAAGAAATAGAGGTCAACCGCGTGAGTCTCTAAAGAGGACATTGTTAAGAGAAGTCAATTTAGTGGGCATAAAATCCCTTGATGAAGTTGAAAGAGTCGCCGAAAACAGGAAAACTATTTTATTAGGTTAATTACTAATGAACGAAAAACTGCAGCGAAATGAGTGGGGCTAAGGCAAGAAAACAGAGCACGAATAGCAGAACGTGGGTGATAATCGGAAGAAGTTTACAGGAAGCAAATTTATTGTTAATTCCTGCTGGGCGGAGACAAGTCTGAAAAATAAGGCACTGCTCTAGAGCCTTACGAGATCGTTCATCAAAAGAACAGAAGCGAATTGCACTAACAGAAATGTTCCATTTTCCTAGGTGGTTTCTCTGACAGAAGACTATATAAAACCAGTAATCGCGATAGGACTTTTTGAAACCGGTACAACTGTACCTTGCACGAAGTATTTTCCATAATATCTTCTTTTTTTTTTCAATACGACATTCGGTGCTCTGTGCTTTTTTAAGTGCACAATTAAACATACTTTACAAACATCACTGGAAAGTAAATCTTCGTGTGATAGTTTTTTCTTACTTTATTTGTAGCGAGAGTTAAATCTTTACAAAATGCTCACATGCTGAAACAAAGTCAATACTGGCTGATTCTCTTCCATGAAAATTGAGCATCATCATCCTACTGGCCCAGTTATTCCCCAACCGATTTCGCTGGTTGCGTTCTACTAGGTTTTTGATAATAAAAACCGGTTACGGTAACCTACAATCTCCAAAAGATTCTTTTTTTCTATTTTTTTTAAAACAGTAATTTACTGGTAATTTCCAGTTCACACAATCACTGATACCGGTCAAAGATGATGGGAGGAATATAAATAATGGATCTCCAATTCCTTTGCCTTGATGGTGCAACTCAGCCAGGCTGTATTCTGTCCATTTGTTATCTTCCCACCTATGTCTCTGTCTACCTCTTGCTTTTTCTTCCTTCCACTTTTCCTTCTAGTATGGTCTTCTGTATATTATGTCCTTTGATATGGTAAAGTATTTCATTTTCTTCATCTTTATTTCTTTGAGAAGTTCACACAACACTAATGTTCTAAAACTTGAGCATTTATTCTTTTCATTATCCATGCTATGGCCTAGAATCTTTAGAAGGCATTTATATTATACACTTATATCAGGCTTTCCTCATTCCTGCCGTGATCTTTGTATTGTTCTCTTTACTGTCCAAATAAAGTTCCAATCGCAACATATGCATGTGAGACCTGGACACTTAATGTGTCCAAAGTATTTAAGTTTTCTCTCTTAATCCTCTTTACTAGCTACCCTTCTTCAATATTAAGTTCTTGTAGTATGGATATATTTGTTCTTTTGTGTGTCCATGTTATTTGTAGAAGAACTCTTCTGTAGCATTTACATTCAAAGGCATTTATGTGTTTCTCAGCTGCTTTGTTAAACGTCGTGATAGTCTAGAGAAGAACGTCCTGGAAGGGTATATAAAGGGAAAAAGAAAGAAAGAATGAATGAATAATCTTTGTTTTTAAAGGGTAAAGAGTTGGGCACGCAGGCCCGTCTTAATTTTGCCCTTCAAAAGTCCATCTTTCATTCTTCCCACGTACTCGATTTAATACAAGTATAAAAATTACATTAGGAAAAACACTAAAAAGAGTGTATGATTAAACTATTACATTCAAAGTAAAAGAGAAGAAGTAATTAACCTAATAAAATAGCACTCTCACATACAGACGCACATACACAGACACATACATAATAAAAATACATTTCCAGTACAAATCTTCTAACATGTTTTTTTTTTAACAAACAGTAAAATAATTTCTAACAATATCTAACAAGTTACTTTTCGAACTATGTCATTTTAGTATTTGATGGCTTGCGATTCATGGGTTGAGAGAGTGCTGGTTATTTATTGGAGGCATATAATTACAAGCAAGTAAATAATGAAACAGGTTTGAGTTAAGGATGAAGTATTACTAATGGATTTTAAATGGTAGGGGAGGGTGTTCCAGAACAGTACTGCAGAGTATGCAAGGCTTTTCTTGTACAGATCAATCCTGGGTTTAGGAAGAAGACATTTTTTTAAAATGCTGGCTATGTTAGTGTTCTATGTAAACAGTGACCACAAGAGAGGAAGACTAAGGCAAACATGATGCAAGACATCATTGATAATCTGCAAATGGATGCATCAGCAGGAGGGCATCTTGCTTACAACAGAGATTCTAACGACTGTGATAGCCAGAGGTGGGGTGGGGGATACACTCTATACTCCATTTAAATGCCTCATTTACGTGCGTCTCATATAGCTTTTGACAGTCCAAGTCCAGCTCCTGGCCTTCTCGTGACGTTTCGGGCAGATGATACCCGTTAGTCATGATTGGTAGCTAAACTAGGATAAGGAAAACTCTGATTTCAAACCCGCTGGTGGCAAGATTCTTCAGCTGCTGTGCGTGGGGTGAAACTCCTCCCGGCCAATGAACAAAAATGCGATTAGGGTTGCCGCATGGCGCCGCCATGGAAAATGTAATGGAAAGGATTAATTGAAGTAGCTGTAGTCTCGTGGTCAGGGCTGCTCATATCACGGCACCTTTGCTCTAGAGGCTGGCCAAGTCCTATACTGGCTCAATGCCTAAACTGGCTTAACCAGGGGTTAACCTAAAACTCTACTGGCGAGATTCTTCGGCTGCCGCACGTGGGGTGAAACTCCTCCCGGCCAATGAAGAAAAATGTGATTAGGGTTGCTGTGCGGCGCCGCTGTGGAAAAGGTGATGGACAGGATTATGTGAAGCTAATCGGTATGGCCAGTAGACTCGCGATGAGGGCTACTCATACCACGGCACCTCTGCTCTAGAGGCCGACCATGTCCTATATACATCCATACTGGGGCAATATGCCTAAACTGGCTTAACCCTCCTCGACAAAAGCTCCATCCTGATCACCACCAGGAAGGATAGCGGCCACGACCAGAAAATGCTGAAGTTGGAGACACTGGACCAGTGCAGTCTAGATAGGCAACCACCTCTCACCCGACAGGGATATATTATATCCAAATCACGCTGATGTTTTCCGGTGAGAAAGTCCAACTCTGGACTGGATGGGCAACCACCTCTCACCGGTTCATATCCAAATCACGTCAAGGTTTCCCGGTGAGAAAGTACAACTCTAGACTAAATTGGTGCAATGAAAACCACAGTGTCGCACAATGCCGCTTCTGTGACCCACCGAGAATATAGGCCCAAGCCCTACGATGCCCTGAACCTCTATCCTAAATGAGACTATTGTGACAACCACAGGAGTAAATTCAGTAGGATCATGGGGGGATCTTGGTGGTAGAAGCGAACGAAGAAGAAGAAGAAGCTTACAACCAAGAGGCCTGCAGGAGAGCTGTTAGAGAGGCAAAGTTCCGCAAGGGACATGCAAATGACTGACTGACTGTCCAAGATTTGCTTCAGTATGTATAACTTACAGAACTAAATGTTAATGCTGGAGACAAAGCATGAGTGTAAATATTTAAAAGGGGGAACAAAGGCTGCCACAGGTCTCATCCAATTAATGAGAAAAGCCTGCAGCCAAGCCAATCACATTCTCATGAGTGGTCCAGCAAACTGATCCAGTGCCCATTGTTACCACTAACATGGCTCTGGCAAATGGTGAATCCCTGTCACAAAAAAAAGCAACAAAATCCAGGTCTTCTAAGTCTACAGGAGTAAAACACTAGACTACGGATAGGGTAACCCTACAGAAGCCTCTGGCAGAGCAGATCCTCCTTTAGATGTGATCTATGCAGGACTCATTGTTGTGTGGACATATCCCAATCCTCATCAAGACATGCTTAGGGAGTATACCCCGGTCAGACAAAGCAGAGAAGGACAGTCTAAAAACCTTCCTTGTGGGCAGTGGATGTATGATCAAGAACATGGATAGAAAGCATTAAAAAATCCCCCCTCTGAATATGGAACATGTCAGCCTGGCTGACAAGGGTACCCAACAATGGAAATGGGACATGTATAATGAGTATGTTCAGATTTGTTACACAGAATGGAGCTGCTGCTGTAGATCATCAACAAGCAGAGGCAGGGCTGGGTCCAAACCCTCAAAGGGGCCTTCCCAGTGCTACTGATGATGAGTCTGCACATTGGGGACACAGGATTAAGCAAAGTAAAGCAACTGGCCAAGCAAAAACCAACAGTCTATAGTCATGCACTGGAACTCTGATGGAGTAATGAAGAAAAATGAATTTGAGAGACTTCATTTCCCAGGTATGGCTCAAAGAGAGAAGCACCGATGAGAAACTCTGGGGTTCCCATGAAGATCTTCTGCTGGTAGCAGGATTCATGGAGGCAACCTGATTCCCCGTTTAAAAAGCTGAGCATACAAAACTCAATGCAGAAGATGAAGTTTTTTAAAAAAACATCTCCTGCTGTCACTAATCTGTTACTAGCCTGTCTTCTCAAGTTTCAGTTAAAATGTTTAAGAATCTTTGAATCACAAAATATACAATTATTCAGCTTCAGTTTTTTTTCTGCCAGTATTTATCATTGTTTATCACCCTCTAGTGTGCTGACAGGTCAAGGAAAATATAGGCACTAACACCATATCCCTATGTGCCTCTAAGGCATGACAGGGTCACCTTTACCTTTACCTTTTATTTATCATTGTTAAATACTTTATCACTGGTGAATATATCAGTATTTATCATTGTCAAATACTTGTGAATATATATTTGATAATTCTTTTTTTTATGTCAGTTTTAAGTTTGCAAGATCTGTTCAGTGTGCTATGTGTAGGTGTGCAGACATTTCACAAAAAAAAAAAAAAAAAGGTAATTTGAGTGTATGAATTTAGATTAGTTACTAATAAGATAACCATACAAGTATAAGAAACTCAGATTGCTGTCCTGAAGTTGAATATAAGTAACCAAGTACCCATTCAGACGTGCATATAAGTAACCAATCATCTTAGACTTTTAACTTTACAGTAAGCAAAAAATGCAATGATCACATTAGCCAGCAATTACCAGTAAATTACCACTAAAAAAAATGAGAAAAACCAAAAGTTTTGGAGGCTGTTGGTTACTTCAGCCAGTTTATATTATCAAAGGCCTGGTAAAAAAGTAACCAGCAAAACTGGATGGAGGATAATCAGGCAGTAGACTGACGATGGTGAATTTGCATGGAGAAGAACCTGCAGTTTTGTCTTTGATACAGCATGTGAGCATTTTGTTTTACAAGAGTCGCACCGAAAGTCGGGAGCAAAAATTTTTTTAAAAATCAGAATTTATAGATAGAGAAAATATAACTGTATCACCTTAATCTGCATCCTTTGCACTTCATGTAGATGTCACATGACGTCACCATCATGTGTCATGTGATCACGAGGACCAGAAACAAAATGACGGGTGCTGAAGTTTCGTTTCGTCAACATGCTGCTATTGAGTTCTTTGTTAAAAAGGAAATCCCAGCAGTTGAAATTCACCAAAGACTTCAACTTGCTTATAGAGATGTGTGTATGGGTGCTAGCAGTGTTAAGACGTGGTTAAAACATTTCAAAGATATGCCTCACAGCGGTCGGCCTCGAACTGCCTCCACTAAACGCAACGTGGAAATGGTTGACGACATCATTAAAGAAGACAGACATGTCACAGTATCTGAAATCACTGTAAATCTTGGAATAGAACACAATGCAGTACAGGAAATGATTGAAACCCTATGCTATAGAAAAGTTTTTGCCCACTGGGCACGATAAACGCCCTGGAAAGAAAATCATCTTGCACCACAATAACGCTCGGCCTCATTCTGCTTGCCAGACAACTGAGGAAATTCAGAAAATGGGTTAGAAAATTCTTCCACACCCTGCCTATAGCCCCGACCTGGCACCCAGCGATTACTATATTTTCGGTTTTGTGAAAGAACAAATACGAGCCCATCACTACAACACAGGAGGGAACGTCCAGAAAGCAGTGCGTCTGTGCCTTCGATCAGCTGGAACGGAATTCTACTGGGAAGGTATTTTCAAACTTGCAGAGCGATGGAAAAAATGTGTGCAGAGAAATGGAGATTGTGTTGAAAAGTGAAGAAAAGTAGATTAAGGTGATATATTTATATTTTCTCTATCTATAAATTCTGATTTAAAAAAAAATTTGCTCACATCTTTCAGTATGACCCTTGTAGTAAATCTTGTAGAAAAAATTTCATGTGAACACTTAATTCCCACTGATGTTTATAAAGTGTGTTTAATTTTACTTTTGAAAAAAAGTATAAGGTACCAAATGTTGCTTTGACACAACTGATATTCTGGAAAGTACTTCATGCAAAATGAAAGACAGGTACAATTGCCCCAGTTTAAAAAAATCCTATCACTATCATTGAAAGAATCCAAAATGTAGTAGGAATTGTAGTGTCTGACTAAACAGTAAACTGAATGTGGATCATTTAAATGAACTACTCTGTAGAAAGTAGTCGGTCACAGTTTCCAGCAGTTACCCCATATGAAAAATGTCTTTTCAGACTGACCAGTAGTCAAATGAGTAAACAAGATTTTAATGTTGTGCATACAATTTATTATGCAGAAGAGAGATATACATGGTGATATTATCTAAGCATATTTCATCATTCAATGGGCATCAAGTGTAGACATACAAGATGGCATTATACATAATTGCTTGTTTAATCAGGCATGGTATAACAAAGAATTCTAGATTCATTTGTCAAAGTGCAATGTTTCTGTACAGTATAATAACAAGGTCTTGTGCTTACATCCAGTAAAAAATGGGGACATTATTTCATTTGAAAAGTACATTTTTTGAGTTATAACATTGATGTCAGAGGTAATCCTGTCTCACTAGTAAATGCTATTCCACATCATCATCATCATCATGTGCTGTCTCTAGAATGAAGGTTGGTGGTAATAAATCTCCAATTCCCTCACTCCTTCACCTTGATGGTGCACTCAGCCAGGTTGCATCTTGTCCACTCTTGTATGCTATCTTCCCATCTACATCTCTCATCCTCTTGCTCTTTTTCCTTCCACTTTTCCTTCCAGTATGGTCTTCAGTATATTGTTATGTCTTTTATATGCCAAAATTTTGTTTTCTTCATCTTTATTTCTTTGAGAAGTTCACATTGTGCTTGGAGCTGCTCTAGTGCATTTGTTCTTTTCATTCTCCATGTTATGTAACCTAGTTTTCTGTAGAATAACATTTCTGCTGCATTAATCTTTTTCTCCACCTTTTTGCTCAGATTCCAGGTTTCTGCTGCATACAGTAAAACACAGTAAATATAACATTTTACAAATCTTTATTTTGTTCTTATGGGCATATTTCTGTCTTCATGTAGTTGAATGTATGTTACATTGCCAGTGGTCTTTGTATTTCATTACTGCTTATTGTTGAGATTTCCTCTCTGTATATACATCTTGCACATGGACATCAAAAATTAACTATATTCCAGATTACAAAACCTGAGGTAACAGTATGTTTTCTTGTTTTGGCTCAAATATAAAAATGACTGAAGTAATCTCTACTAAACAATAAGGCATTTAGGTAATTATTTTACTTTCCAACCTTCCTAAAAGAGATAATGACTGCAGTAAAACTTGTTCTTCAACCTTCCTAGACTGGAAAACAAAAGATGGGGTGGATAACAGCTCTTATGAAGAAATAAAAAATTGGTATGAAAATGTTAATATATAAACACAGTTTACACTAACAGGTCTGTATCTGGTTACTTTAGGTTTAAAAGTTTAAGATGATTTGTGATTACTCAGACTCGGTTCTGGCTGGCTGCCTGACTCTCATTTACACAAATAATTACTCCAGAGTGACCCACTTATAGTTCAACAGTCATATTTGTGCTCAGATGGTGTACTTTCAATGATAAATTGCCATGTGCACAAATGACATGCGTCTGTATTTCCCATAATTTCATAGGACAATTTTGAAGTACGTAGATGATAGGTATTTGTGCCTATTACCAAGCATAATATATTTTCCCAAGCACTTTTTGTTCTCCCAGCTGACTATACAGACTGACATAATCAATAACAGCAACAATAAACAGTGTTTGTGGTGCTGCTATTTAATATTTTTTTACTCTACTCAGATAAGCAACATACTATCACACTGAAAATAAAAATATGGAACATGCTTATCATATGACTGTTTCAGTGACAGTTTTAATAATGGCGTATGCAGTAATCCACAAAAATGACTCATACAAATAAGCATAATGCATTTATGTAAATACATTTTTAAAAAAATAGTACAATAAAACTTTCTAATTTACCTTCTAACTCAAAATTCTAAAACAAATAAAAATTCTGAGTATTTCCAAACATGCAGTGATCAAGTGATCAAAGATGAGAACAGGGGACAATACGGGACAAGCATTTAAAATAGAAGACATTAAAGGCATCCTGACCAAAATAATAAGATTAGAGGAATAAATCCTTAAAATATAGGACTGTTCAATATAAAACAAGATAGCTGAGTCACTTTAATATGTATAACAGATAAGTAAATAAACAATGTCAAAATATGAAAATGGTAGTATTTCATTTTTTATTATACATACTGGTGTATATATATATATATATATATATTTAAATTTGGTGAACTACCATGTGAGCCATATGATGTTTAATGGGACGGAAAGTAAGATATATATATATATATATGGGTAAAATAAAATATTGTTAAAGTGTAACTATTTTAATTCACTTAAAGTATTATGAATTGGCGAACTACTTTGCGAGCCCTATGTGACGTCTAACGGCACGGGAAGGATATAAGATATAAGATATAAGAAAGTATTATGCATTCATTCATTCATTCAATTGCATGTCCCTTGCGGAACTTTGCCTCCCTAACAGCACTCCTGTAGGCCTCTCGGTTGTGAGCAAGATGGCCTGCTGCTGATGCATCCATTTGCAAATCATCAACGATGTCTTGCAGCCATCTTCACTTTGGTCTTCCTCTCTTTCTTTTTCCCACCATGTACCCTTCCAATGCAGTCTTCTCTAAATTATCATGATGTTTAATGTGTCCAAAATATTTAAGCTTTCTTTGTTTAATCCTCTTTATTAACCAGCCTTCTTCAGTATTAAGTTCTTGTAGTATGACTATATTTGTTCTTTTTTGTGTCCATGTTATTTGAAGAACTCTTCTGTAGCATTTACATTCAAAGGCATTTATGTGTTTCTTAGCTGTTTTGTTAAGTGTCCAGGTCTCACAGGCATATGTTGCCATGGGAAAGATGCATGCCCTTAAAAATCTTATTTTTGTGGTTCTGTCTGTTCCTCTCCACAGATTCTTTATTTGTTTTACTTTCTGAAGAGCGACAGATGTCCTCCGTTTAATTTCCCTCATTGTATCTCCATTATTAGTTATTAGTGATCCAAGATATTCAAAACTCTCCACTTCTTCCAGTTTTTCCTCATGATACATATATCATCTGCCTTGTTTGTTTTGTCAGTTGTCATCAATTTAGTTTTCTTCACATTAAGATAGAGGTTTTGCTCTTCACTATTCTTACGGACTGACATAATTAGTTTTTCCATTCCTTTTTGTGTTGTGGACAGTAATACTGTGTCATCAGCATATCTAATCTCTGTTATTTCATAACCTCCAATTGTTATGGCATTGTAATATTCTTTGTCTACATCTTCTCTAACATTCTTCATTATATTTTCGGTATACAAGTTAAATAAGTAGGGTGACAATATGCACCCCTGACGGACCCCTTGTTTTATGTCAAACCAAGTTGTTGTTTCACCATTTATTCTTACTGCTGCTTGTTGTCTAGCTACAGCAGTGATGTTAATTGTATCAAATGTGTTGGAAATCCCATTTTTTCCATTATTTCCCAAAGTTTCTGGTGTTGCACACAATCAAATGCCTTTGAGTAGTCTATAAAGGATAAATATAGATTCACATTAAACTCTCTGCATTTCTCTATTATTAATCTGATATTGAATATATCATTTCTTGATCCTCTTCCTTGCTTGAAACCAGCTTGGACGATATTGACTTCTTTTATTTTCTTACGAAGTCTACCCATTATGATTTTTAACAGAATTTTACTGGCATGACTAACCAGGGCAACAGTTCTGTAGTTTGTGCATAATTTCAGGTTACCCTTTTCTGGCAGTGGTATGAATACAGTTCTTTTCCATTCTTTTGGCCAAATACCTGAATGCATATCTTTTTACATAGTGCATGATAGATTGTTGCACATTCCTTTCCTCCTGCTTTAATAAATTCAGCTGTTATGCATATATATTGCAAAAGCAGCATTGACCTTCAAGAATCTTGAGAACATATGGCATTCAAAATTATAAGCACAAAAACCAAGTTAAGAGTATTCAATTCAAATGTAATATCCACCCTCATTTAGCAATACAGAACATCTCTCATGGATGTAAGGGCTTATAGGGGTGCAGATGTCAACAGTGATCACAACCTGTGCATAGGGAAAATAAAACTAAAATTGAAAAGTCAACACAAGAAATCAGTACACAGAAAGATAAACAGCCACAGCCTACAAGAAGAAAATACTAACATTAATTTCAATCAGGAACTTGCCAATCATTCCAAAACACCCAGTGAAGTTGAGGAGATAGGTATAGATGAGTTATGAATTATTACAACACAGCCATAATCACAGCAGCAAAAGTAAGCGCTGGACTGGAAAAACCAAACAGAAAAGCATGGATATCAGATAAAACATGGAAGTATATACATGAAAGACGAGCAGTCAAATTATACATGTTGAATGCAAAAACAGATCATGCAAGAGATTTGGCAAAAGCAAAATACAAAGAAATAGACAAGAAAGTAAAAAGTTCAGCTAGAAGGGATAAAAGAGAATACATAGACAATATGGCGAAAGAGGCAGAAAAAGCAGCAAAAACAGGAGACAGCAAAACTTTATATAACATACAAAAGAGGCTAACAGGTATTATTACATCTAAAGAAAGACCAAGCCTTAGCAAAACTGGAACACTATTAACATCAAATAAAGACCAAAAGCAAAGATGGGCTGAACACTTCCAAGAAATACTCAATCGACCACACCCAAAAGAATTGTTAAACCTTGAAACTGACTTACCAGCCCCACAACTAAATGTCAACCTAGATGAAATTAAATTGCATGAAATTGAAACAGCAGTGAATTTAATGGCTAACAACAAAGCTGCAGGTGAAGATGAAATAACAGCCGAAATGCTAAAAGCTATCAATAGTGACAACATGAGACAACTACAGAGAATGTTTAACAAGATTTGGAAAGAAGAAAAGGTCCCTTCTAATTGGAAGAAAGGAATCATTGTTAAAATACCAAAAAAGGGCAACCTTAGTGACTGTAACAACTGGAGAGGAGTAACCTTAATATCATTCATTCATTCATTCATTTGCATGTCCCTTGCGGAACTTTGCCTCCAAAACAGCACTCTTGTAGGCCTCTCGGTTGTGAGCAAGATGGCCTGCTGCTGTTGCATCCATTTCCAGATCGTCAACGATGTCTTGCAGACATCTTCGTCTTGGTCTTCCTCTTTTTCTTTTTCCCATTATGTATTCTTCCAATACGGTCTTCTCTAAATTATCATGATGTTTAATGTGTCCAAAATATTTCAGTTTTCTCTCTTTAATCCTCTTCACTAGCCAGCCTTCTTCAATATTAAGCTCTTGTAGTATAGATATATTTGTTCTTTTTTGTGTCCATGATATTTGGAGAACTCTTCTGTAGCATTTACATTCAAAGGCATTTATGTGTTTCTCAGCTTAAAATTAGATCTATCTGGCCTGGAGGCGTCACCACCAGATCTTTTTCCTAATTGACTTTCCATGATTGCTGCTTGGGTTTCTTGGTATGTTTCCAGAAGATAGTTTACCATTGCTTTCCTTCCGGGCAGTGACTGTACTAGTCAGTGATCGTAGCCATTGTCCCTACATTGAGATCATCTGCCTACCATCATAGAATGGTGACCATAACCAACATTATCTGTCAGCTGCTCTCCCATTCCATCCACCACCTGCTCCCATGGCTTCACGTCACCCTGATCGGGGGGCTATACGGGTACTCCACCTTGCCCAAGGGTGTCCCGTAGACTGACGGAGGTAAGGAGGCACCTTAATATCAGTTGTGTCAAAAGTATTTTGCAAGGTCATTTTGAATGGACTCAAAGATATAGTGGATACTGCAATGAGAGAAGAACAAGCAGGATTTCGAAAAGGGAGAAGCTGTCTCAACCAGATCTTTACTCTAAGAATAATACTTGAAGTACATATTGAAAAGCAAAAATCATTAATACTGAACTTCATAGATTTTAAAAAGGCATTTGATAGCATACACAGAGATTCATTATGGAGAATTTTATGTCTATATGAAATACCATCTAAAATTGTCAACATTATTAAGGATTTATACAATGGATATGTTTGTGCAGTCAAGACAGAAGAAGGGATGAGTGAATGGTTCCAGATTGAAACAGGCATGAAACAAGGATGTATACTGTCTCCTTTACTTTTTGGGATTACAATAGACCTCATAATGAAAAAATGCTGCACAGGTAACACAGGTATTGACTGGGTACATGGGACCCAACTAGAAGATCTTGATTTTGCTGATGACATAACTCTTATCAGTAATAATGTGAATTTCATGCAAGAAAAAATAGATAGCCTGTCATCACTTGCTAGCAAAATAGGACTTGAAATTAACAAGGACAAAACAAAAATAATGAAAATTCCTCTCAATCAAAATGGAAAAATACACATAGAAGGGACAGATATTGAAGAAGTCAATCAATTTGCGTACCTTGGCAGCTACATAGACCAGGATGGTGACACTAGAAAGGAAGTTAGGATCAGAATTGCAAAAGTAGCATCAATCTTCAAGAATCTTGAGAACATATGGAATTCAAAAGTTATAAGCACAAAAACCAAGTTAAGACTATTCAATTCAAATGTAAAATCCACCCTCAGTTATGCATGCGAAAGCTGGAAAACAACTAAAAAAATAGAAAAGAAATTAGACTCTTTTGAAAACAAATGCCTAAGGAAAATACTCGGCATCAAGTGGAATGAATTCAACAATGCAGAGATAAGACAGATGACTGAACAACAACCAGTCTCATGGGTGATCAGGATGGACATATGTTGGTCACTTGATGAGAAGAAATGATCAGAGAATCCCAAAACAAGCTATCAAGTGGAACACAACAGGCTGAAGAAAAAGAGGCAGACCGCGTGAAACTCTGAAGAGGACATTATTAAGAGAGGCCAAATTAACAGACATAAAATCCTTTGATGAGGTTGAAAGACTCACCGAAGACAGGAAAAATTGGCAAACTACTTTGCGAGCCCTATGTGACGTTTAACGGCACGGGAAGGATATAAGATATAAGATATAAGATAAGAAAGCTGGAAAACAACTGAAAAAATAGACAAGAAATTACACTCTTTTGAAAACAAATGTCTGAGCAAAATACTCTGTATAAAATGAAACTAATTCAGGAACATTAAAGAGATAAAACAGATGAGCAAGCAACAACCTGTCTCATGGGTGATAAGAAAAAGGAGATAGACACATGTCGGTCATGTGCCGAGAAGAAACAGCCAAAGAATCCCAAAACAAGCTACCAAATGGAACACAACAGGCCGAAGAAAAAGAGGTCGAACATGTGAAACTCTAAAGAGGACATTGTTAAGAGAGGCTAGTTTAGTGAGAATAAGCATCCCATGATGAGGTTGAAAAGCTTGCTGAAAACAGAAAATCTTCACAAGATACCATAGAAGCCCTATGTTACATTTAGCGGCACGGAAAGGATGTAAGATGTAAGATTATGCTTGTGGTTATGTGACAGAAAATGAACAGTATGAATTTAACTCTTTCGATACCAGGAACAGCTCTGATGTGGATTCCACAGGCAGAAAGAAGCGTGGGATGATCCAAAGAGACATGGAGATGTACAGCAGAGAAAATGTTAACAGAGGACTGACATGAGAGGCAGCCAAGAAGATAGCAAAGGACCAACAAAATTGAAAATCTCTTGCCACCAGCAGCCCCATGTGTCTTCGGCGCTGGAGGGACAAGAGAGAGGGAAATACACTGCAACAAAAGAATAATAAACACTAAAATGTGGCCACAATAAAAACTATATTTAAAAAGAAACAACTTAAAATACAGTTTAAAAAAATGATGCAAAGTCATTATTTTTTGCTCGCATTCCAAACATGATTACTTTCTCAGTTTCATTTTCACCCAGAGGCCATCACTGGCCTTTAGTCTGAATTTTTCACTCTGATTGGGTAGACAGTTTTCTCACATGGTACAGGGGTGAATGTTTTCAAGAGAAATGCCAAGGTCATCTTAAGTTCCAGAAGTGCCAGTCTCATGCCAATACAACTTCTAGGACCATAGCCAAATGGCAGATGAGCAAAAGGATGGCGGGAGTTTTTATTAACAGCGCTGAATCTCTCAGGCTGAAATTTTTCTGGTTCAGGCCATATTTCAGGATCTTGGTGAATGGAATATATAGGGAATGCAACAGTCATTCCCTTGGGTATATGGATACCTTGAATTGTCATATCCTCTGCACAGACTCTGTCAATAAAGAATCCTGGAGGAAACATCCGCATTGACTCATTGATGCACATATCCATATATGTGAGACCTTGAACATTGTCATAGTTAGGTGAATCATTTCCTATCTTCTCATCTATCTCCTCCTGCACAGTCTGACAGTATTTGGGATGGCTGGCAAGCAGAAATACTGTAAATGACAACACTGATGAAACTGTGTCATATCCAGCTAGGAGGAAGAACAGCACCTGTCCCTGCAGAGAAAGTTGCACTGTATATTATTCATTGGTCATTTGAAGATAGAAAGCTGCATATAGAAGTTGTTACATATAAGTTACATTGTTTTTTTTTGTTATTGTTACTTTATGTTACTTTACTTTATAATTTCTCTTGTGTCATGAGGTGTCAAGGGGAGATGCAGTTGACATTTTTGAGCCACATGAGTGACCTCAGTGATATTCATGCTGCAATTCATGAGTATTTTTCTAACTCCATCTATCCATCTTTTCCAGAGTCTTCCTCAGTCTGTGACTGGTAAAACCTTGACTGATGGCCCTCACTGCTAGTTGTATATGCATCATTCTCATTAAGTGATCAAAGCACTTAATTTTGTTTCTCTGTGCAATATAGGCATAGTGTAGTTCCTACTAATTGTCTTATAGCAGTCAAAATTTCTTAGCTTATTCCTCCAAGTTACATTTGCTGTTTGTCTTAGGCATCTCATTTCTCATACAGATATTTTATTTTGCTCTTTCTTGGTTAGTACCTAAGTCTGGCCTTGATAGCAAAACAATGGTTTAAATATGTATTAATTTTCTCTTGGTTTTGAGTGGCATGTTAGGGTGAGAAAGCAGAGGGGATAGCTGGTATGTTAGGGGGAGAAAGCAGAGGGGATAGCTGGTATGTTAGGGGGAGAAAGCAGAGGGGATAGCTGGTATGTTAGGGGGAGAAAGCAGAGGGGATAGCTGGTATGTTAGGGGGAGAAAGCAGAGGGGATAGCTGGTATGTTAGGGGGAGAAAGCAGAGGAGACAGCTGGCATGTTAGGGGGAGAAAGCAGAGGGGATAGCTGGTATGTTAGGGGGAGAAAGCAGAGGAGACAGCTGGCATGTTAGGGGGAGAAAGCAGAGGAGATAGCTGGCATGTTAGGGTGAGAAGCAGAGGGGATAGCTGGCATGTTAGGGGGAGAAAGCAGTGGGGATAACTGGTATGTTAGGGGGAGAAAGCAGAGGGGATAGCTGGTATGTAATTGCATTTGCTCTTTGTGTTCTAACAATAACTTCTCTATCAATCTTTCCATCATCTATTAAAGACACAGCCAAGATACTTTAATTTTTTAACTTGTTGGATTTTGCTGTCTTTGATATACAACTAGATGTTCAATGGGCTTGAACTCCTGCTGATCTTCATGATCTCTGTTTTGGCAATGTTGATTTTCATATCATATTTACAGCTGTGATGGAGATTGTTCATATGATCTTGTAAAGTTTTCAGGTCATTGTTTGTAATGCACTGGTCATCTGCAAACATTAACTCGTTAAGTTCTGATAAGTTTGTTGGCATTATGCACCCCTGTCTAACTCCTGTTGTTACTCTGAACCAATCTGTTTCCTGCTGTTGTATTTACTGCTCTTTCATTGTTTTTGTATAATGACCTTATGTTTTGTACTAGATGTTCTGGTACCCCATATTCCTCTAATACTGCCCACAGCTTGTTTCTGTTCACTCTATAAAAAGCTTTTTCTTGATCCACAAAAATAATATTAAGTTCCTGGTCATATTCAGTGGCTTTTTCACAGGCTTGGTGGAGTATAACAATTGCATCAGTGCAGCTTTTTTCCTTTCCTAAATCCAAACTGTTTCACTCAGCTGTTTTTTTATAAATTGCCTTGTTCTCTTTTCTAATATCTTCACATACATTTTCTCCATGTTACTGAGCAAGGATATTCCTCTATGTTATCCATAATCTCTTTTATCTCCTTTACTCTTTAAGATGGGCATGACTATAGCTCTTTGCCAATCTTCTGGGATTTCACTTTCAGATCATGCCATCAAAGATTCTTCCAAGTAATTTTATACCAGTGTCTCCGCATGTTTGGATGGCTTCTCTTTTCAGGCCACCAATTCCTGGCACCTTGTTTCAGGAACTTCTTCTGATCACTTCTTCAATTTTGCTACACAGGACCTCTTGCTTTTCCCTTTCTGACTCCATTCCAGATACACATGTAGTTAATATGAATTTGTTTACAGATTTGGCCTCTTCTTCCTTCTCTTCTACCAAGCCCAATATCTGCATGTTTTTTTTTATAATTTCTACAATTTATGGTTCTTTATTATTAGCCAGTCCGTTGATGTTCCAATTTTTAACGTTGTAGCTCATCATTCTTTAGGACTTCCAGTCTGTTTTCCATTTAAGTCAGTCCACTTTATCTCTTTTCTTAAGTTTGTAGCCAGTCTGTTTTCCATTTAAGTCAGTCCACTTTATCTCCTTTCTTAAGTCTGCAGCAAGAGAAAATCCACTGTCAGCTTGCGAGGCCTGTCACAGCTCCACCAGAGTCCCTTTAGCAAGCCATTTTCAGGGTGATCTGGGTTGGCTTTCATGGCTACAATAGTGGACTTGTGGGATAAACCTACACCATACTTCACTAAACCCAGAATCCCTTACTTGGCAGTTACCCTCTTCTATGGCTGAGAATGCAGGTTGATCTTCAAGAGAGTTTATTAGTGTTATTCTCTGAATAATATTGATACTGATTATAAACTGTATTTCATGCGTCATTCATTGTTTTTTTTTAAATGTGAACAATCGCTGTAGTCAATTACAATCAGTTATTATTTCTAATAATCCATCTGAAAAATAAAAAATATTTTACTGGTTTATGTTTGGATGGCTTCTCTTTTCAGGCCACCAATTCCTGGCACCTTGTTTCAGGAACTTCTTCTGATCACTTCTTCAATTTTGCTACACAGGACCTCTTGCTTTTCCCTTTCTGACTCCATTCCAGATACACATGTAGTTAATATGAATTTGTTTACAGATTTGGCCTCTTCTTCCTTCTCTTCTACCAAGCCCAATATCTGCATGTTTTTTTTTATAATTTCTACAATTTATGGTTCTTTATTATTAGCCAGTCCGTTGATGTTCCAATTTTTAACGTTGTAGCTCATCATTCTTTAGGACTTCCAGTCTGTTTTCCATTTAAGTCAGTCCACTTTATCTCTTTTCTTAAGTTTGTAGCCAGTCTGTTTTCCATTTAAGTCAGTCCACTTTATCTCCTTTCTTAAGTCTGCAGCAAGAGAAAATCCACTGTCAGCTTGCGAGGCCTGTCACAGCTCCACCAGAGTCCCTTTAGCAAGCCATTTTCAGGGTGATCTGGGTTGGCTTTCATGGCTACAATAGTGGACTTGTGGGATAAACCTACACCATACTTCACTAAACCCAGAATCCCTTACTTGGCAGTTACCCTCTTCTATGGCTGAGAATGCAGGTTGATCTTCAAGAGAGTTTATTAGTGTTATTCTCTGAATAATATTGATACTGATTATAAACTGTATTTCATGCGTCATTCATTGTTTTTTTTTAAATGTGAACAATCGCTGTAGTCAATTACAATCAGTTATTATTTCTAATAATCCATCTGAAAAATAAAAAATATTTTACTGGTTTATGCTTGGAAGAATGTCCTTAAAACATGAATCATTCCTTGCCATTCATCATTGTCTGCGTGACAAGTAGAGACTTCTTGATCATTTTTTTAAAAATGGTTAAAATTTGTAAAAAAAAAGTTCTGCTGAAACAACTTCAGAACTGAGTATACAGTACCACATAAAAAGAACTCATAATAATTAAGCTTCATGTAATGATACAGATAAGAATAAAATATTACCATGATAAAATTCAAGATTAAAATATTACCATGATAAAATTCCACTTCATATAGCTCACTCTTGTGTTCTATTTGGCCAGTTAAAAAAATTATATTTTTCTCATCTTAAAATTATTGTAGGACCCAGTCCATGATGGTTTAGTGTTATCAGTCCTGTGCACTTTTCAATATGCTCTGGCCATTTACAATTTTCAGTTGATTAAGTCACCTGCAGCCAGATGACGATACTTTTAAGTGACAATATTTCCAGGTGACTCATCAACACAACAGGCCAAAGAAAAAGAGGTCGACCATGTGAAGCTCTAAAGAGGATGTTGTTAAGAGAAGACAAATTACTATGCATAAAACCACCTGATGAAGTTGAAAAGCTTCCCAAAAACAGAAAAACTTGATAAACTGTCATGCAAGCCCTATGTGATGTTTAACAGCACAGGAAGGATGTAAGATATAAGATCCAGGTGTCACAGGAAGAAATCGGTTGTGAAATCTTTTCCACATGTTTTGGGATTAGGACACTTTCTCATGAAGAGTTCAGTTTTTAGTGGTTCCTTCTCAAGTGCTTGAACCTCTCTTTCTCTGATCATCTGTTTTTAGAAGAAATGTATTATCTTCAGTATCTTCATTATCTTCAGTATCTTCATTATCTTCAGTATCTGCCCATCAGTGCACACCTGGCATGGAAGGTGATTTCACATGAGCCATAAAGCTGTGATGACCTGGTCTTAAGCTTCTCTTTCTATTTGCAGTTTTATCTTTCTTGCAGTTTATAGTTCAAGAAACAGTGCATTCTTTGCCTTGGAGGTGCTATTCTCATGTGCTGGGAACAATGAAGTTCATCAGTTGCATAGCTAGAATTATTGTGGACATGATTTTTGTCCTTCTTTTGAGGCTGTACTGAAAGTTATGTTATGTCTTCAATCTGGCATTTTTTAAGGCTTGCAAACTTTGCTCACACAATAATGATTAATCTGTTAGAGTAAACCATTCGCAAGCCCATTAACAACATGGATATTAACAGTAATTATAAGTCAGACAAACAGAAGCAACACATAAAGATTGGAGGTGGTAACCAGACTGTTCAAATATTCACCTTTATTACACTTACATGAATTTCAGATCTTGTCAAAGTCTTCTTCTCAGACTGTCCTGGTTCTTGTTCAGCGTTGATGAGAAGATCCATGAAGTCATTGACTTTACCTGCTTGCCCTTCTTCCTTTCTGTTTTTCATGGCTAAGTCAATGCCTTTGGCAAAGTAAGCTAGAGACTGCTTAGGTAATACAGAAAAGCCTGCCTTCAAAAACAACTTTGTTATCTCTGGAGCCAGCAGTGAAATTAACAGAAAGAAAGGAGATACGTCAACACATTTCTCAGCATGAACAGCAAATATATTCTTAGGATCTTCTAGGGTATTAATGTCCAGACCAAATCCTGTAGCAGCAATTACATCCAGTGTATAATGAGAAATTATATCTCTAATCTCAGTGTTTTCATTTCTCTCCTCCTTTATACGCAGTAAATCCACTAATTGCTTTGATTTTCTCTTAATGTGCGGAGACATTTGCTTTATGCGACCAGAACTGAAAGTTGGGTTCACAATGCTTCTCACATGTTTCCAGTGGTCATCTTTTAAAGCCAAGAGATTGTCTGTAAATGGTTCCTCAAAATCAAAGACCACACGGCGGTTGGCGAACTTGTTAAATGACTTCGTCATAATCTCTTTAATCATGTCGAGATCTCTGATCATAAGGATAGGTGTGCGTGTTTCATACACTCCATATACCTTTAGAATTTAAAACATAAAACATTTTAAATTAATCACAATTAAATTAAAAATCACTGACAAAGATTGATATATAGAAGCTTTTGGTCACTTCTGTCCTTTTAGTTTTACAAATTAATAAAAAAAATCTCCCCTTTGATGTTTTTATTTACAGATATCTTGACAAGTGTCCTGAATGGTATTATTTTCTTCTTTAAAAAAATATGTAAAAAAAAATGTAAAAGTCCCGTTTCTATGCCATGAAGACATATTTGAGATACCGTGTTAGGACCGTACTTCCACGACCTTCTGCACATGAATGTGTGATGTGATCAGTATCATGCCTGGGCGCATTTACCTTCCCAGACTTCTCTGGTACCCATTTTTGAGGCTGGGTGAATCCCGGGGCCTTTTTGGTGTGTACCAGAAAAAAATCCCATTGCTGAAACTTGAACCTGATACCACCGGATTAGTATACCTAGTGTCTAACCACTCAGTTAACCAGGCTGGCAGATAAAGTATATGTGGCTGCCTAATTTAAATCTAAAATAAATATAAGTGGTATGCTATTTAATTTTTTTTAAAAGCTTTGATGAAAATAATAATGTGGATGGTCTGGAGTTAGATTAGGTAAAAATATCATTATGAAGTTAAATAACTGAACTATTTTCATGAGACAAAAATGCACGAACCAAATTATTGACATTTAAGAAAGTCTTTAATTTCTTATTTCCTATGTTTTCCCATTAAAAACTGCACTCTGATACCTTCCTGTCCTTGAACTGATTATATACTTCAGCTTGTGCCTGGAAAACACCCTTCTTCAGAATCGTGCCTATGTTTCCAAGAACCCAAGATGTTGGAGGTGAGTCTATGTTCATCTTCTTGAATGTGTCATGAGTTGAAGACATGTAACAAACAAAAGCTACAGCTAAGAGCAATAACAAGGCTAGTATGAGAAGCCAGGTCATGACTGCTGTTTTATGGAGGTACCACTGTGGAGGAAATAATGACAATATTTCAATAGTAATCTCATACTAACATCTGAAATGATTAACAGGTGTGAAATGATGTTGCATATGTGTGAATGAATGAGTGAAAATCTCTCTCTCTCTCTCTGAACCTTAAGTGCCCAGGGCACATGGGGCTTCCGCAAGGGTTTTCCACAAATGCCTGTCTTTCGCCTTTTTTTCTGCTCTTGCCCAGGTGAGCCCTCTATTGCTCAACATCCTTTCTGTTGTTCTTCTCCATGTCTCTTTTGGTCTACCCTTACTTCTGCTCCCCTGTGGTGTCCATCTTAGTGCTATTTTTGGTAGTGAGTTGTCAGTCATTCGGAGCACATGTCCCAACCATCGCCAGCGTCTTTCCTCAATAATTGTTGTCAGTGGTTTCATCTGCATTTCTGCCAATAAGATGTTATTTCTTATGGTGTTTGGCCAAAATATTTTTTTAATTCTACGTAAACATTTAGTCTGGAAAGAATTCAACTTGTTTTCTATGGTTTTGGTGATTTTCCAGCATTCACTTCCATAGAGTAGTACACTTAGAACATTACTCTTAAATATCCTGATTTTCATATTTATGCTTAGTTTATTTGATTTCCATATATTCTGTAGCATTGCAAAAGCCTGGTTTGCTCTAGTAAGTCTGCTGTTGATGTCCTCTGTGCTGTCTCCATTTTCTACTACTCTGCTGCCAAGGTATACAAATTCGTTGACCTCCTCCACTAACTTGTTATCTACTCTGAGTACATTTCTGTTGTTCACATTTTGCTTCATTAACTTTGTCTTTCCTACGTTGATCTTTAGTCCTATGTTGTTTGCATTCTGGGTTAACTTGTTTATTTTATCTTGCATATCTTTGTGACTGCTTGATAATAGACAAATGTCGTCCGCAAAGTCAAGGTCCTCCAGCACTGTGTCAAGGGTCCATTGTAATCCTCTGCAGTTGTCTGATGTTGCCTCCTTCATTAACCAGTCTACTGCCAAGATAAATAATGTTGGTGATAGTACACATCCCTGTTTCACTCCTGTTTGTACCCTAAAGCTGCTGGAGGTATGTTCTCCACAGATAACTTTGCACTGAAAACCCTCGTATAGGGCTTTGATTACATTAACTATTTTATGGGGGAGGCCATGCCATCTTAGGATTTTCCACAGTGCATTTTTGTTGACACTGTCAAAGGCTTTCTCAAAATCTATGAATAATGCATATGTTGTGCTATGCCACTCATTTGCCTGTTCTAATATTTGTCTAAGTACAAATATATGGTCTATGCATGATCTTCCTTTCCTAAATCCTGCCTGCTCTTTCCGAAGTTTTTCCTCAAGTGTTGGTACAATTCTGTTGATGATTATTCTGCAAAATACTTTACTAGTGAGTGGCAGTAGGGTAATGCCTCTCCAGTTCCCGCAATCTCTGAGGTCACCCTTCTTTGGTAGTTTTACTATAAGACCAGTTTTCCACTCCTCTGGGGCTTTTTCTAAATCCCAAATTTGTTGTAATATCCGGCAAAGTTGTTTTGGTGTTTCTGTTTCTTCTGCTTTCAACATCTCAGCAGTCACTTCATCTTCACCTGGTGCCCTGTCTGATTTTAGCATCTTTATCGCCTCTTTTACTTCATTTATTGTTATTGGTCCTGTATTGATGTTTAGTTCCGCTTTTGCTTCAGGTATATCTATTGCTTGTGCTGCTTGTGTTCTGTTTAGTAGGGTGTTAAAGTGTTCCCTCCATCTTTCAATTTTTTCTCTTTCTCCACTGACCAGTTGTCCATTTTGTGTTCTTACTGCACTTTCACATCTTGTATTGAAGTTACCTGTCATCTGCTTTGTGATTTTATATATGGTTTTCATGTCATTTGTATATGCTGCTTTCTCTGCTGTTTCTGCTAAGTTGTCATAATATTGACGTTTATCTTGACGGCATGATTCCTTCACTTCTTTGTCTTTTTGTGCATAATTACTTAAAACTCGTTCTTTAAGCCGTTGTGATTTGGTGTTCAGTAATTTTTTCTTGATTTCTTTTCTTTGCTCTATCTTTTCCCATGTGGTCTCACTTATCCATTCCTCTTTTCTCCTTTTCCGATATCCCAGCACCTCTTTTGCTGTTTCCTGTAGTGTTTTATTGAACTCTAATATGGACATTTCTGCTTCGTCTTGTAGGACACTGAAGCGGTTCTTAAGTATTATTGAGAATTCATTTCTTGTTTGCTGGTCTATCAGTTTTCTTGTATCAAAATGTATCTTTCTGTGTTCTCCGATTCTGGCTTTCCTTAATTTTAGTTTTATTTTTGCTACCAGAAGGTTGTGATCACTTCCTATATCTGCTCCTTTCCTTGCTCGCGCATCTTGTAGTGACCGTTTCCACTTGTTGTTTATTAGTATGTGATCGATTTGGTTTTCTGTGGTTTTATCTGGTGACTTCCAAGTCACCTTATGGATGTTTTTGTGTTGGAAAATTGTCCCTCCGATGGTCATCATGTTTTCTTCACAGAAACTGCACAGTCTTTCTCCATTTTCATTTATTTCTCCGATTCCTTCTCTTCCCATGATTCTTCTTCTATCTTCATTTCCTTCACCTACTTTTGCATTGAAGTCGCCCAAGATGAGTAGCATATCATGCTTGGGTATTGTTTCTACTGTGGCTTGGAGGCTGTTGTAAAAATCTTCTTTTAATTCCTCTTCAGCTGCTTCTGTTGGTGCATAACAAACTATAATAGACAGCTTCGTGAATCTTGAGTTGAACCGTGCATATAATAATCTCTCATTTATTGGGGTCCATTTCAGCAATGCTCTTGATGCTTCTTTTGTTATAATCAATGCTACTCCTCCTTCATGAAGATCTTCTTTACCTGACCATATTATTGTATCTTCTGTGTGCTGTGTTGTTAATTTCCTTCTGCCTTGTCCTGTCCATCTTGCTTCTTGTATTCCTAGTATGTCTAGTTTGTATCTGTGCATTTTCTTGATGGTTTGTGCTAGTTTTCCAGTCTGGTTTAGTGTTCTTACATTCCAGCTGCCTATTTGCATCTTTTGTTTAGGTTCCAGGAGGTCTGCAGTCGGGCTGGGGACTTCCAGTGGCTGGCTTTTATCCACAACCTTCATGGGCTCAGTTTCCTGATACGCATTTCTCCTTCCACCTGCATTTGCTTTTTCCCTTGCTTCTGTTTCTGTAGCAGTCTGATGGTTTTTTACCAGATAGGGTTGCTGGCCCTATGCTGAACCCTCCTTAGTCGCCTTTTACGATCATGCGTGGTAGGGTATAGTGGTCCTATTCTTTGCAGGTCCCGGGTACCACACGGGGGGAGTGAAAATCTACAGAGATATTAAAAACTGACATAAATAAAATCATACTGGCATCAATTCGGACTCTAAGGCTTCGCGGTTTGTGGTCACATTTCCAACTCATGTGCAAACACATTCTCAACAAAAAACACAAAAAAAAAAATATCGGCCTTTTGGCTAAGATCAAAGGGATGAGATCAAAGTGTCCGCTTGGCAGGTACCCGATCAAAAAGCCCTTTGGTTAAGACAAAACCGTATTTTTTTTTTAAACTAACCGAGATGCCCAAGGCCTGCCCAACTCTGATGGCAAGGTCTACATCTTGTTACGGGTGGACCCGGTATTGCAGTACCACTGGGTTCATTGCCTGTTGTTTTCGTCGCTTAAAAAAATAATAAAAGCCACCGTGGACAACGTCAACTCACAGAGCATAATTTATAGTTCTCATATACAAATATTAGGATCCAACAACATCAGGAAAACAAACTCATATAGCATTACTGAACTTTTCTTCAGTGTTACATAGCTGAGAGGGACATCAGACATTTTTTAAAAAAAATATTTATTTATTTTTAAAAATAGCAGCAAGATTGTGTGTGTGTGTGTGTGTGTGTGTATATATATATATGTGTGTGTGTGTGTGTGTGTGCGCCGCACAGCTTATGTAGAACATTGACTGGCATCTACAGTAATTTTCTTTGTCGTCTGTTGAAATGAAATAAATAAGTAAAGTGACAACTCACACAATGCGAACTGCAATATTTTCCCATGTTAATGTAAGCTCTTATGTTGTCTCAAAATTCCTACTTAAAATTTAATTTAAAAGTTATAAACTACAAACTGTGTGAAGCAAATCATGCAGGGTTGAAATGTGTGGACGACATGTGAAAAGGGCTGCGAAGTTAAATTAACAATTTTAACCCAAGATTTTAACCAACAAAGTTTGTAGCTTTACTTACGATTGTGCCGATCAGTCCTATTCGTTATATGAGTACTTCTCCACTGAGTGAATTCTTCTAAAAAAAAAAGTGACATTTCCACTAAGATATTTTGGACACATGTTTTAAAATAGGGGATGTCAGGCATTCCGACCGAAGTAATACAATTCCTTGGATAAATACTTAAAATGTGGGACTGTCCTATTGTCATGAGTTGACTGAGTGCTGATTTGAAAGAACGAACAGACTTTACTTGAAAGGGCAAAGAATTGGGCGCACATGGCCACCTGATATTCTGCCCTTCATCTTTCATTTTTCGTTCAAACGCAATCCCTTAACATCAGTATAGTACCAGTATTCATTCACTCATTCATTCATTTGCATGTCCCTTGCGGAACTTTGCCTCCCTAACAGCACACATGTAGGCCTCTCGGTTGTGAGCAAGACGGCCTTCTGCTGATGCATCATTTGCATATCATGATGTCTTGCAGCCATCTTCGCCTTGGTCTTCCTCTCTTTCTTTTCCCAATTATGTACCCTTCCAAGAGGGTTTTCTCTAGATTATCATGACGTTTAATGTGTCCAAAATATTTAAGTTTTCTCTCTTTAATCCTCTTTACTAGACACCCTTCTTCAATATTAAGTTCTTGTAGTATGGACATATTTGTTCTTTTTTGTGTTCATGATATTTGAAGAACTCTTCTGTAGCATTTACATTCAAGGCATTTATATGTTTCTCGACTGTTTTGTTAAGTGTCCAGGTCTCACAGGCATACGTTGCGATGGGAAAGATGAATGGCTTTAAAAATCTTATTTTTGTAGTTCTGTCTGTTCCTCTCCACAGATTCTTTATTTGTTTTACTTTCTGAAGAGCGATAGATGTTCCTTTTAATTTTTCTCATTGTATCTCAGTTATTAGTTAGCAGTGATCCAAGATATTAAAAACTCTCCACTTCTTCCAGTTTTTCCTCATTGATACATATATCAGCTGCCTTGTTTGTTTTGTCAGTTGTCATCAATTTAGTTTTCTTCGCATTAAGATAGAGGTTTTGCTGTTCACTGTTCTTAAGGACTGACATAGTTAAGTTTTTACATTCCTTTTTGTGCTGTGGACAGTAATACTGTGTCATCAACATATCTAATCTCTGGTATTTCATAACCTCCAATTGTTATGGCATCGTAATATTCTTTGTCTACATTTTCTCTAACAATCCTCACTATATTTTCAGTATACAAGTTAAATAAGTAAGGTGACAATATGCACCCCTGACGGACCCCTTGTTTTATGTCAAACCAAGTTGTTGTTTCACCATTTATTTTTACTGCTGCTTGTTGGTCTAGATACAGCAGTGATGTTAATTGTATCAAATGTGATGGAAATCCCATTTTTTCCCAAAGTTTCTGCTGTTGTACACAGTCAAATGCCTTTGAGTAGTCTATAAAGGATAAATATAGATTCACATTAAACTCTCTGCATTTCTCTATTATTAATCTTAGATTGAATATATGATATCTTGATCCTCTTCCTTGCCTGAAAAACCAGCTTGGACCATATTGACTTCTTCTATTTTCTTACGAAGTTTACCCATTATGATTTTTAACAGAATTATACTGGCATGACTAATCAGGGCAACAGTTCTGTAGTTTGTGCATAATTTCAGGTTACCTGTCTTTTTGGCAGTGGTATGAATACAGTTCTTTTCCATTCTTTTGGCCAAATACCTGAATGCCATATCTTTTTACATAGTGCATGATAGATTGTTGCACACTCCTTTCCTCCTGCTTTAATAAATTCAGCTGTTATCTCATCACATCCTGGTGATTTACCATTTTTCAGATTCTTTATTGCCCATAAAACTTCTTCTATTGTCGGTTCGGGTTATTTCTCCTCCAATAATAATTCACACTGTTGATTTCTGCTTCCACAGTCGGTTGTTTCATACATTCCTCTGCAATATTCTTTCCATCTTTCTAGAATTTCCTCTGTCTCTGTCAAGGTATTCCCCATCTCATCACAAATTACATTTAGCTTAGGTGTGACATTTCTCGTCAATGTCTTCATCTCTTTAAACATTTCACTATCTCTTCCACACTTCTGATGTTCTTCTACTCTTTCACAACAATCTTGTATGTATTGTTTTTTTGTCTTTTCTTATGTTTAAGCCTTTATCTAGATACATCAGTGATGTTAATTGTATCAAATGTGTGTTACAAACATATAAAAGCATTACTAATCGTGAACTGAAAACTATCACATGTTGTCATGTATCCATCGTTCATGGGGTGAGGGCACTGTTGGATCTGGCAATCAGAGACCCACTGCTGACATGCTGGGGTCAGGACTGACGAACCGTAGCTACTTCTCTGTTGGTACTCCCAGTGACAGGTCTGGCCTGGTCAACGGGGATGGCCCCTGGTGGTGGGATCTGCTAAAGAAGCATTAGACACCCCCTCCCGCGTTGCCAGTTCCATTCAGAGAGAAAAAGATCCGCCATAACCTGACCCTAAACTGACACGATGCCATGTCTCAACATCTTCATCACATCGGCTGCAAAGAACACCAGCCCGCAGTTCCAAGGAGACAGAAGAACAAGATCAATCCATACATTCAACAATACATGCAAATAAAACATACGATGAGGTTATGAGGACAAACATAACGAGTAGTTTTAATATCACTGCTCTATGATTTCAACAAATCGATGGCGAGGAGGTTTTAAAGTGCATTATTTTATGAAGTATAATTATGGTTTTCAACGACCCTGTAGGTCTGCACATCTCAACGTCTTAATTAAACATTATGTCAGGAGTCCTGACATAACGCACTCCGGCAACAGTGATTGTAATTTACAATGATCCGCCCCAAAACCACACATCAAAAAACTTTTAAAATCATTTTCAGTGAAACCGCTGTAACAATATAACATAAGCTTGACATTACTTACCAGTGCTGTATCTTGAGTTTTTAGTTATAAATAATGAGAAAACAGCTCGTATAAAAACGTATGCAGATCATAAAAAGAACCATATAAAGAAACTAGCTTGACCCTACTAAGCACGCTATATTTAACTGATAATCGTATTCAGAAGTACATGCTCAATTTCATTAAATTTTGAAAGTTTAAAACCAATTTCAAATATAATTGATTAATTAATGGGAAAAATTATTTTAGCTAAATTATATAACACAGATAAATTCATTTGCCTGAAGCTGACGTAGGATGTGTGAAGATGCATTACCGTTTGATGAATTGTGTTCAGCCGGAACTGTTGCACTTATACAGTATATAGCTCGCAGATGCTGAAAACTACGGCCAAGATTTCACATGCCTCACAACTAGGCAGTTGATCAATGTTCACATATAATGGAAAGCCTCGCGAGGGCACTTAAGCGTTGGCTGGTATCGTCCTCCGTCTTTGCCCCTTCTCACTATGTTTGCGAGGTACATTTTTTGATAATATCGTCTGTGATTGTGTAAATTTAATATGTTGTTTTTTTCTGGTGATTCCATGTGACGAAATTAAATGAACTACGCTCATTTTCTTACCTCTTCTTTAGTCTCGATAACACAATAATTAGTGTATAGGTGGTATACAGCTATAGGATGTTAAAGCTAGAATAACCAAGGCCAGGACAACATTTATTCAACTTAACAAAATATGGTCATCTAAGAACATTAAAACAAGAACCACCAAACTTAGGCTTTTCGATACAAACGTAAAGACTGTCCTACTATATGGTTCAGAGACATGTGTTATGACCAAGACAATATAACAGAGGATACAAACATTAAACATTAAATGGCAGGGCAAGATCAGGAACGAGGAGATCTGGGAAAGGGCAGGACAAGAACCTATGAACCTACAAATCATGTCTAGGAGTGGAGATGGATAGGCCACACTCTGAGGAAACCCGACACCAACATAGCAAGACATGCACTGACATGGAATCCTCAAGGAAAAAGAAAACGAGGAAGACCTAAACTTACTTGGAGAAGAGAAATTATGACAGTGCTCAGAGACAAAGGATGCACGTGGAAGGAAGCAGAGAATAATTCCAAGAACAGGGATGACTGGAGAGCCTTTATTCGTGCCCTATACTCTCAAGGGAGTGAAAGGCGATGATGATGATGATGATGAGGATGATGATGATGATCATACAACTATACATGAAGCACTGCAGTAAAGCTGTGATACCAAAATGTATAAACTAGGAAAAAGTGGAAATAGTTTTATTTACTTAACGACTACACAGTTGTGATGTTTCGGCGAGAGCCTTAGTCATACAAACACACACATGACGAAGAATTAGAGAGAGGAGATAAAGTATAGATTCACAAGAATCCTATGTTAAAAAATTTTTTTAAATAAAATGAATAGCGCACTTACCTATAACTTGAAAGAATATGTTAAGTCTTGAATTTGTTCCAGTGTATACAGAGTGTTTTTTTTTATAGACTTTTTGTTTTCTAATGCACCCAATTTTTGTTTTGTTTCTTTGGTTGTTTCCCAGCTTTCACATGCATAAGTAAGGATGGGTATTACCTTTGAGTTGAATATCCTAAGCTTTGTTATTATGTTTAGGAGTTTTGATTTCCATATTTTCTCAAGATTCTTACAGGCCAATGTTGCTTTTGCATTTCTAATTCTAACTTATTTCTCTCATGTCTCTTATTTGATCTATGTTACTTCCGAGATATACAGAATGGTCTTCTTCTTCTGCTGCTGTTCCTTCATGATATACTGTTTCCTCTTGCGCGACAAGGGATTTTATTTTATCCTGAGCCCAGTCTCGACATTCACGGACAAGCCGGAACACAACCTTCATTAGATTCTACATATTTGACACTTCAGTCCGTTTCAGATTGGGGGGGTGGGGGTGGGATCCATTGGGTCGCAGTCTGCTGATAGAGTCTATTCTGCCTCTGCCATCCATGATATCCCTAGCTTGGTGCGCTTGCCTTTTGCTGAGCTAATCTCTGGGAGAATGCAATTGTTTGACGTGCTTGCGTATACACTTGTCTTTCTTTAATGCTGGGCATACCACCAAGTAGCGCATATCAGTGATCGGAGTGTCCTTGGTGCACTCCAGAACTGCTCTCATGGCCTCATTTTGGATTCTTTGGAACTTGATTTTCTGAGTCGTGGACAGAGTCAGAAGGCCGAGGCCATACTCAACCCCCAACATCACTAACGGGCGAATAAGCAGGAAGAGTGTCCGTTGTGGCAGACCAGCACTTGCCGTGGTCTTCACTGCGATGAATCCTTTCTTTATTTTCTGAATGACCATGTCCATGTGGTGACTGAAAGAGTTCTTTCAAACACAATCCAAAGGTATTTAAAAACAAGTTCCTTCTCGATATATTCGACGTTGCATTGCACTTGTGGAAGGGTGTCTCGGGATGATTCCGTCGAAGTGATATTTAGTTGTGGGGCTGGTATTCAAAGTTAATCAGTTGTCTGGGGCATGGGGGATTAAGGATTTCTTGGAAATGTTTGGCCCATCATAGCTTTTGGTCATTACCTGAGTTTAGTAGGATACACTCATATATGCACCCTTTTATAGTAGGATGCACCCCTACATATATAAAATGGAACACAACAGGCCAAAAGAGGCAGACCGCGTGAAACTCTGAAGAGGACGGTGTTAAGAGAGGTCAAATTAACAGGCATAAAATCCCTTGATGAGGTTGAAAGACTCGCCGAAGACAGGAAAAATTGGCGAACTACCTTGCGAGCCATATGTGACGTTTAACGGCACGGGAAGGATATAAGATAAGATAAGTAGGATGCCGTTTTTGTTAATGATTACCCCCCTCTCCCTCTCTAGATGTAAAAGTGCACGTCAGCCTCTTTTGTATATTGTATAGAGTTTTGCCGTCTCCTGTCGCTGCTGATCTCTCTACTTCTTTCACCGTATTTTCTATGTACTTTCTGTGTCTTATCTCTTCTGGCGGAGATTTTTACTTTATTATTTAATTCTTTACATGATGCATTTGGCAGTTCTTTTCCAAGATATGTTTGTACATTCATCATGACTATACTGGCTTCTTGTCTTTCCAGGATGCAGTTCCGTGTGTTGTCAGAGATCCATTCCTTTCTCTCTCTCTTTGTTAGTCTAGCACTTGTTTCTGCTGCTGCTGCTGCTGCTGCTAAGAGGGTTGTGCTGTGAAGACTTCATATTTCATGTTGTCCATCTCTTCCAGCTCAACGAATGTTGCAAAGCGATTACTAAATTCAACGTTGATGTTCTCTTCTTTCAGTTTGTAACTGTCTATCCTTTTAGGTATTGACTTCTTGTGCTGACTTCTCAATTTTAAGTTTTATTTTGCCTATCCTTAGGTTGTGATTGCCGCTAGCGTCATACATACAGTATTTACAAATATACACATTGAGCCTCAACAGCAGCTTTAAAAATAGGTTACAAAAGTTCTATAACCTTTTCTGAAACATTCTGGCCTCCCTTACCATAACTCTTTTCTCCTGCTCTGTACCTCGAGGCTGCTCGACTTTTTTTCGACTTGAAAACTCACATTGAGCAGTTTTCGCCCCATTCAATTTTTTTTTTTTTTTAAAATGTACGTTGTAGCCTGGCCAACTCTTACATTATCGTGCTTTTCATATGCCTTTTCAGATATATTCACCAAACCGTAACACTGTGTAAACAACGAAGCAGGGCATGAGACCAAGTATTCATAATACTTGTATATGCGCGAGACAGGAAGCTTTGCAACAAATTTCTCAGATAGATAGAAATAAGGTAGTCAACCGTGTCGTTTTGTGAGAGACAGTCCCGTATTTTAAGACTTTGTGCCTGAAATCTTATTACTTCAGTGGGGGGGGGGGGGGCTAAATGTCGACATATTTTAACACGTGTCCCATATTCTCATCTTTGATTGTAGCACGTTCACAATTTGTAATTGTCTTAATAGAAATGCTCCTACTATGAGTAGAATTCACTCTGTAAAGAAGTACACCAAGTGTACATGATTAGCACATGTGTAAGTAAACTTAGATTAGTGTTAAAATTCTCGGTTAAAATTTAAATATAACTTTATCCCCTTGTGGGGGAAGAAACTTTTTTTTTAATAGGGGTAATAATTATCTGTTGTTTATACGATGTTATATATGTATTTTTATTCTTGGTATTTTATCTTTATAGGTGAAATGAAGGGTTGAAGGTTACACATATTAACACATTCACAACTACACCAATGAAAGAAACAAACACAATCAATAATGCTTCTTCAAATAATCATAGAACTTATATTGATGTAAACAATTTGTTTACATGGTTAAGAAAATCAAATCAACAAATGAATCATCAACTTATATGTTATTCATCAGCTATATCGTTAACAACATAATCATTAAAATGATTTCCTTAAATATTTAGATTCTTAGATTATCTTGATCCACAGTGGAACTTCTAAAGAATCAATTTTAACCCCTTGTACACAATCATACAAAAATATCAAATCTTCATCATTAAATGATTGAGTATCTGATGTATTATAACGAACAAGCTGGCAATAATTGTTGCAATATACATATTCATAAATGTCAACAACACGTATTTATATGCACACATGAGCCATCATTGCACGCTACCAAAAACCACTAAAACGTACATAGACAAATATGTTACACTAGAATTATAATTATTCTCGTACCCTTCAGTTATCATAATCATACCTAAGTGGGTGGGGATGTGGATCGCAGGAGTCGACAACACAGCTTTGCACGCGTCCACATGACAGAAATATAAATAACAATATTAACCTAACACATGTTTATCCATAGACAAAATACGAGGGTCGTACCGACAGTCGTGAGAAAAAATTTTTAAAAATCAGAATTTATAGACAGAGAAAATATAAATGTATCACCTTAAACTGCATGCTTTGCACTTCACGTATATGTCACATGACGTCACCATCATATGTCACGTGACCATGCGGAGCATGAACAAAATGACGGGTGCTGAAGTTTCGTTTTGTCAACGTACTGTTATTAAGTTCCTCGTTAAAGAGGAAATCCCCGCTGCTGAAATTCACCAAAGACTTCAACTTGCTTATGGAGATATGTGTATGGGTGCTAGCAGTGTTAGGAAGTGAGTGAAACATTTCAAAGATGGAAACACGAGCATCCAAGATATACCTCGCAGCGGTTGGTCTCGAACTGCCTCCACTAAACGCAACATGGAAAGGGTTGACGACATCATTAAAGAAGACAGACGTGTCACAGTATCTGAAATCGCTGTACAATGCAGTATAGGAAATTATTAAAACCCTAGGCTATAGAAAAGTTTGTGCCCGCTGGGTCCCACAGGAGAGAAAGTCCAGAAAGCAGTGCGTCTGTGCCGTCGGTCAGCTGGAACGAAATTCTACCGATAGGGTGTTTTCAGACTTTCAGAGCGATAGGGAAAATGTATGCAGAGAAATAGAGATTATGTTTAAAGTGAAGAAAAGTATGCAAATAAGTGATACATTTATATTTTCTCTATCTATAAATTCTGAGTTAAAAAACATGTTTGCTCACGACTTTCCGTATGACCCTAATAAACTCTCAAACGATAACATGACCTTCCCCGATTCGCTCAGCGTACGATTCCCGACCTGTTAACGTTCTATCATGTTATTTGTATATACCTGGCCAGCAAGTCGATATTTTCTCAAATTGTGCACCTCTGAAAATTAACCGGTAGCTGACCCATTATTCCTACTCTTAGGATTGCCAAACAACCCAGGTAACTATGAAATTATCTATTCCTTACCCCTCCCCCCCCCCCGACACACTTGATTGAGTGTCCCGTGTTTAGAAAAACATGGTCAGTTTAACATAATACCACCTCCACTCAAGGCTGATTTTCTCCTCACCTCACAGATCATGCCAGGAAAGTTTTTGTTGATTCATATAGCAGCTATAATATTTCATTTACTGTAATTCTTAAAAAGCTCCAACGTGTTGTAGAGTAACAATGAGATACAATGAGATATTTAGCTGAAATAGTCCGAATTAATCATACCCCTCGTCAGTGCATTTATACAAAAATCCTGAACCATCTCCATAACCTGAAGTTCACTGCAAGTGAATTTTCCAAATTTACTCTGTCCTCTGCCTCAGTGGCACACCTCGCCATACATACTTATATCCATCTGTTAATAATGTTGTTCACTCATATGTGTTATTGTAGTTCTGTAGATCTTAATTTTTGTTCTCTTCAGTTTAGCTAATATTGATATATTGTTTCGCTAAATTGATTCAATATTCTGATTGTGGTGTTTTTAATTTAAGCACCGTTTTCATGTTTATCTTATTTTCTGTCAGGGCCCTGTCATTTAGCACAATCGTCATTTTTAGTGTTTAAGATTTATTTTGAATGTTAATTTAATATTGGTTCTAAGGACTGTAAATGCGTCTCAAACAGCCTCTGGCAGTCAAGTCCAGCTCCTGGCCTTCCCGTGGCAGAACTGTTTAAACTGACAGGAGAAGGGGCGAGGGCGAATATCTGGCGCCTGAAAACCAGATACTTAGGGTAGATGAGTGGCACGTTTGGTAGCTCATCTGCCGCTGTTGGCGAGATTTTCAGCTGCCGTGCGTGGATCGGTGCTCCTCCCGGCCAATGAAGAAAGGTGCAAATGAGGTTGCCGCGCAGCATCACTGCGGAAAAGGTGGTAGAAAGGATAAAGCGAAGCAAACAGTCAAATCACTGCACATCTGGTCTGGAGGTCGGCCACGTCCTGAGTGCAGTCATATCGGGTGAAATGCATGAACCGGCTTGTCCCAGAGGTTAAGACACTGCTGGCAAGACTCTTCAAGTGCCGCGCGTGAAGTGAAGCTCCTCCCGGTCAAGGAAGAAATGCGGAAAAGAAATAAAGGTTGCTGTGCGCTGCCGATGGGAAAGCTGGTTAGGAAAGGATAAAGTGAAGTTTAATCGGTATGTCCAGTAGTATCGCTACGAGAGCTATACATACCACGGCACCTCTGTTCTAGAGGCTGGCCACGTCCGAAATACACCTACACTGGTGAAATATGCCTAAACCGGCACACACAGGGGTGGAACTTGATGGCTAGACATGTCACAGTACCTCTGCTCTAGAGGTCGGTCACGTCCCAAACACGCCCATACTGGGATAATATGACTAAACCGGCTCAACCCAAGGGTGGAAGTCACTAGTGGTGAGGATTCGTCCTCATGGACAAAAGCTCCATCCTGGTCACAACTAGAAAGGGTGGCGGCCACGACCGCAAAATGCTGAAGTCGGAGACACTGGACCATGGCAGTCTAGATAGGCAACCACCTCTCACCTGGCGGGGATGTTTGCGTATCCTTATCACGCTCTGGACTGGATGGGCAACCACCTCTCATCCGGCGGTGATACACGGGTATCTCAAAACACGTCGAGGTTTTCCGGTGAGAAGGTCCAACTCTGGCCTGGGTGGGCTACCGCCTCTCACCCAGCGGGGATGCACTGATATCCTAAACACGTCGAGGTCTTCCGGTGAGAAAGTCCAACCCTAGACTAAACTGGTGCAATGAAAACCACGATGTCACGCAATCCCGATTCTGAGACCCACCAAGAATACAGGCTAAAGCCCTGTGATACTCTGAACCCCTTGTGGTCCTCACGTGCATCTCATGTGGTCCTTTCGGGGACCACAAGGAGACCACGGGACCTAACGAGGACCACAGGCGTAAATTCAGTAGGATCACAGTACGGTTTTGGTGGTAGAAGCGAACGAAGAAGAAGAATTTAATATTTATATTTATGTATCATAAAGCGGATATGGCGGAAGACTGGTGGCATGTAAGATTGTGTCTTTTTCCTTGTGATCTCATGTGACGAAATGAAATTGACATTATCTCTCTCTCTCTCTCTCTCTCTCTCTCTCTGTGTCTCCCCCACCCCCTCCATAAAATTATGCACCCAACTTTCATTTCCTGATTGAGGAGAAAGGCATCATCTTTACGTCCTATGGTAACTTGGCTAATGTTGGTCTTCTTCTGTTTCATTTCTGGATAGAACAAATCAAATCAACCAACTCTTGTGACAGCACGTAAGGTTCTGTCAATCAGTCAGTGTACTGAATGCAATACTCAAGGGGCATGTGATGAAAAAAGAATGAAGTGAACTTTATACTTTTTATGTATAGACTAGGAAGAAAGTAAGAACAGCTTATTACTTATCGACTACAAAGTTATGACGTTTCGGCGTGAGCCTTAATCATACAAACACAAACAGGACAAAGA
Source organism: Achatina immaculata (assembly GCA_009760885.1). Taxonomy (NCBI): domain Eukaryota; kingdom Metazoa; phylum Mollusca; class Gastropoda; order Stylommatophora; family Achatinidae; genus Lissachatina; species Lissachatina immaculata. The sequence continues at coordinate 35,764,918 of CM019713.1, forward strand.
ATTAGAGAGAGGAGATAAAGTATAGATTCACATGAATCCTATGTTACAAAAAAAAAAAAGTAAAATAAACAGAGCACTTAGCTATAACTTGAGAGAATATGTAGCTTTTCCGACGCTCGTTCAGAAATGGGCCTGTTCAAAATGTGCTCGTTCTGAAATGTTCAGAAATCCGCATTGTGGAGCGTAAGAATGTTTAAATAGAGACTTGTGATGTGTGATAAGTCATAGAACTCCGCCATCGCCACATATGTCAGGATAACTTGTAATTTATAAATCAGTCCAACAATTTATTAGAATTTTTCCGTCATCGCCACTACCCAGAAAATGTCCATCGTGAAGCCTTCAAATGCATCCAACTAGTGAGCCGAAAATAAGCGTTAAGGGAAAAAAAAACCTGTTACCCCATCTGACAGAGTTAAATTAGTCCTTTTCACCCGCATGGTCAGATGGTTAAGAAAATTCTTATCGTCATCTGCCACTGATCAAACTCGACCCTGACACGCGCGACATTTTTTCTGATCCACCTATATTAGCATACAAGAGTGAGCCAAATTTAAGGACATCCTCATCCACTGCCACTTGAAGCGGAACCTTGCGTATGTTGGCACCAGAAAATGTAACCGCCCTCGCTGTGTTACCTTCTCTGCAGTCTGGGAAAAGAAAACAATCATCTTTCCTAAAACTATCCTCACTCTTCATGGTGGATTCATATGCGAGCCCCGTAATGTAATATATGTCGTCGTATGCAAAAGATGCAGGATAACTTATATTGATGAAACTGGCCTCAGACTAGGGGACCGCATGCAGAAACATCTGTACGATATTACCCAGCATGCTTCGAAACCAGATCCGAATCATTTCAATGGCCTCAACCACAAAAGCAAATCTGATTTTTTGGTAACAGCCATCAAAACAATGTCACACAGATGACACAAGCCGCCTAGCGCTTGAGAACCGCTACATTCAGGAATATGGGAAGGTGAAACCACACGGTTTGAACTCGTTATTCAGCTACACATAACATTCTCCTCTTCCACAATCATAATCCTTCTTCGCTAAGCTCCATTCTCTTCTCACTTGTTACACATAGTTCAAAACCTCCTCACATCATCGCATTACAACCCCTCTTCCCCAACCATAATAATTTATTTCACCTTCTCCTGACTAGGTTACAATTGTATCACTCTCTCTCTCCTCAAGAGTTTCCCCATCAAACACCCTCAGTTCTGTCCCCCTCAAAAGTCACTTCTCGTGAGACACACTGTTTTCTTAACCTTCAGCCTCCAGACAGTTTATAGTTTTTCACAATAATTTCTGTATCTAATTTCACCGTTTTGTCACTAATTTTAAACATATTTCTACACTAAGAATCACATATCTGGTGTTCTCTCTGTCAAAACATTACTCGCCTCCGCTTGGCACTACTATAGATTTTGTTTATTTGTTTTTGTTTGACAGACGACTTAGGTCAAGGTTGCTCATCAAGGGATGCAACTTTAATTTCTTATCTTATATCTTATATCCTTCCAATGCCGTTAAACGTCACATCGGGCTCGCAAGGTAGTTCGCCATTTTATCCTGTTTTTGGCGAGTTTTTCAACATCATCAAGGGATTTTATGCATACTAATTTGACCTCTCTTAACAATGTCATCTTTAGAGTTTCACGTGGTCTGACTCTTTTTCTTCGCCCTGTTGTGTTCCACTTGATAGCTTGTTTTGAGATTCTCTGATTTTTCTTCTCATCACGTGACCAACATATGTCCATCCCTTTTTCATGATCACCCATGAGACAGGTTGTTGTTCAGTCATCTGTCTTATCTCTGCATTGTTCTTGAATTCGTTCCACTTGATGCCTGGATTTTCCTTAGGCTTTTGTTTCCAAAGAGTCTAATTTGTTGTCTATTTCTTTAGTTGTTTTCCAGCTTTCGCATGCATAAATGAGGGTGGATATTGCATTTGAAATGATTAGTCTTAACTTTGTTTTTGTGCTTATAACTTTTGAATTCCATATGTTCTCAAGATTCTTGAAGATCGATGCTGCTTTTCTAATTCTAACTTCTTTTCTGGTGTCACCATCCTGGTTTATGTAGCTGCCGAGGTATGCAAACTGATTGACTTCTTCAATATCTGTCCCTTCTATGTGAATTTTTCCATTTTGATTAATGGGAAGTTTCATTATTTTTATTTTGTCCTTGTTAATTTCAAGTCCTATTTTGCTAGCCAGTGAAGATAGGCTACCTGTTTTTTCGTGTATGGAATTCACATTATTACTGATAAGAGTTATGCCATCAGCAAAATCAAAATCTTCTAGTTGGGTCTATGTACACAGTCAATACCTGTGTTTCATGTGCAGCATTTTTCATTATGAAGTCTATTGTAATTCCAAAAAGCAAATGAGACAGTATACAACCTTGTTTCACACCTGTTTCAATCTGGAACCATTCACTCATCCTTTCTTCTGTTTTGACTGCACAAACATATCCATTGTAGAAGTCCTTAATGATGTCGACAGTTTTAGATGGTATTCCAAATAGACTTAAAATTCTCCACAATGAATCTCTGTGTATGCTATCAAATGCCTTTATAAAGTCTAAGAAGTTCAGTATTAATGGTTTCTGGTTTTCAATATGTTCTTCAAGTATTATTCTTAGAGTAAAGATCTGGTCGAGACAGCTTCTCCCTTTTCGAAATCCTGCTTGTTCTTCTCTCATTGCAGTATCCACTATATCTTTAAGTCTATTCAAAATGACCTTGCAAAATACTTTTAACACAAATGATATTAAGGTTACTCCTCTCCAGTTTTTACAGTCACTAAGGTTGCCTTTTTTAGTATTTTAACAATGATTCATTTTTTCCATTTAGAAGGGACCTTTTCTTCTTTCCAAATTTTATTAAACATTCTCTGTAGTTGTCTCATGTTGTCACTATTGATAGCTTTTAGCATTTCGGGTGTTATTTCATCTTCACCTGCAGCTTTGTTGTTAGCCATTAAATTCACTGCTGTTTCAATTTCATGTAATGTAATTTCATCTAGGTTGACATTTAGTTGTGGGGCTGGTAAGTCGGTTTCAAGGTTTAACAATTCTTTTGGGTGTGGTCGATTAAGTATTTCTTGGAAGTGTTCAGCCCATCTTTGCTTTTGATCTTTACTTGATGTTAATAGGTTTCCAGTTTTGCTAAGGATTGGTCTTTCTTTAGATGTAATAGTACCTGGTAGCCTCTTTTATACGTTATATAAAGTTTTGCTGACTCCTGTTTTTGCTGCTTTCTCCGCCTCTTTCGCCATATTGTCTATATATTATCTTTTATCCCTTCTAACTGAACTTTTTACTGTCTTGTCTATTTCTTTGTATGTTGCTTTCGCTAGATCTTTTCCAAGATCTGTTTTTACATTCGACATTTCTAATTTGGCTTCTCGTCTTTCATGTATATACTTCCATGTGTTTTCTGATATCCATGCTTTCCTATTTGTTTTCTGCAGTCCAGCACTTGCTTTTGCTGCTGTGGTTGTGGGTGTGCTGTAATAATTCCATAATTCATCTATACTTATCTCCTCTACTTCATTGGGTGTTGTGGAATGATTGGCAAGTTCCTGAGTGAAATTACTGTTAGTATTCTCTTCTTGTAGGCTGTGTCTGTATCTTTCTGTGTACTGATTTCTTGTGTTGGGATTTCAGTTTGTTTTATTTTCCCTATACATAGATTGTGATCATTGTTGACATCTGCAGCCCTATAATTCCATAAGTTATATAAGTCTATTCAAATGTGAGAACTACAATGACCTGGTCATGCAACTGAGGCAGGGGGCAGGAGTCAGGACAAAAGTGATAGCTGTAGAAGTGGGAGCGAGAGGATTCGTAGCAACATCATCATACGACCTATGTAAGCAACTGGGCATAAAGAGACAAGCAAGAGCAAGGGCATTGAAAAGCTTTTCAGAAACAGTAGAAAAGGCTTCATGCTGGCTGTGGAGTACGCGAAACAAGCATAGAGAACATAAATGTCGTTTGCCACAACCAATACCAGTCCTCCGTAGCTAACTCGCTAAAGACGCACTTTAAAGTACAGTGCCAACTAAATTCGGGACGAAAAAAGCAACAACTCACAAGACCTTTTGGAGTCATGACCCCTCTCATCTTAGAGTGATTGGAGTTTAATGGGGCCGAAACACTTGTCTGATGGGAAGGGGGTACATCCTCTGATGATCTGAAGGAGTTGTGTTGTTGTTCCGCTCTCAGTAGAGAGTTTCCTGCACACCTTACATCTATCAGAAATGTTCTGCTAAAATGGAATAAATCAGTAAAGTGGCAACTCACACAATGCGAACTGAAATATTGTCACCTTTTAATGTAAGCGATTCTGTTCTCTCAAAATTCCTACGAAAAATTTAAAAGTTACAAACTACAAACTGTGTGAAGCAAATAATGCAGTGGTAAAATGTATAGACGACATGTGAAAAGGGCTGTGAAACTAAATTTAAATTTTAACCAATAGACAGAATTTGTAGTTTTACTTACAAATGCGACAATCAGTCCTATTCGTTGTGCTTCTCTATTGAATGAATTTTCCTAAAAACAGTAATATTTTCACTAAGATAATTTTGGACATATGTTTTAAAATAGAGGACATCAGGCATTCCGACCGAAGTAATACAACTCCTGGGATAAATACTTAAAATGCGGGTCTATCCCGTATAAAAAGGGACGGTTGATTATTTTACCATAGGCAGTGCTACAATTGCGACTTTTTTGTTGTTTTTACTATGTATTTCATTTCAACGAGGGCTAATAGTTCTTACATTTTGTATAATAAATAATATAATGTATTGAATATGAGTTGACTGAGTGTTGATCTGAAAAAAACTAACATACTTTACTTCAAAGGGCAAATAATTGGGCGCGCATGGTCACCTGGTATTCTGCCCTTCATCTTTCATCTTTCGTTCAAACGCAATCCCTTAACATCAGTATAGTACCAGTATTCATTCATTCATTCATTTGCATGTCCCTTACGAAACTTGGCCTCCCTAACAGCACTGCCGTAGGCCTCTCAGTTGCGAGCAATATGGCCTGCTGCTGATGCATCCATTTGCAGATCATCAACGATGTCTTGAAGTCATCTTCGCCTTGGTCTTCCTCTCTTTCTTTTTCCCATTATATACCCTTCCAAGACAGTTTTCTCTAGATTATCATGATGTTTAATGTGTCCAAAATATTTAAGTTTTCTCTCTTTAATCCTTTTTACTAGACACCCTTCTTCAATATTAAGTTCTTATAGTATGGATATATTTGTTCTTTTTGTGTCCATGGTATTGAAGAACTCTTCTGTAGCATTTACATTCAAAGGCATTTATGTGTTTCTCACCTGTTTTGTTAAGTATCCAGGTCTAACAGGCATATGTTGCGATGGGAAAGATACATGCCTTAAAAATCTTATTTTTGTAGTTCTGTTTGTTCCTCTCCACATATTCTTTAGTTGTTTCACTTTCTGAAGAGCTATAGATGTTCCCCTTTTAATTGTATCTCCATTATTAGTTAGCAGTAATCCAAGATATTCAAAACTCCCCACTTCTTCCACTTTTTCCTCATTGATAAATATATCAGCTGCCTTGTTTGTTTTGTCAGTTGTCATCAATTTAGTTTTCTTCTCATTAAGATAGAGGTTTTGCTATTCACTATTCTTACGGACTGACATAATTAAGTTGTTATATTCCTTTTTGTGCTGTGGACATACTGTGTCATCAGCATATCTAATCTCTGGTATTTCATAACCTCCAATTGTTATGGCATCGTAATATTCTTTGTATACATCTTCTCTAACATTCTTCATTATATTATCAGTATACAAGTTAAATAAGTAAGGCGACAATATGCACCCCTGACGGACCCCTTGTTTTATGTCAAACCAAGTTGTTGTTCCCCCCCTCCCCCCCGTGTGGTACCCGGTATCTGCAAAGAATAGGACCACTGTACCCTACCACGCATGATCGTAAAAGGCGACTAAGGAGGGTTCGGCATAGGGCCAGCAACCCTATCTGGTAAAAAGACTATCAGACTGCTACAGAAACGGAAGCAAGGGAAAAAACAAATGCAGGTGGAAGGAGAAATGCTTATCAGGAAACTGAGCCCATGAAGGTTGTAGATGAAAGCCAGCCACTGGAAGTCCCCAGCCCGACTGCAGACCTCCTGGAACCTAAACACAAGATGCAAATAGGCAGCTGGAATGTAAGAACACTTAACCAGACTGGAAAACTAGCACAAACCATCAAGGAAATGCACAGATACAACTAGACATACTAGGAATACAAGAAGCAAGATGGACAGGACAAGGCAGAAGGAAATTAACAACACAGCACACGGAAGATACAATAATATGGTCAGGTAAAGAAGATCTTCATGAAGGAGGAGTAGCATTGATTATAACAAAAGAAGCATCAAGAGCATTGCTGAAATGGACCCCAATAAATGAGAGATTATTATATGCATGGTTCAACTCAAGATTCACGAAGCTGTCTATTATAGTTTGTTATGCACCAACAGAAGCAGCTGAAGAGGAATTAAAAGAAGATTTTTACAACAGCCTCCAAGCAACAGTAGAAACAATACCGAAGCATGATATGCTACTCATCTTGGGCGACTTCAATGCAAAAGTAGGTGAAGGAAATGAAGATAGAAGAAGAATCATGAGAAGAGAAGGAATCGGAGAAATAAATGAAAATGGAGAAAGACTGTGCAGTTTCTGTGAAGAAAACATGATGACCATCGGAGGGACAATTTTCCAACATAAAAACATCCATAAGGTGACTTGGAGGTCACCAGATAAAACCACAGAAAACCAAATCGATCACATACTAATAAACAACAAGTGGAAACTGTCACTACAAGATGTGAGAGCAAGGAAAGGAGCAGATGTAGGAAGTGATCACAACCTTTTGGTAGCAAAAATAAAACTAAAACTAAGGAAAGCCAAAATCGGAGAACACAGAAAGCCGCGCTTTGATACAGCAAAACTGAAAGACCAGCAAACAAGAAATGAATTCTCAATAGTACTTAAGAACCGCTTCAGTGTCCTACAAGACGAAGCAGAAATGTCCATATTAGAGTTCAATAAAACGCTACAGGAAACAGTAAAAGAGGTGCTCGGATATCGGAAACGGAGAAAAGAGGAATGGATAAGCAAGACCACATGGGAAAAGATAGAGCAAAGAAAAGAAATGAAGAAAAAATTACTGAACACCAAATCACAACGGCTTAAATAACAAGTTTTAAGTAATTATGCACAAAAAGACAAAGAAGTGAAGGAATCATGCCGTCAAGATAAACGTCAATACTATGACAACTTAGCAGAAGCAGCAGAGAAAGCAGCGTATACAAATGACATGAAAACCATATATAAAATCACAAAACAGATGACAGATAACTTCAACACAAGATGTGAAAGTGAAGTAAGGACACAAAATGGATAACTGGTCAGTGGAGAAAGAGAAAAAATTGAAAGATGGAGGGAACACTTTAACACTCTACTAAACAGAACACAAGCAGTACAAACAATAGACATACCTGAAGCAAAAAAGGAACTAAACATCAATACAGGACCAATAACAATAAGTGAAGTAAAGGAGGCGATAAAGAAGCTAAAATCACACAGGGCACTAGGTGAAGATGAAGTGACTGCTGAGATGTTGAAAGCAGAAGAAACATCATCATCAACATCATCAGGTGTCGTGCCGACTGGCGTTGGCTATTATGCTTCTCCAGAGTACACGATCCTTCATGCAGGCCATCAGTTCAGTTGGTGATCTCCTCTCACACCAGCCCGTCAGACTGTCCAGTATCATTTCTCTTGGTCTTCCTCTTGATCTTCTTCCTTCTTTTTTTCCTGTTGTTATAATATTTTCAATGCCCCCTCTTCTCATTGCATGTCCTATGAAAGTACATTGTCTCTCTCTTATCTTTCTGACAAGGTTTTTTTTTGTCTCTCCAGCTCTTCTCATACATTCTTCATTAGTTATTTTTGCTGTCCAGGGGATTCGCAACATTCTACTAATAAACCACATTTCTGCTGCTTCCAATGATTTTTGTGCAGACTTGCCTATTGTCCATGATTTACTTCCATATAACAAGATAGGTTCAATATAGCATTTTATGACTCGTTTTCTAACATTCATTGATAAAGATGTGTAGAAAAAACAGAAACACCAGAACAACTCTGCCGGATATTACAACAGATCTGGGATCTAGAAAAAGCCCCAGAGGAGTGGAAAACTGGGCTTATAGTAAAACTACCAAAGAAGGGTGACCTCAGAGATTGCGGGAACTGGAGAGGCATTACCCTACTGCCACTCACCAGTAAAGTATTTTGTAGAATAATCATCAACAGAATTGTACCAACACTTGAGGAAAAACTTCGGACAGAGCAGGCAGGATTTAGGAAAGGAAGATCACGCATAGACCACATATTTGTACTTAGACAAATATTAGAACAGGCAAATGAGTGGCATAGCACAACATATGCATTATTCATAGATTTTGAGAAAGCCTTTGACAGTGTCAACAGAGATGCACTGTGGAAAATCCTAAGATGGCATGGCCTCCCCCACAAGATAGTAAATGTAATCAAAGCCCTATGTGAGGGTTTTCAGTGCAAAGTTATCTGTGGAGAACATACCTCCAGCAGCTTTAGGGTACAAACAGGAGTGAAACAGGGATGTGTACTATCACCAGCATTATTTATCTTGGCAGTAGATTGGCTAATGAAGGAGGCAACATCAGACAAACGCAGATGATTACAGTGGACCCTTGACACAGTTCTGGAGGACCTTGACTTTGCGGACGACATTTGTCTATTATCAAGCAGTCACAAAGATATGCAAGATAAAATAAACAAGCTAACTCAGAATGCAAACAACATAGGACTAAAGATCAACGTAGGAAAGACAAAGTTAATGAAGCAAAATATGAACAACAGAAATGTACTCAGAGTAGATAGCAAGTTAGTGGAGGAGGTCAACGAATTTATATACCTTGGTAGCAGAGTAGTAGAAAATGGAGACAGCACAGAGGATATCAACAGCAGACTTACTATAGCAAACCAGGCTTTTGCAATGCTGCAGACTATACGGAAATAAAAAAAAACTAAGTATAAATATGAAAATCAGGATATTTAAGAGTAATGTTCTAAGTGTACTACTCTATGGAAGTGAATGCTGGAAAATCACCAAAACCATAGAAAACATGTTGAATTCTTTCCAGACAAAATGTTTACGAAGAATTAGAAAAATATTTTGGCCAAATACCATAAGAAATAACATCTTATTGGCAGAAATGCAGATGAAGCCACTGACAACAATTATTGAGGAAAGACGCTGGCAATGGTTGGGACATGTGCTCCGAATGACTGACAACTCACTAGCAAAAATAGCACTAAGATGGACACCACAGGGGAACAGAAGTAAGGGTAGACTAAAAGAGACATGGAAAAGAACAACAGAAAGGATGTTGAGCAATAGAGGGCTCACCTGGGCAAGAGCAGAAAAAAAGGCGAAGGACAGGCATTTGTGGAAAACCCTTGCGGAAGCCCCATGTGCCCTGGGCACTTAAGGTTCAGAGAGAGAGAGAAGTTGTTGTTTCACCATTTATTCTTACTGCTGCTTGCTGGTCTAGATACAGCAGTGATGTTAATTGTATCAAATGTGTTGGAAATCCCATTTTTTCCATTATTTCCCAAAGTTTCTGGTGTTGTACACAATCAAATACCTTTGAGTAGTCTATAAAGGACATATTAAACTTTCTGCATTTCTCTATTATTAATCTTATATTGAATATATGATATCTTGATCCTCTTCCTTGCCTGAAACCAGCTTGGACCATATTGACTTCTTCTATTTTATTATTTTATTATGAAGTCTGCCCATTATTATTTTTAACATAATTTTACTGGCATGACTAATCAGGGCAACAGTTCTGCATAATTTCAGATTACCCTTTTTTGGCAGTGGTATGAATACAGTTCTTTTCCATTCTTTTGGCCAAATACCTGAATGTCATATCTTCTTACATAGTGCATGATAGATTGTTGTACATTCCTTTCCTCCTGCTTTAATAAAGTCAACTGTTATCTCATTACATCATGGTGATTTACCATTTTTCAGATTCTTTATTGCCCATAAAACTTCTTCTATTGTCGGTTCGCGTTCTTTCTCCTCCAATAATAATTCACACTGTTGATTTATGCTTTCACAGTCGGTTGTTTCATACATTCCTCTGCAATATTCCTTCCATCTTTCTAGAATTTCTTCTGTCTTTGTCAAGGTATTCCCTATCTTGTCACAAATTACATTTAGCTTAGGTGTGACATTTCTCGTCAATGTCTTCATTTCTTTAAACATTTCACTATCTCTTCCACACTTTTGATGTCCTTCTGTTCTTTCACAACAATCTTGTATGTATTGTTTTTTTGTGGTCTTTTCTTATGTTTCTTCGTACTTCTTTTGTTAAAGATGTATATTTCTCTTTGTTGTTGTTTGTCACTTTCCATTGCGTCTTCATTTCTCTACGTTGTTTTATCAGTTCTAGTGTGCCTGCTACAATCCATCCATTCTTTTGTGTTTTATTTACTGGAACCATGTCTTTAGCTGTTGTTATTAAGATATCTCTGGCCTATACAGTACAAGTATAACAAACATATAAAATCATTACTAATCATGAACTGAAAACTATCACATGTAGTCATGTATCCATCGTTCATGGGGTGAGGGCACTGTTGGATCTGGCAATCAGCGACCCACTGCTGACATGCTGGGGTCAGGACTAACGAACCGTAGCTACTTCTCTGTTGGTACTCCCAGTGACAGGTCTAGCCTGGTCAACGGGGTTAGGATGGCCCCTGGTGGTGGGATCTGCTAAAAAAGCATTAGACACCCCCTCCGCGTTGTCTGTTCCACTCAATATGCATATATGTATGTATATATGTATATATATATATACAGAGAAATAGCTGCCATAACCTGGTCCTATCTGACACTATGCCATGTCTCAACGTCTTCAACACATCGGCTGCAAAGAACACCAGCCCGCAGTTCCAAGGAGACAGAAGAACAAGAACAATCTATACATTCAACAATACATGCAAATAAAACATAGGATAAGGTTATGAAGACAAATATAATGGGCAATTACGCTCTGATTGTTTTTTTCAACAAATCAATGCCGACGCAATTCTGAGTGCATTATTTTATGAAGCATAACTGTGGTTTTCAACGACCCTGTAGGCCTGCATATCTCAACGTCTTAAACAGGACTCCTGACATAACGCACTCCGGCAACAGTGATTGTAATTTACAATGATCCACCCCAAACCACACATCAAACAACTTTTTAAAATCATTTTCAATGAAACCGCTGTAACAATATAACATAAGCTTGACATTACTTACCAGTGGTTTATCTTGAGTTGTAAGTTATAAATAATGAGAAAACAGCTCATATAAAACGTATGCAGATCATAAAAAGAACATATAAAGAAAGTAGCTTCACGCGCTAAGTACGTTTTAGTTAGTTGATCCTCTTGGGCCAAAGGCGGAGCATAGGGTTGAGGACAAGGCTTCCATGTCTGGTGATTCCTTGCTACTTGCTTTAGATCTTCGGTGTTTCTGATGAGCATTGTTAAACACTCCTTGGTGATAACTCTTCTTAGTGTGTCTTTGGGTCTTCCCCGCTTTCTTTTACCCCCTGGTGACCACGTAAATACTTGGTGTGGGAGTCGTTTTTCATCCATTCTAAGTACGTGGCATTTGTAGTTCCAGCGACGTCTTCTGATAAAGTTTGATACGTAGTCTTGTTTAGTTTCTTGTCTTATTGATGTAACCGATCTGAAGTCGTGCCAACAGATATTTAGCAGCCTTCGAAGGCACATTATTTTCAAAAGTATCTAGTCTCTTTTCCACTGCTGGGGATGTTTTCCAACTCTCGCAACCATAGGTTAGTACTGGCACTACACCAGAATTGAAGATCTTGAGTTTCGTGTGCCTACTGAGTTGTTTGATTTCCAGATGTTGTCAGCTTGTTGAAAGCGTCTGACGCTTTATAACGCGTGCCAACCACGTTATACTTAACTAATAAGCGCATTCAGAAGTACGTCCTCTATCCCATTACATTTTCAGTTTAAAAACAATTTCAGCTTTTAAACAAAATAATTAATTAATTAACGGAAACACATATTGCAGCTAAATTATATAACACATATACAGTAATTTCATTTGCCCGGAGCTGAAGTAGGATAAGTGAAAATGCATTACCATATGATGAATTTTGTTCAGCTGGTACGGATGCAGTTATGATTATATATATATATATATATATATATATATATATATATATATATCAGACTCAGTGATTGATCTGTCAAGACCTTGCACTGTGTAACTTGGAAAACTCTTTCGAGTGACCGTTCTTGCTGTCATCATGTGGTACTTTGTTTTTATCTGTGTGGTTTTTAACCCTTTGTGTTTTTCTTTCTTTGTTTTCCTTTTTGATTTTCTGGTTTTTTTTGTTTGTTTTATATAAAAAATTTTATAATTTGTGAGATTCTTTGTGTACTCTTTCTCTCCCTTTCTCTCTCACTCTCTCTCCCTCCCATCATTATATAGCCCGGAGATGCGGAAAACTACGGCCCAGATTTCAAATATCCCACAGCCCGGAGCCGCGATTTAAGTGATAGCTGGTATGGTCAGTCGTCCTTGACCCTTCTCATTATGTTTGCGAGTTACAGTTTTTGAACTTTTAATAATTTTCAGGAACAGTATCCTGTCATCTGTGACCGTGTAAATATGTTTTTTTGGCGATTCCATGCTATCTATCTATCTATCTATCTATCTATCTATCTATCTATCTATCTATCTATCTATCTATCTATCTATCTATCTATCTATCTATCTATCTATCTATCTATCTATCTATCTATCTATCCATCCATCCATCCATCCATCCATCCATCCATCTATCTATCTATCTATCCATCTATCTATCTATCTATCTATCTATCTATCTATCTATCTATCTATCTATCTGTCTGTCTGTCTATCTGTTTAAATCTAACCCAAAGTGTAGCCAACGCTTGAAACACTATTCTTCTTCCAAAACCTGGACTTGATTTTGTGAAGAAAAGTTTTGCTTATTTTGCTGTGCATCTTTGAAATACTCTTCCATGCTGTATAAAATTATAAGCTATACTCCTTATAACTACAAACTTTCCCTTATTTACTTGATGTCGACTACATGCTTCCATGATTTAAAACTTCTGCATATTATTTTAGAACCTTTGCGGACCCTGAATTTAACTGATTATTATTATTATTATTATTTTCCCCGAATAGTAGTGAAATAGAAGTTTGGTAAATATTCATTAGTGAGTGACTGCGAGAATAATTGTTTTTGACACATATGTAGTCTCTTTCTGTATTGAGTATATAAAAAAGAGTGAAAGGTAGATGTTTTAATTTTTTTCCAGCTTTTTTAAAACGTTAATTATGTTTGTTATATGCGTAGTATATTTGTAGAATGTCTGAAACAGAGAGAAAGGTGAATGTCATATGGACCTGCGTGTCAAATTATTAACTATTTATAAATAACTCACTCACTCACTCACTCACTTGTTCCTCATTTTTTTTTCTTCTTTTCTTTTGGGCTGAGCTTATCCATAGTACAGTGTATGACCTACATTGAGACTGGCATGTCCCGCGGCCCTTGACCCCATGGCAATAACATTGCGAGCAGAACACCCGACTTTACTTGATTCCTGAATGTATACATTAGAAATAAAAAACAATAACATAGGAACAGCTTTATTACTTAACGATTACCTCTCCAGCTGTGTCCGCGCCATGGAATGTGCTACGTTGCCTATGGTGCCGGTTTAAAAAAAAAAATTATCCTTCGAGGTTCCCATTGCCCATTTAGCCTGTGATGGACAGTAATGGCTGAGATAGTATTTTCTGAGAGTTTGTTGAATCAAGTGTGTTCATTTAGTTGAATCAGGTGTGTTCACTTTGTTGACAATTGCTAGTTTTTCTAAAAGTTAAAAGTATAATTTTTCTTAATAAAAAGAGAAATAAATAGTGTCATAATCTAAAATATAACCTTAAAAAGTAAAAAAAAAAAAATAATTCGCCCCCGATGTTACATGAGCTTTTACCGACTGAGATAGCCTGATGGTCGAAAGAATACTTACTTTTGTAGTACATAATCCGTTTCCCATAAAAAAAGCGTGCAGAAGACATGCGCGGTGGCTATAGTACGAATAAACAGCCCCCGGTGACGTACTTATCCGTACTTTACTGATAAGCACTCCCTTTCTTTTGAATGATGACTGTTAACAAGTGTCTTTCAGAGTTCACGAGTTCGCTGCCATTTAAATGTTGGTTTCATTAAGTTGTGCGAGCCAGGAATATCATATGAATTAAGTATAAAAGACACAAGGTACAGGATGTCCTTTTACATTTTACATCCTTCCGGTGTCGTCAAATGTCATTTAGGGCTCGTAGTGTCTCTCGACATGGGTCTCTATTCTTGGCAAGTTTCTCAGTCTCATCAAGGGATTTGATGTCTGTAATGTCTGAAACAAGATTTGGAAAGAAGAAAAGGTCCCTTCTAATTGGAAGAAGGGAATCATTGTTAAAATACCAAAAAAAGGGCAACCTTAGTGACTGTAACAACTGGAGAGGAGTAACCTTAATATCAGTTGTGTCAAAAGTATTTTGCAAGGTCATTTTGAATAGACTCAAAGATATAGTGGATACTTCAATGAGAGAAGAACAAGCAGGATTTCGAAAAGGGAGAAGCTGTCTCGACCAGATCTTTACTCTCAGAATAATACTTGAAGAACATATTGAAAAGCAGAAACCATTAATACTGAATTTCATAGATTTTAAGAAGGCATTTGATAGCATACACAGAGATTCATTATGGAGAATTTTAAGTCTATATGGAATACCATCTAAAATTGTCAACATCATTAAGGACTTATACAATGGATATGGTTGTGCAGTCAAGACAGAAGAAGGGATGAGTGAATGGTTCCAGATTGAAACAGGCGTGAAACAAGGATGTATACTGTCTCCTTTACTTTTTGGGATTGCAATAGACTTCATAATGAAAAAATGCTGCACAGGTAACACAGGTATTGACTGGGTACATGGGACCCAACTAGAAGATCTTGATTTTGCTGATGACATAACTCTTATCAGTAATAATGTGAATTCCATGCAAGAAAAAACAGATAGCCTATCTTCACTGGCTAGCAAAATAGGACTTGAAATTAACAAGGACAAAACAAAAATAATGAAAATTCCCATTAATCAAAATGGAAAAATACACATAGAAGGGATAGATATTGAAGAAGTCAATCAATTTGCATACCTTGGCAGCTACATAGACCAGGATGGTGACACTAGAAAGGAAGTTATGATCAGAATTGCAAAAGCAGTATCAATCTTCAAGAATCTTGAGAACATATGGAATTCAAAAGTTATAAGCACAAAAACCAAGTTAAGACTATTCAATTCAAATGTAATATCCACCCTCATTTATGCATGCGAAAGCTGGAAAACAACTAAAGAAATAGAAAAGAAATTAGACTCTTTTGAAAACAAATGCCTAAGGAAAATACTCGGCATCAAGTGGAATGAATTCAAGAACAATGCAGAGATAAGACAGATGACTGAACAACAACCAGTCTCACGGGTGATCAGGAAAAGGAGATGGACATATGTTGGTCACTTGATGAGAAGAAATGATCAGAGAATCCCAGAACAAGCTATCAAGTGGAACACAACAGGCCGAAGAAAAAGGGACAGACCGCATGAAACTCTGAAGAGGACATTATTAAGAGAGGCCAAGTTAACAGGCATAAAATCCTTTGTTGAGGTTGAAAGACTCGCCGAAGACAGGAAAAATTGGCGAACTACTTTGCGAGCCCTATGTGACGTCTAACGGCACGGGAAGGATATAAGATATAAGATAAGAAGAATGTCTGAAAATAAGTTAAACTAGAGCAAGTAAAAAATGTATATATATCGGCATTAAGTATGACTGTCCATGTGCCCTTTACGTATGACTGATGAAGAGTTCTGGCGGTTTCTTCCCATGGTGCCTCCGTTGAGATGATTAACACAGGTTAGGTTACACTTTGACAATGTCACATTTAATGTGTGATAAACACTTGCAGGAATGCAAGTAAGACATCTCATGTAGACAACTGAACAGTTCACTACAGCATGTCACCAACGCCTTCGATCAGAGAAAACATCAGATGAGTAGGCTCAGGATGATGATGAAGTTCATGTGATGGATAGCGATATATCTAGTCATATGCCAAAATACTGTGGCACGACACAGATAATAAAATCCAGTGGCATAGCCGTCCATAGCCAGCTGGAGCCACCACAAGACGACGAAAGACATGGGTGTCTGTCTCACATTCTCAGCGTTCACATGATGGTATGAGCGCAGAACACGACTTTTCTCATACAGCGATAGACTCAGACTGAGACTAAACTAAAGTAGAAAATCATACCTTACAAATCATGCTCATGCATTCTCACAAATCACGTGCCTTTTCCAAACAAACCCAAATGTGCGAGGAAGTATATGCTCAAAAGTCAGGGGAAATCACCCATAAGCCCCGATTGTATAAACAACAACTATCGGGGAATAGCACACCCTAGCAAACATATTCTGTTACAAAAATAAATCAGGTCAACAAATGGCTTACCTCTTTAATTCCAAAACAGTACTGGCACATTTATAATCCAGCTCATATTTTAATTTTCTTACAGTTTCTTATATCAAAATTTCTCATCAAAATGTGTTCCGACAGAGCACAGAAATTAATCCAGGAGTGAGCTGTGAATGAAAATGAACACGAAAGCAGCGTTAGCTAAATACACTTTCAACAGAATGAAACAAATCATTGCCTCCAATCAAACAGCAAAGGTTCGTTGAATTGCTTTCTTGGGCTGAAATTAGCGGGTTCTGCCAACATCAGTGGGCACATTCATCAGAACCCCCTGTACGAAGCCCACGGTGCCGAAATCCTCTTTGAAATGAAGGAGATCAGAGCGCTAATGCTCGTATCTTCAGAACAGCGATGAAAACCCTTTTATATTGGCAGTTGATGTTCACATGTATCAAGTGCTAGTTTATACAGTTTATGACCAACAATTCAGTGTTTTCAAACTAAATGTTTTCAAACTAAATCTTTTCAAACTAACGATAAATTCTAAAAATTACAGTAAAACACAGCGAACATTGATAGGACGGCGCTGAAGAACTCCATCTCATGCAGAATAGACCATCCTTCAACATGACAGCGCTCAACTTTGTACCAGCGAGACAACTTGGAGATCATCTCTCTTGTGAAAGGCTAATGGTTTCGTCTGGACTTGAGGCACCCTGGCCAGTTCAGCTACAGAGATGTGTACCTAGCTTCTCCTGAAACTAGAGAAAGACATGTCAGCTTCTTGTGTGCCGATAAGTCTTGGCCATTAACACTATACCTTCTCAAAGCTACAGTAACTAGAGAAAGACATGTCAGCTTCTTGTGTGCCGATAAGTCTTGGCCATTAACACTATACCTTCTCAAAGCTACAGTAACTAGAGAAAGACATGTCAGCTTCTTGTGTGCCGATAAGTCTTGGCCATTAACACTATACCTTCTCAAAGCTACAGTAACTAGAGAAAGACATGTCAGCTTCTTGTGTGCCGATAAGTCTTGGCCATTAACACTATACCTTCTCAAAGCTACAGTAACTAGAGAAAGACATGTCAGCTTCTTGTGTGCCGATAAGTCTTGGCCATTAACACTATACCTTCTCAAAGCTACAGTAACTAGAGAAAGACATGTCAGCTTCTTGTGTGCCGATAAGTCTTGACCATTAACACTATACCTTCTCAAAGCTACAGCGGCATGACACATGCTACCATTAGCTTCTGCTTACCTGCAGGGCTTCTGAGAGAAATTTTGTAGTATGTGTCAAAGCTGTTTTTGATTCCCCCTATAATATTTATTAGCCTTTCTGTTTTCGTCCACTTTGGTAAAGGTAAAGGTAATCCTGTCATGCCTTAGAGGCACATAGGGGTATGGTATTAGTTCCACTATGGGGTTACCCTAAAACGATTTAAGCCCTCCAGGTATCGAAGCGATACTCCAGCTGCGCCACCTTCCCTTCTTTCATTGGGCCTGTTTTCCTATTACTTGCTACATTGCCTTCTACTTTCCAATTTTCAAGTAAGAAGAAAACCCCCCCCCCCCCCACACACACACACGAACACACACACACACACGAACACACACACACACACGCGCGCGCGCATCAAGCAGTCCCCAATTTACGAGCGCTCGATTTACGTGCAACCCGTAATTACGAACGACCCCGTGTAAAGCCCATCATATTAAAATTTCCAGTTACAAAAAAATGATTCGCCGTAATAAACTGGCGCTACTTTGAGATGCCTGTCAAAACAGAGTTCGTCAGTTTCTTTATTTTCTTTTTGTTATTAATGCATATAAAGATACGTCGTATGCTATATACTTTACTAAATGACGTTAGATACGAAACGTACCTGTCCCACTTATGTACAAATTTCACTTACGAACAGACTTAGGAACGGAAGTCATTCATAATTCGGAGATGCTTGTTTTGCTTTTCAGCATTCCCTCTTACATCTTACATCCTTCTTGTGTCACATAGGGCTCACAGTGTGCCTCTTCATGAGTATTCTCGGCGAGTTTCTCAGTCTCATCAAGGGATCTGATGTCAGTCATCTTATACTCTCTTGTCAGTGTTCCTTTTAGGGTCTCTCGAGCTCGGCCTCTTTCTTTTTCCAAACGGTTCCCATTTGATGGCTTGCTTTGTGATTCTCTGATTGTTTCTTCTCATCATATGGCCCACACGGTAATTCTTCCCATGTCTCTTTTTCCCCGCTCTGTACCTCGAGACTGGTACATACGTGAAAACATATTTTGTGGATTTCGCCTCATTAAATAAAAAGATATTTACGTTGTAGCCTGGCCTACTTCTACATAAATATGTTTTCTTATGAGTTTTCGGATATATTCACCAAACCGTGAACACTGTGTAAACAACAAAGCAGGGCATGAGACCAAGCATTGGTAATACTTGTACATGCGCTACACAGGAAGCTCTGCGCAAATTTCTCAGATCGACAGAGATATGGTAGTCAACCGTGTCGTGTTGTAAGAGACAGTCCCGTATTTGAAGACTTTTCCCCGGGAGTCTTATTACTTCAGTCGGGGCACCTAAATGTCTCCTATCTTAACACTTGTCCCATATTCTAATCTTTGAATGTAGCACGTTCACAATTTGTAATTGTCTTAATGGAAATGCTCCTGTTATGAGCAGAATTCACTATGTAAAGAAGTACAAGTGTGCATGATTAGCACACGCGTTAAGTAAACTTAGATTAGTGTTAAAATTCTGGGTTAAAATTTAAATATAACTTTACCACTACCCCCCCCCCCGACACACTTGATTGAGTGTCCCGTTTTTAGACAAAAATGGTCAGTTTAACTTCATACTACCTCTACCCAAGGCTGATTTTCCGGCCTTTTGATACTCTAGAGATCTCCTCAACTCACAGATCATGCCAGGGAATTTTTTGTTGATTCATATAGCAGCTATAATATTTCATTTACTGTAATTCTTAAAAAGCTCCAACGTGTTGTAGAGTAACAATGAGATGCAATGAGATATTTAGCTGAAATAGTCCGAATTAATCATACCCCTGGTCAGTGCATTTATACAAAAATCCTGAGCCATCTCCATAATCTGAAGTTCACTGCAAGTGAATTTTCCAAATTTACTCTGTCCTCTGCCTCAGTGGCACACTTCGCCATAATACTTATATCCATCTGTTAATTAATGTTGTTCACTCATATGTGTTATTGTAGTTCTGTAGATCTTCATTTTTTTCTCTTCAGTTTAGCTAATATTGATATATTGTTTCGCTAAATTGATTCAATATTCTGATTGTGGTGTTTTTAATTTAAGCATCATTTTCATGTTTATCTTATTTTCTGTCAGGGCCCTGTCATTTAGCACAATCGTCATTTTTAGTGTTTAAGATTTATTTTGAATATTATTTTAATATTTATATTTATGTATCATAAAGCGGTTATGGCAGAAGACTGGTGGCATGTAAGACTTTTTTTCCTGGTGATCCTGAGTGACGAAATTAAATGGACTCTCTCTCTCTCTCTCTTCCCCCCACTCCCCCCCCCCCCCCATCTCTCTCTCTCTCTGAACCTTAAGTGCCCAGAGCACATGGGGCTTCCGCAAGGGTTTTCCACAAATGCCTGTCTTTCGCCTTTTTTTCTGCTCTTGCCCTCTATTGCTCAACATCCTTTCTGTTGTTCTTCTCCATGTCTCTTTTGGTCTACCCTTACTTCTGCTCCCCTGTGGTGTCCATCTTAGTGTCCATACCCTCCAATAATATGATGCACCCAGCTTTCGTTTCCTGATACAGTATGGAGAAGGAAGGCATCATCTTTACGCCCAAAGCTCTATGATAACTTGACTAATGTTGGTCTTCTTTTGTTTCATTTCTGGATAGAACAAATCAAACCACCCAACTCGTGTGACAGTACCTAAGGTTCTGTCAGTCAACTCAATGTACTGAATGCAACACTCAAGGACCAGGTGATGACAAAATAAATGAAATGAACTTTATACTTTTTACATCAGGCTATCACAGAACAAGCAGATTTATGATATAACAGTACAGGGATTTTTTTTAAGATAGGAAGTTAGATAAGTCATCTTGGAATTGGAAAAACTAATAAAACAAGGTCATGTCCCACAGAATTGGTAAGTAATTGTTTATGTTTCATTCCCCCTTAACTCAGTTACTTGTATATCACGGACTGGACATGGAGCTCGGAGAATGAGAGAGTGATCAAATGGTCAAGAAAGCTAAAGTTAGACTTTTGGTAGTCAGTCTGTGTCTTAGTTTTGTCGGGGTAGGATGTAGTTTTTGTAGTGTAGAATAGAAAAATTATTACAATTCATGCCCATAAGTGTTGTAGAATTCTGTTGGCGTTGAAGTCCTCTGGACATCAGTAGACGCCTGGAATATTATATGTTGTCTTGATTTGGAGCATTGTCTTATCACGTTCCTTTGATTGTTATTGCCATTGTATTTTTTTCAGTCATCGCCAGCGACATTATCACCCATGCACAAATAAAGCCATTTTAAACTAATCTAGCTGCTAATGTGCTGTTGCCACTGAGAGATTGTCCGTTCGTGTGAAGCTAGACTGTGAGCATGTAGTCAACAGAAAACGAAAACAGACGACAGAAGGGATGGAGCTCAACTGTTTTGAAAGAGTGAAACCTCGACTAAATGTCGTCAGTACACCAGATAGTACTAAGGAGATAATACAAAGGAAGTATAAACTCAGAGTCAATAAGAATAATACGAGTAACTGTAAGCTGAATAAAATCAGAGAGAACGTACGTTTGTCCACGTATAAGGCACCACACGATTCTTCTTTAATGACGTGAAAGCAGTTAAAATAAATATTTAGAAATCCTTCCTTAAAAAAAAAAAAACTTTATCTGAGTTAAATAAAAACCATCCACTGAAGTTAGATAATTCACTCACTAGGATGTCTTGGATCTAAGCTTCAAGCTGGCAAAACTGGAATTCTGTACTGAAGAAAAAAGAGCATTATCTCGTTGGTTTCCGCTCTAATCTCCTCGTTACTATGGCCGCAGCACTACTCCAGGCTCCGATGGCATCCGATATGAGGACATAGGTAACCTGTAGGACGATGACACGGAAGAAATGGCCAAAGAGTTCAAAGCCAGCATTCAGATTTGCTAAATCAAAGAAGAATGGATACATAGCTACCTGCTACCGCTGCCAAAGCCAAACAAATATCAATCCCAGATAAATGCCTACAGAATCATCACGATGCAGAACACTGTTGGCAAGCTATTTGAGAAAACTGTTGCACGTAAACACGCTAGTGACTTGGAAGGACGTTGCATGTTTCCGCCCACACTTGGAGGATATAGGAGTAATAAAGAGACAACCTCAATGCTGCAGTTTTTGCTCATGACTTCTTTGACGGATTTCAGGCCCGAGTAGAGACATGCGCAGCCGCAATAGACTTAGAAGATGCATATAACAAAGTATCATTTACACACCTAATGCGCATGCTTCTTAGACTGAAGGTGCACCCTGATTCAGAGAAAAGTGACTCTCATATATAGCAGTTGGTCTTCAGAGCTGATAACAATATGTCCAGATTTGCCGCAAGAGTCTCCGTTATCGCCAGTCTTATTCAGTGTATATACGGTGACAGTCACTGAGCAACAACTCGTTGGAAGGGGAAGGACTCTGTCATGTGCGGATGATATTCTAGCGTGTCGAATGAGAAAAGACAGACAACATTGCAGAGCTAACTTGATCGAATGTTTTCCTGGTGTAGAGCTTCTGGGGATCTTTTTAACCCTACAGAAGCATCAGTGACGTGCTTCTCACTAAACAACCTTATTGTTAACACCGATATGCCTGTTGTGAGATCAGGTGACTAGGATGTGACCAGGACTAACTTAATGACATACTTAGGAATGAAGTTTGATAGCAGTCTGTTTCTAGACAAAAGCTCGCGAAGGTCTGTCGGCAATGAAGGTCATAGCGGCTGTCAAAACTGAGCAGACTAATACTTCTATACCAGGGGCTGGTCCTTGCACCCATCGAGTACGCCTTAGCCATCCTAGCTGTCAGACCTGCTCAGATAGAAAAACTCGAGAAGGTGCAAGATGAAGCCACGCGAATTATCTTGGGTGTACGAGAGACACTTCCCGTGTAGCGATGAGATACCTGGCTGATTTCCCCACTTTGAATCACAGGGCCAAGATCTGGAGGGCGCTTGCTTACCTCAAGATAAGTGTAGACAAAAAGCACCCATTGTACCAAGAACTCCTCAAAGAAAAGGGTGACAGGCTAAAGAGGGGCAAATCATGGGTGGGTTGTGCAGAAAATGTTATCATGCAGGTTTGCGAACCCAAAACATCAGCACCGGCAAGGAATGGGTACATGTGCTTCCAGCGTTCATGGGCACCTTCTCCTGCATTGTCACGCTTGACAAGAGAAGCAGGGAGCAGAATCCACTTGCTGTGAATGCTGAGGTCAAAGCCCCCATCAGTGAAAATTCCAATGGGGCAGATGGTGTGATTTACACAAATGGGTCCATTGTACGACATCAGCAGAGTGCATGGGCAGTCACAACGCGTTCGGCGGGCAGAACAATCCAGGAAGTCAGCGATGCCTTCGCTATGACCACAAGCAGCATGACGATGGAGGTGATGGCAGTTATGAAAGCATTCGTCTGGCTGGATTCACAAGACTACACCTATGTCTGTATACTAAGTGATTCAATGAGTATGGTCTGTAAGGTCGAGGCAGGTTCTGTACGTAGGCAGTGGCTTGAAACATTGCAGAAATCAAAGATTCGCAGTCACCTTCATCTATGTTCCTGGAAGGAGGGGGGGGGGGATATCCACGAAAATGAGGGAGCTGACAGGTTGGATGGCTCTGCCATCATTGCATATGGACATCAACTGGATCGAGCTGATATTGTTAATGCACTCAGAGAGATAGGCAGAGTGGAGGACTTCGAGGTCAGTGAATCTACGAGGGGCGTTCAGAAAGTCATGCACCATATCGTTTTTTTTTTAGCTAATAATGAAGATAGAAGCATGAAATTTTGCACACTTTAAATATGGCATGTGCCATTTGTGTGAACCAAATTGCATCGCAACCGGCCACAGAATTTGGCTGCTGTAACCGTTGAAATGGAGCGTTTTAGAAACTTGCCGTATAAGCAGCGAAATATGATAGAATTTCTCGTTGCAAAGAAGGAAACTGTTGTGAGCACTCACAAGCGTCTATATGATGTGTATGGAAGTTTTGCAGTCGACAGTAGTAGAGCCAGTCGCTGGGTTCAGAGAATCAAAGAATCAATAAAGTGGAAATAAGGAGTTGCATGACCGGCCCCGCTGTGAACGTCTTGCCACAGCCACCAAGGCAGAAATGTTGAAATGCGCTGAGGGCATTATTCTTACTGATAGGCGTGTCACTACTTAATAACTGGCGTTAAAGCTGTCAGTCAGTAATGATAGTGCAAATGCAGTTATAAAAGCTCTCAGATTTTCTAAGGTTTGCGCAAGATGAGTTCCTGGAAGTCTCACAAATTACCATCGATTGCAAAGGAAAGGAATTTCTTCTGAATTGTTGGAGTGTTTAAATGCTGAGGACGAGAACTTTTTGGCTAAGATCGTAACAGGTGATGAAACCTCGGCACATCATATTGAACCTGAGACAAAAAGACACTCAAGTGAATGGCATCATCCGCAATCACCACGAAGAAAAAAATTCAAGACAACTCCTTCAGCTGAAAAGGTCATGATCACTGTCTTCTGGGACATTGAAAGTGTGATTGTTGTGGATGTTATGCCAAGAGGAGAGACAATCTTCTTCTTCTTCTTCGTTCGCATTGTCTGTCTATATCTGCAGTCCTGTCTCTTAGATAAATTTCACTGTTTTTTGTAACTCATGTATGGAACCGTAGAGCTTATCTTCTTTAGTGGTTTCCCTGGGCCAGTAATTATTTCTCAGTGTCTCGTAGTTGATGCAGTTCTAGAGGATATGTTCCACAGTTTGGGGCACCTGGGCACATGTACATAGATTAGTAGTACCAACCTTAAACTTTATATACATATGACTTCGGAGTCGGCTGTGTCCTGTTCGGAGACGGAAGATGGTGACTTGTTCCTTTCTGTTTAGCATGTGATAGTCATCATGTGGTGGTGTTTGTGGTTTCCTGTAGGTTTTTATCATGCTTTTCTTCTGATTATAGGTGATTGGTATGTCTGGTTGCTCCATTTGAGTGCCCTCTTTGGCCAGATGGTCAGCTTTCTCATTGCCTGGTATCCCACAGTGGGAGGGAATCCATTGCAAAGAGACTCCATGTTGTAAGCCAATTTTTGACAAGGCATCTTTAAGGTCTGGTAGTTTGTTGCACTGAAGAGCTTCCAGTACTGATCTTGCATCTGTGAGAATTACTACATGTAACAGAATAGCAATTCTGTTCAGAGATTATTTGTGTAGTGCTAATAATTGTGTTTGCGTAGACCACAACTCATGTCGTTAGGAAGGCCCGTGTGCAAAACGTCGTTAGAAAGGTCCGTGTGAAAAAAAGCCGGTCGTCAGAGAGTCTTGGTGTGAATGTGTAACGGGATGGACGTGCTTTGTGGAACGGTGTGTTTGTCTCGAGAAATGTGATAGAGAGAGCATTGTTGTTGTTAGAATTAGTTTAGTTTATTTTCCCTGTGTGAGTTGCAGTCTTTGGGTAAGCTTGTAAGTATGATTTTTGGTATGTATAAATCATTGTAAGGTTTTCTTTGCCCATGTGGCATAGAGGTCATCTCACGCCGGGCATTTGTTACTGTGAATTTCTGTTCAGCCTGATGGCTACATTCCCATCATCATGATTTCATCCCTCATTTTGGTCCATTAATAAATGTGTGTTGTCTGATGATAAACTACACCAATTGGCTCTGTGGGAATTCTCATTGTTGACCAGTTTGTTTTGGTCGGAAGACTGCCAAGTTATGTTTAAGTCGTTGTATTTGTACTATCTTTTGTGGAGTTGAAAGCCTGGGTGTCTTGTTGTATTTTCTTAGTGTATAATACAGAAAATTAGGTGATGGTTAGAACACCAGCAACAAGAAGAAACTTATAAGTTGAAACTGTACTCCACAAGAAGATTCAGTCAATCCAGTAGTTATACCATTTCAATAGTCCCATTGAAAGAGAACAGTCACTTTCTGTTTCATACAGGACATGTATCAATTCTGGAGTCTGATAGTTTTTCAACTGCAGCAATAATTGCCCTAACTTCTGCATCAAAGTTGTTGCAGTATTTACCAGTGGGTATGGAAATCATGTCAATGGTGTTGTTTGAATATTCAATATATGCTCCTGCCCCTCCATTCTTTATGGCATTATGTGCAGATCCATCTGTATACACACGTATCCAGGTGTCACATGGATATTTATCATCTAGAACACTAAGTGTGGCTGTTGATCTTACAAGACTGCTCTGCATCTCACCATTCTGCACACCTTTCACTTCAGTCTGAATAGTTATTTGTGTATAATCTGCTTCTTTCCATGGTGTATGCTCTGGTACAGATGATAATGGAGCGACTACAGTTGGAAGGTCAGGTATCAGCTTACGCATACGCTTGGTCTGATGAATGGAGCTGCTTCTTTTAAGCCGTCCTAATGCCAAGTTATTGAATCTCTCCTTCAGGGGATGGCTTACAGAGCTAAGGAATTTTTCTCCCATGGTCATGACCTTTGTGTCTCTACGTTCCTTTAGCGCTTGAACACCAACTATTTTCTGCATTTCTACTATTGGTGTGGACCTCATGGCACCTGTGATAATCCGTAGTGACTGATTTTGAACCTTGTCTAGATTATGCAGCGTAGTGTTTGATGCTGTGCACCAAGATGTTGAGCCATATTCTAAATGTGGTAGAATACTTTGCTGATATACATTCTTGAGGATTCTTTCACTAGCTCCCCATGTGGTTCCACTCAATTTTCTTAATATGGCTAGTTTTCTTCTGACTTTTGCTTCTGCACTGTTGATGTGTTGCTTCCATGTCAGTTTTGAGTCAAGAGTCACTCCTAAGTAAGTGGGTTGGTTGTCCATCCTTAAGGGTATTTCATTTACAAAGATCTTACCTGCTTTCTGTTTAGATGAGAGGGTGAACAGAGTGGTACTTGATTTCTCTGTGTTGATACTTACACACCATTTGTTTGTCCATGATGTCAAGATGTCTGCTGCTCTTTGGAGTCTCTGTGTAGCAACTGTCGCATATTCATCTGTACACCACATGACCAGATCATCTGCATACAGTGCTGCTTTGATTCCATAGGGAAGTTCCTTGACCAGGTCATTAATGAATACAAGGAATAGTGTAGGCGAAAGGACTCCTCCTTGTGGTACACCGTGTCGCAGAAGTACTTTCTGGCTTTTGTGTCCATCCATTACTACTCTAGCTCTTCTATTGTGTACATAGGACTTTATCCAGTTGTACAGTCTTCCATTCACATTGCAGTTTCTTAGTTTCCACAGCAGACCTTTTTTCCATACTTTATCAAAGGCTTTCTTCAGGTCTATCCACGCTGCTAGTACAAGGTTTTCCTCTTGGAGGAGAGACAATCAATTCGCAAGCTTACATTAAGACATTGAAAAAAAAAAATAAACGTTTTCACAGAGTTCGGCCGCACAAGAATCCAGCATATCTGCTTCTCCTTCACGACAGTGCGCGCCCTCACACAAGTCTGCCAACAAGGGAAGCAATCACCAAATTGGGTTGGACTGTACTACCCCATCCACCCTATAGTCCCGATTTGGCACCCTCTGATTTCCATCTGTTTCGTCCACTTAAAGATGCACTCCGATGGGGTAAGATTTGAAAGTGACGAAGGAGTGATTCATGCAGCGTAGAAATGGCTACATAATCAAGAGAAAATCTGGTAGGGCTAGGAATACGTACATTTGTTTCGAGCTGTACAAGCTGATGGAGACTATGTTGAATAATACCGATGTTTACATGACATATCCATGTATATTGTGTATAAATTTCATGCTTTTTGAATAAACATCTCCTGAGAAAAACTATGTAATGCTTTACTTTCTAAACACTCCTCGTATATCGCTGCTCAGACTGAAAGAGCTGGGGAAAAAGATCCGCACGGCCAGAAACGAGAGGCATACTGGACACGCGAGACAACTTGTCAGCCAGCACAGGGGAGGAACCGTCACCTGCAGGACGCTGATGGACATGTTAAGAGGTGATTGGAGCACCTATGGACATGTCCGGAGTGCAATTATGATGATCCAGACCATAAACTATGGCCGCCTAGCCATGCTGTGCCTCTTAATTTTTTCAATGGCTTGATCAGTTTTCTCTATCACTAAATTTATAAGTCACTCGTACTTTTATACTCTTTTGGTAATCAAGAACTTTAATTATGACTGTTGGTGCTCACATGACATGTCACATTTGTCTGCACGTTTTTGATGACTAAGTGGGATAATTCTGTTTATTCAGTTCAATAATTGGTGAGTCTCATTAATAGGTGTCATTTTCAAAATGCTGGCTTGTGACAAAGAACCAGTCAAGCTGAATAAACCAAAGGATGGTTTAAGTCTGGCAAATGTACTTTATGACTGCAAACTCTTTAAGGACTCGAGGCAGAAAACTTGATCAAATCCTATAAGATATGGGCATAAACTATGGGATCCACCTGATTTAACTCTTTCCACCCGCGTTACTTCCAAAATGTTCCTTAGTTTCTTACGGCGCGGACATTTTGGAGAAGGGCGCGGACATTTTGGAGAAGGGGTCCCTGTGTAAAAGTTATTGTACCAAATTAAGAATGGAAGGCTATTGTGGGTAAAATTCACTACTTCTAGCCAACATGGCATAATTAACAAAAAAAAAAAAAACGAAAAAAGAAGCCAGCATCACATGTGGTCAAAGTGGAGTATGTTTTACTGTGGATTTACTCTTATTGATATGTCTGTGTCTATCTCAATCTATATATACAGTCTATATATGAAAAGCAGAATAAACACTGCAAACAATAACAACAGTTCATATAAAGGAGGTAATGAAGACACAGCAAGCTTAGCAACAGGTCATAAGTTTATTTTTTTCCCTTGTATCTTATTTCATCAATTTCTACAACATTTGAAGATGTAAAATGTTATTTGCATATTTTTCTTATGGTAGCATAAATGTCTACTCTGCCTCTGTGCATAGAAAATGAACATACAATTTTCTGGGTTCTGTTGTATAAAACAGTGAAATCAGTTCAATCATCATCCTTATTTTATGCACTTACTTTTTTCTTTCTCTTACATGCACATTACATAAATACATACAGGCGGGGGATAATCGATAAGGAGTACATTGTGAAGGCCGTATTGACAGGCTGTGGGTGAATGAAGAGAGGGAGTGGACAGACAGTGTGCATGTGCTGAGACTGATGAAACTGGGACAAGCAAGAATGCTGGAATAAAATCTGAACTAAGTGGATGAAAATATATAATAAACAAACAACATCTGACAGGAACCATTAGTAGGCAGACTCTTCGGCGGATGGTGGAGTATGTGGCCAAGCTTGTATGGGAGTGTCCTGAATGCACTAATGCCAGATTCTGAAATCTGAAACTCCTACAGATGAACAGTTCTTTTCTAATAACTGTCTTGAAAATTTGTTTAGATCATAGATATAAATTCTAAGATTTCTTAAAATAAAAAAGGAATCACTTCCTCTTCTATCAAAATTAACAATGTATCAAAAATTAATAAAAATACCTTTACTTGGTTACTTATTCTCAGTTGTTTAATTTAAAATTAATTGTGTAACTGTGATTCGGGTAATGATATTCAGTAAACTCTGTACATGATATACTACTGTAGATTAAACAATTAAAACTACAATAACACACCATACAAACTGTCAGACTTTCATCATTTTTTTCTCCATAACCAAATATCTAGTTTTTTTTTTCAATGTCTCAGAATACAACCAATCACTTTACTGTGTCCAAACATAAATACATACCCTACTTCATGCATTACCATGCACATGTACCTATTTAAAAAAGCATGCCATACATAAGATTTCATAAATAACTGTGAATCAACATCCATGTCAAGAATTAATTAACTAGGGGTGCAACTTGGGTGTTGGAAAACATGGCAGGCTTGTTAAAGGCACCAAAATAATGACCAGTCAACACAGAATGGGTGTTATCACTAATGAAGATGGGACTAGGGTACCCATGGGCATGTCCATAATGCAAAGATAAAGGTACTAATATTTATGACATACAAATCTGAACCTGCAAACTTCTTTGCTAAGACTGATCTGGCACTTTATCAGGCACTTACAGAACCAAGTGTTGAGCAAACATTTAACTAGTTCATTGGCACATGTATGGAACAGAACATATTCACAGCATTTATATTTCAAGAAAAGACACTACAGTAACATT
The DNA here is from genome assembly GCA_009760885.1 of Achatina immaculata. NCBI lineage: Eukaryota > Metazoa > Mollusca > Gastropoda > Stylommatophora > Achatinidae > Lissachatina > Lissachatina immaculata. The sequence goes on from CM019713.1 coordinate 35,795,087, forward strand.
AATCATGGCCAGAGCATCCCTGACAATATAAAAAGATATCACAGTGAAAAATATTATTTTCTCATAATGTTCACATATAATTTTTATACTATAATAAAAAGAGTATCAGTTCATAAAATCATTAATATAGTCTTATACTTTTGCTGTTTAGTAGACTAAGCTGCTCCATACAAGTCAACATTCTGAATCAAAACCAAAACAACTATTTGTTTGATTGCAGTTTCACCCACAAGCCATCTTCAGCCTTAAGCATAAACTTGTTCAGCCTGACTGGATAAACAGTTTTCTCACAAGGAATGGGAGTGAATGCCTTCAAGATAAAGGCCAAGGTCACTTTAAGTTCCAGAAGTGCCAGTCTTATGCCAATACAAGATCTGGGACCATGACCAAATGGCAAGTGGGCATAAGGGTGACGAGATTCGCCGTTCTCAGTACTGAATCTTTCAGGCTTGAATTTTTCTGGATCAGGGAAAATTTCTGGGTCATTGTGAATAGCATAGACAGGGAATGTGACAACCATTCCCTTAGGTATATGGATACCTTGGACAGTCACATCTTCTGTACAGACTCTGTCAAGAATGAATCCCGGAGGAAACATTCTCATAGACTCATTGATGCACATGTCCATATATGTTAGGCCTTGAACGTTGTCATAGTTAGGTGAATCATTGCCTATCTTCTCATCTATCTCTTTCTGTATCATTTGACAATGCTCAGGATGCTTTGCAAGTAGAAACAGAGTAAAGGACAGCACAGAAGAGACCGTGTCATATCCAGCTAAAATGAACAGCAAAACTTGTCCCTGCAAGCAAAAAAAAAAAACATATATTTTATGACCTGGTAAAACTAAATAGTACATTCCATTACATAATCTGTCTTCTCAATGAAAATATATACAGTCTCTTCTCATTAAGGCTACAGGCCATTGTACAAGGGGAAGTCACTAAGTAACTCGCAAATTGAAATATTTTATCAGTGGCAGTTATCAGGTAGTATTTAAATATATCCTTAGATAGTAACATCATCCAACTTTATAATAGTTGTAAGTAGGGGGTGCTGGGAGTTAGTGTGCATGCACAAAGCAATAACAAAATGGCTATCCAACTGTTAGTATGTACCAAAAAAAGAACAGAGAACTGTAGTGCGATTTTTGTGGGCTAAAGGGCATTCAGTTGAGGACATTCATAAGGAAATGATTACAGTTTATGCTGAAAAGTATTTATCATATAAAGCGGTCTATAACTGGGTAAAAGAATTTTCTCAGGGAGGCACCGAAATTGCTGACAAAGTCTGACTTGACCGTCCTGTTCAGACTGCAATAGAAGCGACTGTGCAACGTGTGAATGAGATTATCAGAGCTGATAGACGAGTAACGATAGACAGTGTAGCAAGTGCAGTCAGATGTTCACATGGCTTAGCCTACAGAAAAGGTAGATAGAGGTGTATGGTGCAGTTTTACAAAGTGAGGGAGGGAGTGAGTAAGGTGAGAAAACACGAATAAAAAGTATGAGAATGTATAAATGAAAAACATACAACATCCGATATTTTGGCGTGAGCCTTTTCCGAGGATTACATGCACAACGAGACCAAAAAAAAACAAACTTATCTGAATGTGGCCTCCTCCAGGAGTAGAAAAGAGAAAAGTGTGTAGCAGAAGGAATGACCACGTTGACCACAACAAAGGAACCATTAGTAGGCAGACTCTTCATCGTAAAGAAGAGGTGGAGAGAGAGAAGAAAAATATGTGGTAGAAAGGGGTGGGGGGAAGGCAAAGAAACATGATAGCCACTAGAGAAGGTGTAGGGGGGGGGGAAAGGGGACGCAGAGAGATAATGAATGAAGAACATAAACACCGGCAGGGAGAAAATGTGAAACTGGTGAATAGGACAAGACCCTATAGACACCAATATGTTGCCAGAGAAGAAAAGAGGGTGGTGGTAGGGAGGGGTAGCATAGAGAAAGAAAGTAGAGTTAAAAAAAAATGCCGAAATATCGGATGTTGTATGTTTTTCATTTATACGTTCTCATACTTTCTATTTGTTTTTTCTCACCTTACACACTCCCTACCTCACTTTGTAAAACTGCACCATACACCTCTATCTACCTTTTTTTTTATTTAAACCAGTTTTACTGCAGTTGCCATACCTTTTATCTAGCCTACAGAATAATGTATGAGCAATTGAATTTTCGGAAAGTTTGCTCACGTCGGGTACCCAGAGATCTGAGTGTTGAACGCAAAATGAACCAATTTGGTTTGTCATTGCAGCATCTCTGTCATTACGCCTATGAAAGTGAAGACATGCTCCAAAGGATTATTACTGGAGATGAATCTTGGGTGCACCACTACCAACCTGAATCAAAACGTGCCTCAATGCAATGGAAACACCCATCATCGCCATGCCAAAAAAAGGGAAGGTTATGCTGACAGTGTTCTGGGATTATCAAGGAGTGTTGTTAACCAAGTTCCAGAAGTATGGTGACAGTGTGAATTCTGTATCATACTGTGAAGTTCTGTTGATGCTACAGGATGCAATTCGAAGAAAACATCCTGGTCTGCTGACTAGATGTGTGCTTCTCCTTCATGACAAAGCCAGACCACATATGGCTCAGTTAACCCAAGAGAAAATTAGCCAGTTGGGTTTGGAAGTTCTTGAACATCACCCTATAGTCCTGACTTAGCTCCAAGTGATTTTCACCTCTTTGGTCCATTGAAAACCACCTTGGCGGGAGAAGATTCTCGAGTGATGAAGAGGTGGAAACAGAAATTAAAAAATGGTTCAGAAATCAGAATCCCGATTTTTACGCCATGGGTATTGCATCACTGATTACATGATAGGACAAATGTATCAAAGTTGGTGGTGATTACATTGAGAAATAGAGGAATAATGTATGTTCAAAAGTTAAAACTTTTCAAATTACTGTCGCATTTAGTTTTTTTTTTTTTTTTTGTAACAGGCATTTGCGAGTTACTTAGTGACTTCCCTTCGTATGTCTTATCAGGACTTCACCCAAAACTGAGGCACATTCTTAGATCTTCACTCTGTCCCAAACAGATAATCTTCCTTCTTCTTATTTTGTCTCCCTGAAATTGCAAGCATATGTTCTTTGCAGGTAATGCAATTAAGGTGCTGGAGCACAGCATCACGTTCATTTGGGAGTGGTTTATGGCAACTTTTTTTTTTCAGTCACTGAGTGAAGCTAAAATGGAAATGAAATTCAAGAAATGGACAGATACCACCTCGACGTACTGGGCATCAGATACCCCCTCAACGTACTGGGCATCAGTGAAATGCAATGACCAGAAGCAGAGAAAAGATCAGTGGAAAACTGTAAGCTAATCATAGATTCAGGCAGAGATGACGGGAAATATCAAGAAGGAGTGGGTAGAGTTATGTCCACTGTAGCAGCAAAGAGCCTTACAGAATGGGAACCAGTGAACAGTCATATATTAAGAGCATGATACAAAATAAGGCACAGAAGAATGATAATCATACAATGCTATGCACCCATGAACGATGCAGATGATGAAATAAAAGATAACATCTATCACCAACTACAACAATTCATTAACAAAGTCCCTAAACATGACATCCTATTTGTCATGGAAGACTTCAATGCCAAGGTAGGAAAAGATAACACCAATGTCGAAAAAGTAATGGGGAAAGAAGGGATTGATATGGTAAATCTGAATGGAGAAAGATTAATTGAATTATGTCTAACAGAGGGCATGGTCATTGGAGGAACAATATTTCCACATAAAGAGATACATAAAACAACATGCATATCTCCAGGTGATAGAACCAGAAATCAGATAGACCATGTTTGTATTAGAAAGCAATTCAGAACATCTCTGATAGATGTAAGAGCATATATGGGTGCAGATGTCAACAGTGATCACAATCTGTGTATAGGGAAATAAAGACTAAAACTGAAAAGCCAACACAGGAAAGCAATACTCAGAAAAATAAACAGCCATAGTCTACAGGATGAAAATACTAAGAGTAATTTCAATCTGGAACTTACCAAACAGTTCGCTGCACACAGTGAGGTAGAGGAGATAGATGAATTATGGAATTCTTACAGCACAGCCACAACCACAGCAGCAATAGCAAGTGCTGGACTGCAAAAAACAAATAGGGATGCATAGATATCGGAAACCACATGGAAATACATACATGAAAGACGAGCAGCCAAATTATCCATATTGAATGTAAAGACAGATCTCAGAAGAGATTTGGCAAAAGCAACATAAAAGAAATAGACAATAAAGTAAAAAGTGCATCTAGAAGGGATAAAAGAGAACACATGGACAATATGGCAAAAGAAGCAGAGAATGCAGCAAAAATAGGAGACAGCAAAACTCTATTTAACATACAAAAGAGGCTAACAGGTACTACTGCATCCAAAGACAGACCAATCCTTCGCAAAACTGGAACCCTATTAACATCAAGTAAAGACCAAAAGCAAAGATGGGCCAAAACTTCCAAGAAATACTTAATTGACCACACCCAAAAGAACTGATAGACCTTGAAACTGACTTACCAAACCCACAACTAAATGTCAACCTAGATGAAATTTCATTGCATGAAATTGAAACAACAGTGAATCTAATGACTAACAACAAAGCTGCAGGTGAAGATGAAATAACAGCTGAAATGTTAAAAGCTATTAACAGTGACAACATGAACCAAATACAGAGAATGTTTAATAAAATTAGGAACGAAGAAATGGTCCCTTGTAAATGGAAAAAAGGAATCATTGTTAAAATACTAAAAAAAGACAATCTTAGCGATTGCAATAACTGGAGAAGAGTAACCTTACTATCAGTTGTGTCAAAAATATTTTGCAAAGTTATTCTGAATAGAATTAAAGATATAGTGACCCTGCGATGAGAGAACAAGCAGGATTTTGAAAAGGGAGAAGCTGTCTTGACCAGATCTTTACTCTAAGAATAATACCTGAAGAACATATCAAAGTTCAAAAACCATTAATCCTGAACTTCATAGACTTTAAAAAGGCATTTGACAGCGTACACAGAGATTCACTGTGGGAATTTTAAGTCTATATGGAATAACATCTAAGATTATCAACATCATTAGGGACCTCTACAATAGATATAATTGTGCAGTCAACACAGAAGAAGGAATGAGCGAATGGTTCCAGACTGAAACAGGCATTAAACAAGGATGTATATTATCTACCTTGCTCTTTGAAACTGCAGTAGACTTCATAATGAAAAAAAATGCTGCACAGGTAAAACGGGCATTTATTAGGTACACAAGACCCAACTAGAAGATCTTGATTTTGCAGATGACATAACTCTTATCAGTGATAATGCAAGAAAAAAGAGATACTCTGTCTTCAATGGCTAGTAAAATAGGACTTGAAATTAACAAGGAAAAAAACAAAAATAATGAAATTTCTCATTAACCATGAAGGAAAAATATACATAGAAGGAACAGGTGTTGAAGAAGTAAACCAATTTGCATATCTCAGCAGCTAAATAGACCAGGAAGGTGACACCAGAAAGGAAGTCAGAATTCATATTGCAAAAGCAGAATTGACCTTCAAGAATACTGAGAACATATGGAATTTAAAAGTTGTAAGTACAAAAACAAAGCTAAGATTATTCAATTCAAATGTAATATTCACCCTATTTTATGCATGTGAAAGCTGGAAAACAACTAAAGAAAAATACAAGAAATTAGACTCTTTCGAAAACAAATGCCTAAGGAAAATACTCTGTATAAAGTGGAACGAATTCAAGAACAACGCAGAGATAAGACAAATGAGCAAACAACAACCTGTTTCATGGGTGATCATATGTTGGTCATGTGCTGAGAAGAAACAATCAGAGAATACCAAAACAAGCTACCAAGTAGAACACCAAAGGGAGAAGAAAAAGAAGTCAACCACATGAAACTCTAAAGAGGGCATTGTTAGGAGAGGCCAATTTAGTGGGCATCCTTTGATAAGATTGAAAAGCTTGCTGAAAACAGGAAATCTTGGCAAATTACCATTGGAGTTCTATGTGACGTTTAACGGCGTGGGAAGGATGTAAGAAGAAGTGTGAAGCTAAAAGGCAGGGAGTGTGTAATACTTCTTTTGCAGACTCCTTTGCCATAAGAATTATGGCATTCCCTTCTCCAATAGCCAGGCTAGGCCTGTTACTAGAGATACCATAAGAGAGGTAGGATAGGGTCCAGATTCGCTATGGTTTGTCACCCTGATACCAGCATGTTAGCAATGGTGACTGCCACATCAGACAATGTCTTCACCTTCAACCCACAATCATTAGTACATAAGGTAATCTTGAAATATATATATATATATATATGCAGGAAACTCTCTACAGTAGAGAGCGAACAACAACACAACTCCTTCAGATCATCAGTATAATTTAATTTATGAAAACACAATCAAAATTAGTAAAAAAAATAGTAATAATTAAAAATTATCCATATTAGAATACTTACATGAATTTCAGATCTTGTAAGAGTACCTTTCTCAGACTGTCCAGATTCTTGTTCAGCATTGATGAGAAGATCCATGAAGTCATTGACTTTACCTGCTTGCTCTTCTTCCTTTCTGTTCTCCATGGCAGAATCAATGGCTTTTGCAAAGAAAATCAAGGGATCTTTGGGAATAATTGACACACCAGATTTCTGCAGCAATTTTGATAGTATTGGAGAAATCAATGATATTAACAATACTAATGGAGATCCACGTATACATTTCTCGGCCTGCACAGCAAATGGATTTTTAGGGTTTTCCATGGTATTAATGTCCAGACCAAACCCTGTGCTGGCAATCACGTCCAGTGTATAATGAGAGATGATATCTTTAAGTTCAATGTCTTCATTTCTCTCTTGCTTTGCATGCAGCAAATCTACTAACTGCTTTGATTTTCTTTCCACATGTGAAGACATTCTCTTGATGCGACTAGAACTAAAAGTTGGACTCACAGTTGCTCTCACATGCTTCCAGTGATCATCTTTAATGGTCAAGAGGTTGTCCTTGAAAGGGGCTTCAAACTCAAAGATAACTCGTCGATTGACAAAGCTATTGAAAGACTTTACCATAATGTCTTTAACCATTTCAAGATCTCTGACGACCATAATGGGTGTGCGAGTATCATATACTCCATATACCTTAAATACATAAAGTGCAAATGTTAAAGTGCATCACAAAATTATTCAGACATACATAAAGAATGGTGTTCAGATAGAAAAAAGAAAGAGGGGTAAGAGAAAGTTTATAATTATTTATTGTAGTCCTTACATTCATTGATTCAACCTGTAATCTTTTTTTTATTTTTAACTTTCAGATCAATGTCAGTTTTCCTGAACATTCTAAGATTCTGTGTTACTTACTCTTGTGTTCCAAAGTTACTCTCAGAACTACTCTCAAAGCTTTGGCCTAAAAATGTCTGCCAGTTTGTTTTTTTTTACATTTTTTTTTTCAGTTTTCTTAGCTTCTGGAAAAAAAAAAAAAACTATCAACCCATGCTTTATAAATTCTGATCTTTTATTTAGAACAATAAATCACTTCCATATTAGATGTAGCTTAATGACTGTTGGGTTTACTTTTTTTGTTTTCTCTTTGTTATCCACTTGTAAACTGTTGCATGCCAAAACCAAACTTCTTCTGCAGCTGAAACTCTCAGAAACTTTCATTTCTGGTGCAAATATCCTTGTAAACAATAAGACTAAGAAATTTAATGTTTAGTGATTCTACCTTTTAAAAAAAAATGAACTACATTTTAATGCAACAGTAGATGAAGCAAATCTTTATTTCTAATACTGTAATTATGGCTGAAAGTTGTTTAATAATGCTAAGCATTCCTGGGTGTTTAAATATGGATACGAAATAAATTGGAAAAGAAAGCTGAAACCCTAGAAATGGGGATAGAGTAATGAATTATAAGACATATCCTGAAAACTGAAATGGTTAAATCATTTGAGCCAACCATTAAGTTAATATTAATGCATGAAATTAAACCAAGTTGACAGTTTTAACTACTTAGGCACCTTGCTAACACTGGATGGAAGATATATCACTGAAAAGCAGAATTGCATAGGACAAGACCTGCTTTCAAAAACTGAAATACATATTTTGCAATAAATCACTATCTAGTTGGGAAGAGAGTGCTACAATGTTACACTGAACCAAACTTATTCTATGATTGTGAAGCCTGGAAGATCAGTAAAGTGATTAAAAGTAGGCTGAACTCAGCTGAAACGTGGTTCTTAAGAAGAATGCTGAAGGTCCCATGGACAATAAGAAAATCAAATGAGGAAGTTCTGAAAGAGGCACAAGAAACAAGGAAAATTATAATGAAGATCAGAAAATGGCAACCAAATTCATTTGGTATGTTTGGAGGGGGAAGAGGATCAAGAGATCATATATTCAATATAAGATTAATAATAGAGAAATGCAGAGAATTTAATGTGAATCTATATTTATCTTTTACAGACTACTCAAAGACATTTGATTGTGTACAACAACAGAAACTTTGGGAAATAATGGAAAAAATGGGATTTCCAACACATTTGATACAATTAACATCACTGCTGTATCTAGACCAACAGGCAGCAGTAAGAATAAATGGTGAAACAACAACTTGGTTTGACATAAAACAAGGTGTCTGTCAGGGGTGCATATTGTTGCCTTACTTATTTAACTTGTATACTGAAAATATAATGAGGAATGTTAGAGAAGATGTAGACAAAGAATATTATGATGCCATAACAATTGGAGGTTATGAAATACCAGAGATTGGATATGCTGATGACACAGTATCACTGTCCACAACACAAAAAGGAATGGAAAAACTAATTATGTCAGTCTGTAAGAACAGCGAAGAGCAAAACCTCTATCTTAATGCGAAGAAAACTAAACTGATGACAACTGACAAAACAAACAAGGCAGCTAAAATATGTATCAATGAGGAAAAATTGGAAGAAGTGGAGAGTTTTGAATATCTTGGATCACTCATTCATTCATTCATGTCCCTTGCGGAACTTTGCCTCCCAAACAGCACTCCTGTAGGCCTCTCGGTTGTGAGCAAGACGGCCTGCTGCTGTTGCATCCATTTCCAGATTCTTGGATCACTACTAACTAATAATGGAGATACAATGTGGGAAATTAAAAGGACAGCTATCGCTCTTCAGAAAGTAAAACAACTAAAGAATCTGTGGAGAGAATCTGTGGAGAGGAACAGACAGAACTACAAAAATAAAATTTTTAAGGGCATGCATCTTTCCCATCACAACATGTGCCTGTGAGACCTGGACACTTAACAAAACAGCTGAGAAACACATAAATGCCTTTGAATGTAAATGCTACAGAAGAGTTCTTCAAATAACATGGACACAAAAAAGAACAAATATAGTCATACTACAAGAACTTAATACTGAAGAAGGCTGGCTAATAAAGAGGATTAAACAAAGAAAGCTTAAATATTTTGGACACATTAAACGTCATGATAATTTAGAGAAGACCATATTGGAAAGGTATATAATGGGAAAAAGAAAGAGAGGAAGACCAAAGTGAAGATGGCTGCAAGACATCGTTGATGATCTGCAAATGGATGCATCAGCAGCAGGCCATCTTGCTCACAACCGAGAGTCCTACAGGAGAGCTGTTAGGGAGGCAAAGTTCCGCAAGGGACATGCAAATAAATGAATGTTTGGAGGAGAGGTGGGCTACAGCACCTAATGGCAAAAGGAAAGACTGAAGAGACAGAGGTAGGCAAAGAAAAAAGATTTGTGATGGTTCGGTGTCCTGGCATGGGAAATGCTCAGTGACAAGCCTGTTGAGATGCACAGGGAATAGAGGGTTATATAAGGACATGATATCCTACGTCTGTCGGCAACATCCTTGAAAGAGAGAGAACATATTAACATATACATCAAATATGAAAACTGAACTGGAGAGAGAAGTCAGAGGCAAAAACACAACATAGTTACAATCTTACAAACAATATATACACAGTGTATAAAAAAAAATAAGAAAGGAGACAGATGACTTAAGTGGACCAGAATGCGAAGAGATGCCAGGCTTCATTGTGAAGATTATACAGGATGATATAATCCATTACCTTTTTATCCTTGAACTGCTTGTATAAGTCTAGCTGCATTTGAAAAATGCCCTGTCTGAAAACCTGGCCAAAGTGTCCAAGCAGCCAGGAAGCTGGAGTTGAGTCTATGTTCATCTTCTTGAAAGTGTCATGAGTTGAAGACATGTAGCGGTAAAATGCCACAGCCAGCACCAGCAGTACGGCCAATATGAGAAGAATCCAGGTCATGGTTGCTCCTTGAGTAGTCTCTCAGTTTTAGAAGCTGTGGAGCAATTCAAACCAGGTAAATTATGAAAACAGTATAATCTGATATAAACCTGTTGATTTTGGTCCATATAATATTTTACAGTGTTTAGGTCAGAGAATTAGGTTAAGTTAATTTCTTTCTATTAGATCAGAGAATTAGGTTAGGTTAATTTCTTAGGTTACTTAATTAGGTTAATTACTTTCTGTTAGGTCAGAGATTACAAATGTACTGAAACTGAACAGATTACACTGGCTTGGGCACGTAGAAACAATGGAAGAGAACAGACAAATGAAATGATGTATGTACAAAAGATGTGGGAAACAAGACCAAGTGGTAGACCAAGACAGAGATGGAAAGACAACATAGAAGAAGACATAAAAGAAACTGGTGTCACCAGCTGGAGAGAGAATATTAGGAATAGAGAGGAATGGAGGCAAACTTTATCTGCAGCAATTAGCCTTAATGGCTCAGAAAGCTGAAGAAGAAGAAGAAGGTCAGAGAATGAAAATGACCATGCCAGGTGTTGCAGTTATCTGGATTAGTGAATCAAACACTATCCTTCCTCTCCACAGTGGTGCTTGAAACAGGCTGTTGTATTTCTTCAGTTTGACCAACAGAACTGAAGCTGTGATGCTTGTCCAAGGTGCACAGCTTGCCAAGAAGTCAGCTTTTGGGTCTGCTTCTAGAACTAAACAAAACCACCATAGCTAAATCTCATCTGGTTTAATGTCTGTTTCAAAATTTTACCAATAATGCTAACTGCAAAGAACTCAACCAATCAATAATTTATAGGATGAAAATCACTAAATGAAACTGGATTTGTATGAAGATGCCTGACTAGCATTTGATATCGTATTAGCTGTTTTGTTCATACTTATAATCTATTATTTGTGGAAATTTCTAAATGTTTATAAACTGTTTTCAGGCAATTTGGAATCAAGAACCAGAATAAGGTCACCTCTTTTTAACTTATTTATTTCTAAACTTATTAAAATAAACCGGAGCGGGCGTTAATTTTCTGACACTGAATGTATAATTTATAGCAACACTGATTTTTTTGTATTACTTCATTAACAATTTTTATACACTGAATATACTTTCTTTTTTTAAAACGACGAAAACAACAGGCCGAGACCCGGTGGTACTGCAAACCGGGCCCACCCGTAACGAAATGTGGAGCATACCCCCGGCATTAAATGTGCATGGCGGGCCTCAAGCATCTCGTTTGTTCCAAAATAACAAAGTGTAGATTCTACAGAGCGCAGAACTACAATTTAGCCAAAAGGCCGAGCAGCTCGGCTCTTTGTCACGTACCTGTTCTTTGTATTATGATGTTTTATAACGTACTTTGAAATAAATGCTGCACAGTTAGAGGTGTTGGTATCTCTGACGCTCGACTGATTGTATTGCGAGTTTCCATAACAGTTGGTGTGGCTTTCAGAAAGATTTTCATTGACGCAGTGGTTACGCATAATCTGCTTTGCTGTCTGAGGTGTTGTGTATGCGTTAATTATGCTGCTCTAACGAGGACATTAAGAGAAGCAAGTTTAGTGGACATAACATCCCTTGATGAAGTTGAAAGACTCGCCGAAAACAGAAAAACTTGGCAAACAACTATGCGAGCCCTGTGTAACTTTTAACGGCACGGGAAGGATGTAAGATAAGCAGTTTCTTTAGTCAGCTGGCCTGGCTGTTCCATTCGTATACATTTTACTTCTGAAAAGCTGCATTCTCTAATTGTCCAAACGAAAAGTTCTATACAAGATTTACCCCTCCACTCTCTCGCTGTGGAGTAATCACAAGTAATTCTTTTATTATAACAAGGAGAAGTAAAGTATTCAAATGTGCCATGTTTTGGCCATCAATGATAGGACATACAATTTTTAAAAATCCCAATTTGGGGTGGGGTGGGGGGGGGCAGGAGACGTGAAATGTAAGGGGGAAAATCCACTGCACAAAGAAATAAGAGGAGGATTTCTTCAGTCTTAATCATTACATTGAAATCATCCCTGGGCGTAAAACGTAAGCAGAAAAAATATTATGATGTTAACCAGATGAACAAATATTTCAAGAGGGTTCGCTTAGTTTAGCACTTACCTTTCAGCACAAATCTGTTTTGAGTTGGTCAACATTACACAGAGAGAACTCCTGCTCCCCAGTGAGTTTAATCAAAACAAAGACCGTTTTATAAGATCAAATGTAGGCCACGGTAGGAACAACATGGCCACACGTTGGTGTGTGTTGGCTTAGGACACATCATCACCGAGTCACTCTCTAGCCTGGTGCCTCGCAAAACCCAAAAGACCTTATTACTGTTCTATACCTCAGCATAATATCATCATGTGCTGGGTACTTTCCGCGACTATGGATTTTCTTGTTTTATTTTCTTGATACTTATTTGTAGATGACGCTTCGAAGTGATGATTTGATGCTTTTTATTTCAATTTTAAAAATAAAGAATTTTTTTCCTGTCTGAGAAGGCGGGTTTAAAAGACAGATATAATCTGATTGCGCGTCTTGCCAACATCACTTGACTGAAAGGTTTATTTTGTGCTGATTTTACCACTGGCATAATTATTATCCATAACATTTACATTTACAACATACCCCTCACCCCACCCCATTTCCCCCAGCTTAAATGAATGTCTCGTATTTCGCTTTAGAAAAGATGGCCAGGGTTACTTCAGTTTCTCCTCAGATGACAGAGCAGCACTCCTTATGACTTAGTCTTCCGCTGTTTTGAACTCGTCACCGCTGATAAAGAATCTTGCATGAATCCTTGGGAGTTGGGTGGTGGTGGGGGGGGGGGGTTGAGGTATACTGATGTATAAACATACAGTTGTTATCTATTCTTGCAACATCAGTCAGACAATGCCTGTATCATAGGCCACAGACAAAGGCTTTCCACTCACTTCTGTCTTTGGCCCTGTTCTCCAAGTCCCTCCAAGTGAGCCCCTTAGGTTTTAGAACGCTCACTGTGTCCCTTCTCCACGTATTCTTTATCTCCCCTGTTTTAGGTTGTCTTGAGAGTTCACCCAGAGGTCTGTCTTGCTTTGCCGTCTCTCATCTTTCTTCCATTTTCTTGCTGTGATCTGTACGTTGATTGGTTCTTGTTCCGTCTCCTAATCTCCTCATTTCCGATCTTTTTTTTTCTGTCATTTAATCTGAAGGATCCTTATTTGACAGCTATTTGTAATTATAGTGTGACCGGCTAGCGTAGTGGTTAGAGCACCCTGGGCAATTCTTTTGTCATTATTAAGGCTGCACAACGGGCCAATATTTGAAACAGAGCACAGCATAACAGATTCTGCCCATAAAAGGTTGATAAAGCGCCAGCATTGTGCTGTATATTGTTTTCCAAATGCGGAGTGGTTTTTTTTTCTGAGTACGGCGATTAACATGGACATCATTTATCACATTTTTTCAGGTTTATTTTTCTTAGCAATTTGTGTGTGTGTGTCTCAGACTAACAATGACACAAAACTGTAAAAAGTCTGTATCATTGTCTGTATTTTGTTCTTGAACTCTCTATCCTTCTCAGATATGCCATATATTGAGGTTTATTTACATAAGAAATCATCATCATCATCATGTGGTGTTGTCTGTGTGGGCACGCGCGCGTGGCTCAGAATAACGCGAGCGAGCGACGTCCATCCACGCATAATGTGAATGCTTTATAAAAGAAAATGTTGCTGATACACAATGGAGAGAGAACTCGAAATCTATGGCAGGCTGAGTGAGTCCGATATGCTCAGAGCTGGCCGATTGCTACTGTGTGATTTATTTTGTGCCATGGAAATCATTATTACATTGTGTCCTGGAAATCATTATTACATTGTGTCCTGGAAATCATTATTACGTGGCATTATGGAAATCATATCTGTGCTTTGGAATATCATAAACTGTCATCGTTCGTGAAGAGAAAATGATTCTGTCGTGTCCTATCTTAGTTAATGGGCACACAAAGTCCATCGTGCGTATTCCTATCATATAGTTGTTATTGGAAATGATCAGGAGATGCCAACTCGGCAACATCAGCTGCAGAATCAATGAGGTGCATGGCATCGGTGATTCGATAATCTGAGGAGACAAGGAGGCAGGTGTGCAGTTATTTCAGTGCTTGGGCACCTATGAGGATATATATATATAATTCTGTGCAACTGGCACAATGTGTTCTAAGTGAGATGGGGGGATCGGAGATTTCGGGTCAGCAGTGGCTGAATGTGTTTACCAGAGCAATGGTACATGATAATAGTTGAGATAGTGAATGTGTTTACCAGTGCAATGGCACATGACAACATTTGAGATAGAGAATGTGTGTTACCAGTGCAATGGCACATAATAATATTTGAGATGGAGGTATACTTATTTAGGAGGGCCAGAGGAGCTCGAACCAATGTGGTCCACTGTTTTGTGCTAGTTAGTTAATGAAGATGCATTATAATTATGTCATGATTTGTTGTTATCATGATGATATGTGCTGTCGTGGTATGTATGTAGGTCTGTGTGGCGTTTAACATGGTGTCTCTGTTAAGTATAATAAAATATTGGTTGATTTAAATGCTTGACTTTGTACTGTATAATGCATGTCATGTAGTTTGTATGAATGTATGTGATTTACTGCACGACTGGCATACAGTATCCTTTCGAGGGAAAATCCTGGCTTGTAGGTTAGTTTTAGGAATGGCCACCCAGTAAGGTAGTACATAGGCCATGGGTTTTTGGGGCTGCAGTTGAGTTTTGGTCCTGTCCCACCCTTTATTGTCCACAATATGTGGACTTCGCAACCAGCGAAGTTTTACATCTGCGGGGTGGCTGCAAACGCCAACCAACTTGCCGACATGTGTATAATTTGCACTTATTGTTGTTTAGTACAGCGCATAATCCACTGCTATTAGCTTCTGCATCTTCATTTTCATCATTTGGAACAGAGCAGGTGATTATGTCCTTTACGAGTTTTCTAGACTATAGAAAGCTGCAATTTGTCAAATTCTCATCGGAATTATAGGATCAGAGAGCTGTATTCACACACTGTTTCTAGGATCAGTGGACTATAATCACTCTATCGCTAGCACCAGCGAACTATAATCATACACTATCTCCATGATCAGTGAATTATAATCACAGGCTCTCTAAGATCAGATCAGAGAACTCTTAATTACACACTACTTCGTCGTGCTGTGTCACAGGAGAAAAAACTGCACAAAATGCGTATTTTAAAAAAGTTTTTTTTTTTCGGTGAGGGGGATGTTGGAAGGAAAATGAAGACATAAACATGAGCACTTTTTTTTTCCAGTTCAGCCAATCAAGGGAAAGTGAAGACATAAATATGAGCACCTTTTTTCCAGTTCAGTCAATCAAGGGAAAGTGAAGACATAAATATGACCACCTTTTTTCCAGTTCAGTCAATCAAGAGAAAGTGAAGACATAAATGTATAAATGTGACCACCTTTTTTCCAGTTCAGTCAATCAAGGGAAAGTGAAGACATAAATATGAGCACCTTTTTTTCCAGTTCAGTCAATCAAGGGAAAGTGAAGACATAAATATGAGCACCTTTTTTTTCCGGTTCAGTCAATCAAGAGAAAGTGAAGACATAAATATGAGTACCTTTTTTTTTAGTTCAGTCAATCAAAGGAAAGTGAAGACATAAATATGAGCACCTTTTTTCCAGTTCAGTCAATCAAGGGAAAGTGAAGACATAAATATGAGCACTTTTTTTCCAGTTCAATCAATCAAGGGAAAGTGAAGACATAAATAAGAGCATATTTTGACAGTTCAGTCAATGATCTCCGTTAGGACAGACACTATAACAGGAAGAAACGAATCACAAATTAGATTTATTTTACAGTGTAGTAACTCGGTCATTTTAATGACGGCATTACATATTGTTACTTTTTGTACGTATAGTAGTACATTTATTTATGTGCACATACCTTATATGGTTATGTTTTTCTAACATGTGGATAAAGGAACAAAACATGATCATATACATCACATCATGCGATTTTTAAAAAGAAAGATGGCATAAATGGCGTGACTAGTTAATTAAATAGTGTAATATGGTATAAATGTGTGCACAAATATTGAAAGAAAAAATAAATTGTATGCATGGTTTGTTTCTGTCATTTTTTTTTACGTAAAGATTAGTGCAACACTGCTTTCTCACCTATGAATTCCAAGTTGGATTCATGGTAAGGTCCCAGGGACAAAACTTTAAACCTAACCTGCACACTCTGTGATGACTTCTCTAGATAAGTGGCCACCGAACCTGCAGATTCAGAAGTTCCCATCCCCTTTGTGTACGCGGGGAAATCTGGCACATAAGTGTCCAGTGATCGCGACAGAACTTTGTGAAACCGCTACAGCCGTACCTGTCTTTCACCTTCCATGTAATACTTTCCAAAATATCGGTTTTCTCAATACAACATTCTGCACTTTGTGCTCTTTTAAAATTTAAAATTAAACACTTTACAAAGAGCGGAAAAAATGTTCATGAGAATGTTTTTTCCCCCTTACTTTATTGTGCCGCGAGATTTAATCTTTACAAAATGCTCAGATACTGACCAGTCAGAACTGGCTGAGTCAACCTACTGGCCTGATTATCATTCGGCTGATTTTGCTGGTTGCTCTTTACTAGATTTTTTAACAATAAAAACCGGTTACAGTAACTGACGCCCTCTAAAAGTTTCGATTTTCCTCGTTTTTAATCGATAATTTACCAGTAATTGACGGTTAACGCGATCACTGTATTAACTAACATGTTTTGACAGATTCAGATCAATAAATTAAGAGTAGTAACTTTTTAAACAAGCTCATACTGGTACATCTGTTTAAACAAGCCACACTGGTACATCTTTTCAAACAAGCTCACACTGGTACATCTGTTTAAACAAGCTCATACTGTTACATCTGTTTAAACAATCTCATACTGGTACATCTGTTTAAACAAGCCACATTGGTACATACACAAAATGTAGTTTTCTGAGAATAAGAAATCTCTCAGCCTGGAATAAGACTATCTGAAGAAATCAGTTATCAGCACAGCCATAAGGAAGGCTACAGCAGAATGTGAATCATAATTCACAAATTCCCTTTAATTCTGAATCAGTTCTGATGACATTTCCTTTGCAAGCAATCTCGGTTTATTTCTGATTTCTCAGCCTCCATCCTTTCTTTATTTCCTACCAAACCTGCACTAGCCATTATTTAACAGCTCTTACATTGCTTGGAAAGGTGGGGGTTAAAAATAAAAATACCACTTCTTATACATATATTTTTAAAATCAGTCATCTTCATCTGATCAGACGTTTCCATCTCATATTATTTTACATAGCATTAGCCAACAGAAAGTGACAACAGACTGATTGATTGATTGATCTTTATTTCAAACGGGTTAAGAATTGGGCATGCAGGCCCGTCTGACATTCTGCCCTTTATCATACATCTTTCACTCTATTCCAGACATTCTACAAATATGCTGTTCATTTAACAAACATAACTAACATTGAAGCTGAGAGACATAAAATAAAATATAACATTTACGTTTCGCTCTTAAACATTCACTCAGTACAGAAGTAACTACATACATTATAAATGACTATCTACTAAACAAAATTTTGGGCACTATTCAGAAAACAATTTATTGTATTCGGTGTCTGTAAGAGCAGTTTAAGATAACTTTTATAATTCATGGAGGCATGTAGTCGACATCAAATAGATATTGGGAAAGCTTGTAGTTGTAGGATGGAGTATAATTTATATTTTTTATATAGGATGGGAGAAAGATCTTGAGTCTGATAACAGTACAATTTTTAGACATTTAAAAAAGCGACTACTTTCTTATAATTGGTTTTTCTTTTTAAAGATAAATATGTGTCAAAAACATTCAAATAATTTTTTCCTGAATTTATTTTCTACAGCATAATGTACTATTTTCTTCATTTGCTCTTTTCCATTCTGAGATTAAACTTATGTAGTATCATGGGAAGCACTATTAGTGAGATATTTGTGAAAACGAACTAGTTATTCTGTCCTTGGCAAATGCTTCCGCGTGTTTGTGGTTATGTAATTATAACCGTAAGTGCTCTGCTACCTAGTATACTCTAGTCATCCCTCTGGAATACGCTTTATGTCCACTTCGCTTTCTGACATCCCTCTGGAATACACTTTACATCCATCCACTTCGCTTTCTGAGACGAACGTTGGAACGAACTCATCGGAAAGTGAGGATTATATGTATAATATAAGTGTACACGGTCAGACAGTTAAGTAATGAGACTGATTTTATTATGGCCAAGACAAAAATGCCATATATGAAGCAAAGTATGGAATCCAAAGAGGCAACCTTCATCTGTAATCTGGCAACTTTTCATCGCCGCCTGATAAGCAGACGATAAACAAGCCGCCATTTTGTTTACCTAGTCAGAGGTGCATTGTTACGTAATCAGCACGGAGCAAAAAGCTAACATTAAATGTTGTTTAAAACTCGAAAAAGTGCTATTGAGACAGTTGAATTGATGCGACAAGTTTATGGAGATAATTGTTTATCTCGGGCACAGATATTCAGGTGGTATTCACGATTCAAAAGTGGTGTGGAAACGATTACAAATGCAACTAGACATGGACGCCCAATTTCTGTTCATAATGAGGAACTCATTGCAAAAGTCAGAGAACGAATTCAAGAAGATCGTTGTTCGACTGTGAAGATGATGGCAGATGAATCTGGTGTTAACAGAGAGACCATTCGTAAAATTGTAGTGGAAGATTTGGGCAAGAAAAAAGTTGCTTGCCGGTTTGTACCACATTCTTTGTCTGTGACCAAAAACATCAGCGTGTTGAGTACCCAAAAGATATCATCAAAACGTGACGCAGAAACAAACATTTCTTAAATTTGATTGTTGCAGAGGATGAAACATCGGTTTTCAGTATGATCCCACAACTAAAGTGCTCAGTGGATGTCATCATCATCACCAAAAAGCAAACAAATTTCGCCTTTAAAAGTCGAAAGTGAAGACAATGTTGGTGTGCTTCTACGACAACAAAGGAGTTATTTACAAATAATTTATTCCATAGGGACAGACTGTCACTACCACAGTTTATTTAAGTATTTTGAAACGTCTATTGAAAAGGAGTCCGACCCGAGTATTCATCACCTGGCAGTTTTTTCTTCTTCATGATAATACACCGGCTCACCGGGCGGTAGTTGCACAGGAATTTTTGGCCCAAAAACAAGTGTGCGTTCTCAAACATCAACCCTATTCCCCAGATTTGTCTCCCTGCGATTATTTTCTGTTCTCAAAATTAAAGTTACCGTTGAAAGGACGCTTTGTTTTTGACGATACTGATGACATCCAAAGGGCCGTAACGTCGAGTTTATACCAACAGAAGAACTGCAGAGGTCGTTCCAGAGTTTGTTAGATCGTGCCACTCGTTGTATCAATGCACAAGGGGCTTACTTTGAATAAAATACAGGTTATATCTTCAACTATTGTTTATTTCATTTTTTATGGAATTAGTCTCGTTACTTAATTGTCAGATCTTGTATGCACAAATTATTTGTATTTATTGACAACATCAGCAACAATCAAAAAGTTGTAACCGAACTTTCTATTACCTCAATTTTAGAGGAACACAAAAATCACGAATAGAGAATTTAGAGCATACTTTATAATCAAGAACAGACAATTCAGAGGAAACTTTATAATCTGGAATAGAGAATTCAGGACCAATACTGATATACCGAACAGTGAATTCAGTGCAAACATCGAAGCAGGAAAAGAGAATTCGGAGCAAACTTTATAAGCAGGAACATTTCAGAGCACACTTTATAAACAGGAGCAGATATTTCAGAGCAAACTGAAACATAGAATTCATAGCAAGCCTACTTTCAGGAACAGAGAAACTGAAGCTGGTCATGACCCCCTTCATTTGTTCAATATGTGATTCTTTGCTACAACCTTGACCTCTGTGGTAAGAAGCAAACACTACACACTCAGGTGTACTTTCTTTACTCGCCATTGTGTTGTCAGTCAAAATCTTCTTGTCGACAGCGACAGAAAAATACTTCAGCGTCATATTTTCCAGTACAGTTTTTTTTTTTTTTAAAGATAGAAGAGAAGAGGGTCAAAATCTGATATTTTCGTGACAGGTAAGAAATATGTGAGTTCTTCGACGTATCTGTACAGACACACATCCCAGGGTACTTGAACATAATGCTTTTTTTTTACTATCAACGAAAGCGCTGTATCTAGTTTAGAGTTTACCATTTAAGTCTTTATCTTCTCCGACTAGTACTGTATTTTGTCCCAGTATGTGATGAAATGCAACACAACGAGAAGATACTGGCTGTGAAAATGTATCTATGTTTCAAAGAGTAGCTGGAGGAGGAAAACTTTGGCAATGTTACCGGTATGTTGCTAGGAAAATGTAACCACTGATTAGAGAAGAGAAGGAACCGAATTAGGAAGTGGTTCTTTCGGTTCTTCGGCTAAAAGCGGGTACCCGGTTCCTACATACCGATACCGGACGCCGAGTAGTACCAACTTGAAACAGAAACAAAACCAGTTCCAAATACAGACAGAACCGCTCGGGTTGTGTTGATGGACTGGCGTATAATGGCGGGAGAGTGTGTTTGAATATTGTGGCATCAGAGCAACCGCGCCAAGGACTTACAATATATCCTCGATTTAACGAACCCCGATATACGGGATTTTGGATTTAAACTGACTAGACAAATGAATCATATATATACATATATATATATGTATGTATGTGTGTGTGTGTGTTAGCTGACTATCCGGCGTTGCTCGGGAATTTATGAATTATTAATACTGTGGAGCGGATCTGAGATCGCCATGTTTCTCCCACGGACAACCTTATGTTGCTTTCTCAAGGGTGGATTCATCCAAGAAATTATTTATTCTTGCTCCTGGAGGTGAAACTAAAAATGTTGTATATAATCAAGTTTTGAGTTAAATTAATATTATAGTGAATTTGTAAAAGACTTTATAATGTGTAGACTGCTCCTGTGACTTGTCAATCGTGATCGAGAACGCAAGTCTCATTGGAAATTGCAATATTTTAAAGTTAAAATGGAGATCCGTTGGAATGAGTGGCATCATTGGGATAAAAACTGCTTTACCCTCTCCTTGTCCTGTTAAGATAGTCGCTTCAGCTACATTGCTCAGCATCCTCTTTACACACAGCCTTGTGCCGTTGCAAAATTTTGGCGGATTGAGGTTCCACAGTAAAATAATTGGAGATCCCACCCTAATTTTCACACTTCTCAATCTCCATGCCGATGGAAGCTGAACATGGACGTAAACGGCATCGGGAGTGTCACTATTCATCTCAGCGACCCCAAAAACTATGGACTCGACACTAATATCGGCCGTTTTCGATTACATTTACATGTCACCACATCACACCCCCATCCCTCTCTCACTCTCGCCATGCCGATGGAGGCTGACTAAGAGACCGACCATTAAAACAATTTTGACTTGCCATCATCATCATCATCCACTCCCCCGAGAGTATAGGCCACGGAGAAAGGCTCTCTAATCATCCCTGTTCTTTGAATTATTCTCTCCTTCCTTCCATGTGCATCCCTTTTCTCTGAGAACTGTCATAATGTCTCTTCTCCAAGTAAGTCTAGGTATTCCTCGTTTTCGATTTCCTTGAAAATTCCTTTTCAGTGCCTATCTTGCTATGCTGGTGTCGGTTTACTCAGAGTATAGCCAATGCACTGGTTTTCCTCTCTGTTTCTGTAACACTTCAGTTTTTTTTTTTATAGGGAAGGTGGTTGGCCTATTCCCCAAACTTCCTTAGTATTTTCTTACGAAATACGTGGAAGGTGGCAGTGGTCCTATTTTTTCTCCCCAGACTTAGATCTGGGCCCCGGTAACCACAAGGGACTTGATATGGGAAGCTACAAATGCTGCTCTTAGACCAGCATCTCTCTATTTCACAATTACCTCCCTTAGACCAATCTTTTTTCTTCGTGAATTTAGTGGATAGCATGTCACCCCCTTCCCACCGACATCACTAGGTGTGCTAGGGGTGTCATACTCCACAGTACTTTTATCCAGGCTGTAAGTTATATGTATACTAAGTTTGGTTGAAATTGCTCCAGGCGCTCCAGAATTATGCTGGAACATACACACACCCATACACGCTCTTACATCCATATATATATATATATATATATATATATATCTTAAACGCCCCACCTTGCACATCATATCACACCTTTTTTAGGGGGAGGGGGTGAATTTCATGGATTAGACAGACTTTGTTTTGGTCTTAGCTTTCTTCAAGCTATCGTGCGCTCATGTTGTATACAGACTGTCATGCATGCTATAAAGGGACAAATTCTAGCCCTGAAATGATCTCCCTTACAGTGAACATTTCTGGCAGTTCAGGGCGATCATAATTAAGAAACGCCAGTTGCAAACAGCTGAAGCTGGACTTCACCGACTCTCATTCCTATTTCATTTCCATCTGCTTATATGTGACAAACGTCGACAAGCATACAATATCAGTATCTCCGTTTGTACACATTTCAGATTAATCTAAAGCTGAGAATTCTCCCTTACCTCTGCCTTCAACTGCTGTATTACTGTGCTACCACTATGGTCACGGAAAATACTGTATACTGTATGAGACCATACAGTAACAATTTAACATTAACAATTTTTTTTTTTGCCTTCCCGTTCACATTCGGATTATAAATTAATGTCAACTTTTCAAATATTTAAGATTAATTTTTGTTTGTAAAATAAAAACGTGTGTTCCAGTCTTGCTGATTTCCTTCACGTAATTTCATCTTTATTTTAAATTTATTTTCTCAGTAACATCCAAGTTTGTTATCCTCTGGTTCAGTGGAGGGGCCCCCTGGATGAAGGCGTTGTCTGATTAACGACCAATAACATACACACTCGCGTCAGGGTTGACGAACCATAGCTAACATACTCGCGTCAGGGTTGACGAACCATAGCTGACATACTCGCGTCAGGGTTGACGAACCATAGCTGACATACTCGCGTCAGGGTTGACGAACCATAGCTGACATACTCGCGTCAGGGTTGACGAACCATAGCTGACATACTCGCGTCAGGGTTGACAAACCATAGCTAATATACTCGCGTCAGGGTTGACGAACCATAGCTGACATACTCGCGTCAGGGTTGACGAACCACAGCTGACATACTTGCGTCAGGGTTGACGAGTCATAGCCGATCAATGCTTTTTCCCATCTCTTCTTTTGTATCCCCAGTGACAGACTCAAACTGGCTTAACGAGACACAGATCCTGTTTTTTATAGTCCCCGAGGCGGTGAAGTCCACTAAAGAAACACTGCCCTCATTTAAATAACGTTATTAAGCCTGTTAAAGTTGGCCACGACCATGATAATTTGAGTGCGCATCAAACAGCGGTCAACAGCTTCAGATAACTCAACTCACAGCATAGAAGTTTGTGACATAAGATTCATACAAGAGACATTTCATAATAAATCGGCGTTCTAAGGAGTGTTATTGCCGGAGGTGGGGTGGAGAATTCGATTTCCACTCCAACGGCGTGCGTCTCAAACAGCCTCTGGCAGTCAAGTCTAGCTCCTGGCCTTCCCGTGGCAGAACTGTTTAAACTGACAGGAGAAGGGGCGAAGGCGAATATCTGGTGCCTGAAAACCAGACACTTAGGGTAGATGAGTGGCACGTTTGGTAGCTCATCTACCGCTGCTGGCGAGATTCTTCAGCCGGCGTGCGTGGATCGGTGCTCCTCCCGGACAATTAAGAAAGGTGCAAAAGGGGTTGCCGCGCGGCACCACTGCGAAAAAAGTGGTAGAAAGGATAAGGCCAAGCAAACAGTCAAATCACGGCACCTCTCACCCGGCGGTGATACACGGGTATCCCAAAACACGTCGAGGTTTTCCGGTGAGAAAGTCCAATTCTGGCCTGGGTGGGTTACCACCTCTCACCCAGCGGGGATACGCTATTCTAAACACGCCGAGGTCTTCCGGTGAGAAAGTCCAACTCTAGACTTAACTGGTGCAACGAAAACCACGGTGTCACGCAATCCCGCTCTGAGACCCACCAAGAATTCAGACTCAAGCCCTGAGATACTCTGAACCTCCTGTGGCCCTCTCGGGGATCTCGTGTGGTCCTTTCGGGGACCACACGGGGGGACCACGGGACTTAACGAGGATCACAGGCGTAAATTCAGCAGGATCACAGGGCGGTCTTGGTGGTAGAAGCGAACAAAGAAGAAGAAGAAGATAATAAATCGGAACTTTTGTCCTTAGTGTCAGTATTCTAAAATGGAAAGAAATAAACGGAGGGGAGCAAATATGTTTCCAACAACTTTCTGGAATGTAATTTTCCAAAGTGTTAATTTTCTTGCTCCCTGTAGGGTGCAAGCTCTTTTCTCTCCATCTTGAGTATTTGTAGGTATTACAATTTTATCATCACACGGTGAAACTACTAAGAGTTTTTCGTCCTGTACTGTTTTCATTATATACTACAAACTGACGTTGTATTATCTGTAGCTGTATAATCTAATGCGCAACTTATGGGTACTGGATAATTTGTGACTAACCTTAATGTGCTGAGTTGCGTTAAATGTGTCCCAGCTGTCATGAATTTCGGCAAAACAGCGCAACTTGATAACTTGAAAGAAATATTGACTAGTAATCGTTCCCTGACTCAATGCGCAAGAATTATTCCTTAGTATAACCTCGTATGTGTTCACTGTTCATAACCTCAGGGTGCGCTTGTAATCAACATAACTACAGTCACACTAAGACCCAGTATTTTAAGTGGAGTGTACCGACATAGATTCAGCCCATAAAAGGGCGCCAAAGCGTTAAAACAACACACTGTATCCCGATTCCAAATATGGCATTTTTTTTTCTCTGCCGAATAATTGGTGGGGGCATCTTATATCCTGCCTGTGTTTGCCCTTGGCAACAATCCTTGATATTTCAAGTCTTTATGTTGTGGTAGAGAGCGGAAGCAGGAGAACGAACCGTGTTAAGACTGAGATACAAGAACAAGACGATCGCTTAGGGCGTATTTCCCAACCTTGTTTGCGTCATGTCACACCTCAACGCCTCGAAGATTTTGATGCCCTCATTCTCCCCTTCTCTCCACACCACCCCCACCCCCAGCATAATAGTTAACAAAGTTCTAAAAAAGTATAATATAAATATATTATACTTGCCCTCAAATTATTAAAATTGTCACCTGAGTCATACAGTAGAAATGTGGTTTATTAAAAGAATGTTGCGAATCCCCTGGACACCAAAAATAACTAATGAAGAATGTATGAGAAGAGCTGGAGAGACAAAAAATCTTGTCAAAAAGATAAGAGAGAGACAATGTACTTTCATAGAACATGCAATGAGAAGAGGGGGCATTGAAAATATTATAACAACAGGAAAAATAGAAGGAAGAAGATCAAGAGGAAGACCAAGAGAAATGATACTGGACAGTCTGACGAGATGGTGTGGGAGGAGACTAATTTCATATTTTGAAATGGAAGCGGAGGAAAAAGTTATTAACTGATTTATTGAATCCTTGATCGTTGTTATTATTATGCTTAAACAAACAATACAATACAAATAACACTAAAATACACCATAAACAGTTCATGGCAATACTATACAAATAACACTAATAATACACTATAAACAGTACATGACAATCAATCTATCATAGGGCATTTCATGAGAAGAGGAAAACTGGAACACACTGTGGCAACTGGAAAAACTGAGGGAAGAAGAGACAGAGGAGAGGGAGAGAGAGAGAGAAGTTACTGGATGGGCTGTCAGTGTGGCTAGGAAGAAAGTCACCAGCGGAGCTTATAATAAACTTAAAAGACGGAACTGTGGAGAGAAAAGGTCGCCTGCGCCACGCGGCATGGGACTTGATTGATTGATTTATTGACGTGACAATGCAATACAAATAACACTAATAATATAATATAGACAGTACATGACAATACAATACAAATCACGCTAACAGTACACTATATAAATAGTACATAGCAATACAAAACAAATAGCACTAATAATACAATATAAACAGCACATGACATTTATGTCCCTTGTGTCAGCCTTTTTCAGGTGTATGTGCTGTATTTTGTTTTTCCTCCCGACATTGACCGGGCAGAGTACTTCCCTGTAGATACCACTCTCTTCAATGATACTATTCTGCTTAATGTCAAAGAGACAGCTACAAAAGTCTTTGCAAGAAAACTACATGTAACTGTACTGAACTATCAATAAACATCTATGTGGTTCCAAGGATAAGCTGCGTTTTTCTTTGTTTCAGGGACTTTGTGTCACTGAGGGACAGGAAGACAAAGAAAAACAAATTGTGCTACCACAAGACTTCTTTCTTTTTTGTTCTGCTGCACTCTCCCTCTTTTTTTTTCCTTCCACCATCACCAAACCACCACCCTCCCCCATCGACTGGAGTTTGTCTTATATAGCAAGCTTGACGACTCCAATGAAAGCTACCATCTACCAGCTGTGTTTATTTTGGATACTAGTATGAACAAAAATGTACAATTTTGATAACTTGACTACAAATAAATGTACTTGTATATATACCGTTTAAAGTGGACGTTTAACGGTACGGGAAGGATATAAGATATAAGATATATACCATTTGACAAGAGTGCGCTATAATAATAATGTACCGTTCACTTGAACTGTGAGGACTTTCTATCTACCATGCTAGCACAGGGAGGATGGAACAAATTACTTTTTTTTTATGAATAGGAAGCTACAAGGCTTTTGTACGGTAAAATAGGAGAACACAATTTTGTAGGATTAGACCTAAAAAAAAAATCACAGACAAAGCACTTTAGTGGGACGTGAGAGAGAAAAATCACAAGAGAATTACCTGGGATTCAAACAGGGACTCCGGTAGGACGAGCAGCCGTCTAGCCACGAGTGAAAGTGTACTAACCAACTGAGCCATCTGGGGTCTGAGATGGCTCTTTTCGATATTTTCGAGGTCTAATCCAACATCGTTGACGATCTGGAAATGGATGCGGCAGCAGCAGGCCATCTTGCTCACAACCGAGAGGCCTACAGGAGTGCTGTTTGGGAGGCAAAGTTCCGCAAGGGACATGCAAAGGAATGAATGAATGAATCCAACAAAATTGTGTTCTCATACTTTACGGAACAAATTACTGTTATTCTACAATTTTGTACTTTCATGACTAGTTAGTTGTCCACTTTAACTACAAATAATAACTTCATATTTCAACATTTGCTAATATGAATATGTCTAATGGATGTTTTTTTTTCCTTTCTGTCATCATCATCATCATCATCATCATCATGTGCCATTACGACTGGCCTTGGCTATTATGCTTCTCTAGGGTACACGATCCTTCATACAGACCACAGCTCAGTTGGTGATCTCCTCTCACACCATCCCCTCAGACTGTCCAGTATCATTTCTCTTGGTCTTCCTCTGAATCTTCTTCCTTTCATTTTTCATGTTATAATATTTTCAATGCCCCTTCTTCTCATTGCATGTTCTATGAAAGTACATTGTGTCTCTCTTATTTTTTTGACAAGATTTTTTGTCTCTCCAGCTCTTCTCATACATTCTTCATTAGTTATTTTTGCTGTGCAAGGGATTCACAACATTCTTCTAATAAACCACATTTCTGCTGCTTCCAATGATTTTTGTGCATACCTGACTATTGTCCATGATTCACTTTACATAAAATAAGATAGGTTCAATATAGCATTTTAGGACTCGTTTTCTAACATTCATTGATAAGGATGTGTTGCATAATATGTTTCTCATTCTCTGAAATGCAGTCTTTGCTTGGCCTATTCCGTTACTAATTTCTGTTCTGCATTTCTCATCGAAAGTTATTACTGCTTCAAGGTATTTGAATTTCTGCACCTGGTTTAGAATAGTTCCATTTAATCTTATTCTGCATGTTGGTGGATTCTATTTCTTAGATATAACCATAGTCTCTGTCTTTTTGATGTTTAAAGTAAGGCTTTTCTGTTCACTTCCTTTAGCGACTTTATCCAAGAGATTTTGCAGGTCTTGTTGGTTCTCAGCTGTCAGTACTGTGTTTTCAACATACCGAACGTTGTTAATATTGTATCCTCCAATTTTTATGCCTGGTTCTGTGATGATCGTTCTTAGAATATTCTCGTTGGTCAGAGAAAAAAAAAGGTCTGGAGATAGTACACATCCTTGTCGCACTCCTTGTTTTATAGGTTGATATTTTCCAGTTCTATTTTCAACTCGAACTGCTGCTTCTTGCTGCCAGTATAGATGTTTTACAATCCTCAGGTCTTTGCCGTCTATACTGATGTTTTCAGGCATTTTAATAAAATTCATTATGCTTCACCTTGTCGAATGCCTTGGTGTAATCAATAAACCATAAGTAGAGACCTTTCTGTACTTCTAAAACTCTTTCTATGCTAATAATATAAAGCAGATACTGAAATTCGTTATTATAAACAAGCAAAAATTGATAGATCATGTAGTACACAATTAATTCCTAACTTTAAAGATAACGGAACAATAAAGATTACATATTCTAAAATGTTACATTTATTCACTTTTAAAAAAAAACTAGCTGATTACCCGGCGTTGCCAGTGTATTTATTTATCCCAATCTTCTATTAGACAGGAAAATTAGAAATGAATGAATCCTAAGCATAACAGTATACAAATTATACAGCAAAATCTTTTACAAATTCACTATATTAATTTAACTCAAAACTTCACTATAAACAACATTTCTAGTTCCACCTCCAGAAGTAAGAATAAATAAATTCTTGGGTGAACATTGAGCTAGCAACATAAAGTTGTCTGTAGGAGAAACATGGCAATCTCAAATCCACTCTGTAGTACTTAACAGACTCCCCCTGTGACCTGTTGATCGTGACCGAGAACGCAAGTCTCACTGGAAATTGCAATCTCTTAATGTTAAAAGGGAGATCCATCGAAATGAATGGTATCCGTGGGATAAAAACTGTTTCACGTTCTCTCTTTCCCGTTAAGATAGTCGTTTCAATTACATTGCGCAGCCTCTTCTTTACACACAGCCTTGTTTTTTGCAAAGTTTTTTCGGGTCGAGGTTCCGTAGTATAATAATTGGGGATCACACTCCATAACGTCATAAAAGACGTTATGGTGGCAATCCAGCCGGATCAAGTGAGTTTAGAAACTCTGGTTGGAAACTGACGACCTCATCGGCATCTACTACGGCATCGATAGACGTGTATTCAGTGACTACACCTGGTAACATGACAAGAATGGCCATCTCTCTCAACCATTTCAGACAATTTATTTTTCACCCCTTCTCACCCCCATGCCGATGGGGCTGAACTTGGACTTAAACGGATCGGAAATGCCACTATTCATCACAGCGACCTCGAACACTATGGATTCGACACTAATATCGGTCGTTTTCGATTATTTGTACATGTCACCCCTTCCCACCCCACAATCATTGGTACAAGGGGTGTCGTACCCCCACAGTATTTTTTTTTAACAGATTGTAAGTCATATGTGTACTAAGTTTCGTTGAAATTGCTCCAGGCGTCCCAGATTTATGCTGTCGAGCTGATTAGCTGGCGCTGCTCGGGAATTTATTAATTATTAATACTGCGGAGTGAATCTGAGATCGACATGTTTCTCCCACAGACAACCTTATGTTGCTTTCTCAAGGGTGGGTTCATCCAAGAAATTATTTATTCTTGCTCCTGGAGGTAAAACTAAAAATGTTGTATATAATCAGGTTTTGAGTTAAATTAATATTATAATTAATTTTAAAAGAATTTATTATGTGCAGACTGCCCCTGTGACTTGTTGATAGTGACCGAGAACGCAAGTCTCATTGGAAATTGCAATTTCTTAAAGTTAAAGAGGATATCCGCCGGAATTAGTAGTATCCATGGGATTAAAAACTGCTTTAAGCTCTCTCTCTCTCTCTCTGTTCTGTTAAGATAGTCGCATCAACTACATTGCCCAGCATCCTCTTTGCACACAGCCTTGTGCCGTTGCAGAGTTTAGGTGGGTCGAAATTCTGTAGTAAAATAATTGGAGATCCCACCCTAATATTCATCCTCCTCTCTCACCCTCATGCCGATGGAAGCAGAACTTGGACGTAAAAGGCATCGGGACTATCACTACTCATCTCAGCGACCCCGAAAACTATGGGATCGATACTAATATCGGTCGTTGTCAATTATTGAAAAATTCACAATTATTTCGACTTGCCATTAAAGGCTACAAATGCTGCTCTTAGACCTGCATCGCTTTATTTCACGATTATGTTCTTTAGACCGCTTTTTTTCCTCCTTGAATTTAGTGGATAGTATGTCAGCCCCTTCCCACCCCCATCGATAGGGGTGGTAGGTGTGCGATACCCCCAAAGTATTTTTTTCCAGACTGTAAGTCATTTGTGTACCAAGTGTAGTTGAAATTGCTTCAGGCGTTCCAGTGTTATGCTGGAGCATACAGTACTTCATACATACATCTATTTTTATATATACTACTGGACAAAATTTAAAGGCCGGTTTTTTCAATTTTTACAAAAACAAAATCAACTGACTAACGAACAAGCCATTAGTACCAAAAAAGACAGTGTTTAAAACTGAACAAATTCAATCATCTCATTTGCAAATCGGTATAGGAGTGCACATACAGCAAGCTGGCGAAATAATTCATCTCTCGTCCAAAAAATTCACAAGAGTGGTCTTCAAACAACAAACATGTCAGTATTGCGTGTGGCCACCGTTCGCTGCCTGACATTCGACGCACCGTTGCCTCATCGAGTTAACCAGGGTTGTTAGGACATTCTCTGGAATGCCCTACCACTCTTGTTGAAGGAAAAGGATCAGTTAGGTGACATCAACAGGTGGAGGATGATTTGTCGAAATCCGTCTGCCTAGGACACCCCAAGTGTGCTCAATGGGCGACAGATCGGGCGACCGAGGTGGCCAATCGATTCTAATGATCCTTTGTTGTTGAAGAAAATCTTCTACGACACGACTCCGATGTGGTCTTGCGTTATCGTCTTGTAGAATTGCCCCTGCACCTATGGCTTGCAAGGTAAGCTGGACAGTGGGTTGCAGAATTTCATTCAGGTATCGCTGGGCGGTTAGGGTGCCATGAATGACATGGAGGGGAGTCCTGCCGTGCCTGCTGATGCCACTTAAGACCATGATTGATCCCCTTCCGTAACGATCCACTTCTTGGATAATGGCGTCATGGAACCGTTCCCCTGGCCTTCTCCAAACATGGATTCTGCAATCATTGAAGGACATACTGAAGCGGGATTCGTGCGTGAAAAGAATTTCACCCCACTGGCAACTCGTCCAATGGATGTGCTGCCGGCACCAGGCAACTCTAGCTCTGCGGTGAGCTGGAGTAAGAGATAGTCTTATTGCTGGTCGTCGTGACGCCAGCCCAGATTTTCTTAAACGCTTTTGAATTGTTCTGCCGCTAACATTGACGTTTGCCGTATTCATTAGCTGGTTTCTGAGAGTGGAAGACGTTACTGTCCGATTGCGAAGTGTTGACAGCTGCAGGTATCTGTCATCTTGTCTAGTCGTGCAACGAGATCGGGCTGAACGATGCCTATCTTCTACTCCTCCGGTTGCGTGAAATCGCTCCAAACGCCTTTGGATGGTAGAATGGGATATTCTTATATCTTATATCCTTCCCGTGCCGTTGAACGTCACATAGGGCTCGCAAAGTAGTTCGCCAATTTTTCCTGTCTTCGGTGAGTCTTTCGACCTCATCAAAGGATTTTATGCCTGTTAATTTGGTCTCTCTTAATAATGTCCTCTTCAGAGTTTCACGCGGTCTGCCTCTTTTTCTTCGGCCTGCTGTGTTCCACTCGGTAGCTTGTTTTGGGATTCTCTGATCATTTCTTCTCATCAAGTGACCAACATATGTCCATCTCCTTTTCCTGATCACCCATGAGACTAGTTGTTGTTCAGTCATCTGCCTTATCTCTGCATTGTTCTTGAATTCATTCCACTTGATGCCGAGTATTTTCCTTAGGCATTTGTTTTCAAAAGAGTTTAATTTCTTTTCTATTTCTTTAGTTGTTTTCCAGCTTTCGCACGCATAAATGAGGGTGGATATTACATTTGAATTGAATAGTCTTAGCTTGGTTTTTGTGCTTATAACTTTTGAATTCCATATGTTCTCAAGATTCTTGAAAATTGATGCTGCTTTTGAAATTCTGATCATAACTTCCTTTCTAGTGAATGGGATATTCACGGCCAGATAAACCATGGCCAGATTCACGGCAACTTCACGGCTAGATAAACCGCTTTCAACCAGTGATATGACCAGATGACGCCCAAATGTGGTAAAACGCTTTCGCGGTGGCGTGGTGTTTTTCAAATGACAAAAATACCCCTAAACCTCTTTAATAAAAATGATTGGAAGGTGAGAAGTGTTCACTAAGGATGCCTCTTGCACATGCAGCACAAATCAGCCCGATTTAATTACCTGCTGGGTCATGCTGATACTTTTAAAAATGCCCTAACATGTTGTCTAGGACGATAATACTGCACGTGATTTTTACACTTGTGATGAACAGTTGGTGTTGTTTATGTAATAAAGGTTGATAGAGGTGTATGGTGTAGTTTTACAAAGTGGCAGAGGGTTGTTTATGCCCCGACTATGTATAGGACTGCTTGAGAATGCAATTTAATCCAGATCATAATAAATTTATTTAGTTTTAGTATGGCCATCAAAATAAACATATGCTTGAAATTAATTACCGGCCCCTTCCCGCGCATTTCGTCACTTGGACGACGGTTACGGTTTCTCTCATGGTGCCTTTATTTGCCCTAGCGACGTTTCATTTGTGTCATTAAAAATCCGGTGTAACGTTTAATTTGTAAATATTTAGTGCGCATGCCCTGTGACCTTTCTTCATAATGGCCAAAGAGTGCTTAGTTACGAGGGAGACAATTTAAATTGTTGGCTATGTAGATAAGGGTAGATGGAGTATGGACATGCCCTGTGACCAGACCACTGTTCCTGAATGTATCCCAAGTAGATCCAGATATATTAGACGACTGGAGAAGTAGTTAGAAGGTTATTTCAGACATTATTCTACCGATAATGCAACATTGAATCACAAATACGACGTCAACGGGTATATCTACGCATCTCAAATGGTACGTATTGTACCTCTAGACATATTCGATGGTAAGATGGACACAATCATTGTCTAAAACATCACATTAGTCTTTTTTTTATTAAAAAAACTCTGCATTTATGAAATATTTATACATTTAGTTATATTTTGAAACATAATAAGTACACCGAAATACTGTGTTTCATTGAGTTTTACAACTATACCTACTATACATATCAAGACCCGCGCTTTTAATCCGGCACCCAACTGAACATCAGCGTTTCTTCCTGAGGAACGGAAAGAGTTTTAACTTTTGTCCAGTAGTATATATATATATATATATATAGAGTATATATATGAATTTCGGATCATATATATATATATATATGGTATAGAAGTCTGGAGCTTGAATAAGACAAGAGGGAAAAAAGTTGAGGCCCTTGGAATGCAAATGTACAGAAGCCCTTTCTATTATTTTATGTTATATTTTTTCTTAGCATGCACGTAAACTTATACTTAATCTCCTCTCTCCAGTTCTTCATCCTGTGTATTTTTATATGATTAGGGCTCACACTGAAACGTCACAACTGTGTACACTAAGTAATAAAGCTGTTCCTATTTTTTTCCTAGTTTATACATTTTGGTATCACAGCTTTACTACAGTGGCTTCATGTATAGTTATGTACTTATACACTAATTATTGTGTGTTTGAATAATAGGGCATAGCCCATGGACAGAAAAGAAAACAAAGACATGCTAAACCAGCTAGAAGTGAAAAGAGAAATATTGAAAATAATAAAAACAACACAGCTATGATACTTTGGGCGCGTCAAGAGACATAAAACGATACTGAATACCATCTTGAGGGCAAGACCGAATTGAAGAGAACAAGAGGACGATAGAGACATAGATGGGCTGACAGCATCAACAGAATGGGCAGGGACAATCTTGGCCGAATGCAATTCGAAAACAAGAAGCAGAGCAGAGTGGAGATTCATTGCAGCCAACCTTCCATGGAGAGACAGCATGAGATGGTGAACATTCAAGATAAGTATTTAGTACTTCATGAATCACTTCAAAGCATGTGTTGATGTAAGGAAGAAACAAGAGCACATTTTGACAGTTTAGTCAATGAAAAAACATGAAGACATAAATTTGTCACTATTTGTACCTGCAAGATTTAAAATATTTTCTCAGACACAGAATGGCTGTCACTTTGTGCATTTGTTTTCCATGTTTTTTTAGCAAGACAGAAGTTCATTTCTAAGCACATTTTAGCAGTTCAATCAATGATAGAAAAATTAATAAGTTCAGTGAATGAAAAAAAAACAACAATAAAAGCACATTTTGACATTTAATGTAAGGGAGAAAAAAAGCATATGTCATAATAAGAGTATGTTTTGAGAATTCAGTCTGCATCAGAACATTGACACAACAACAACAACAAAAACAACAACAAAATAAACACATTAAACTAAACGGCTTTTCTTTCACTACATGCAGTATTTCAGACATTTAAATAGCAGCTTTACATATTGTTACTTTTATAGCAGAGTGCATTTTATACAAATTACAATACATTACTACATACTTCATGTGCACATATGGCTATTTTTGTATCTTATGTGTATGGGGAAAATATTACTCCATGCATCACATTATGTGATTTAAAAAATGATATAACTTGATTGGCAAATTAAAAAGTATATTATTGTGTAAATTTGTCTACAAATGAAAAAGGGAAAAAAAAACCAAACTATATGTAAAGTTTGTTCACAAACCTCCCTTGATTCTGATGACATGTCCAAAGCCATCTCAGTTTATTTACTATTGTCTCATCCTTTATTCCTTCTTTGTTTCAAATTTTTCCCTCAATGCTATCTGAGTCATTATTTATAACCTCTTATTTTGCATGAAATGGGGAGGCATGATGTATGAAAGAGAGAGGAGACTGTATTCATTTTAAAGTTAAAAACATACATAAAGATGTATTTAAATATATAAGTTTTCAAAAAGTACCCCAATCATTATGGTCTTCTTTGGTGCACACACTGCTTCTATGATAAATTGTGATTAGTTTTTGATTATTGTCTTTTCTGCAGTTTCACCCACAAACCATCATCAGCTTTAAGCTGAACTTTATTTAGTCTGACTGGGTACACAGTTTTCTCACAAGGTACAGGAGAGAATTCTCTCAAGACAAATGCCAAGGCTATCTTGAGTTCTAGAAGTGCCAGTCTTGTGCCAATACAAGCTCTGGGACCATGGCCAAATGGACTATAAGCATAAGGATGGCGGTGCTCTTTGTTTTCAGGACTAAATCTCTCAGGCTGGAATTTTTCTGGATCAGGCCAGATTTCTGGATCATGGTGAAATGGATAGACAGGAAATGAAATAACCATACCCTTGGGTATGTGGATACCTTGGATGGTAACATCTTCTGAACAAGCCCTGTCAATAAATGGTGAAGGAGGAAACATCCGCATTGACTCACTGATACACATATCCATATATGTGAGACGTTGAACATTGTCATAGTTAGGTGAATCATTTCCTATCTTCTCATCTATCTCCTTTTGTACAGTCTGACAACACTCAGGATGCTTTGCAAGTAGAAATAGTGTGAAGGACAATGCTGATGACACAGTTTCAAATCCGGCTAAGATGAACATCAATACTTGCCCCTGAAAAACAGTTTATATTACATAAATCAGTTTCCTTCATTACAAGTTTATATCATATTAGTGTTGTAATATTGTCAATGTTACATAATGTTATTACACATTATTAATATTGTTATTGGTGTTACCGTTCAAAGTGTTGTTATATGGTCAACCACATGGAACTCTAAAGAGGACATTTTTAAGAGAAACCAAATCAGTAGGCATAAAATCCCTTGACGAGGTTGAAAAGCTCTCTGAAAACAGGAAAACTTGGCAAACTACCAAGTGAGCCCTACGTGATGTTTAATGGAACTAGAAAGATGTAAGAGATGCAAGATGTAAGAAGTATTATAATGCAGTTTATACATTACATTACAAGCCAGTTTTCTTTCTTTCAAAATACTTAAGCTATGAAAAAATTGGACTATTTATCAAAGAAGAAAAGACTTGAAGCAAATGTTCTAGCAACAAAAGACTCTAGACACTTTATAATTTAGTTTTGGACTACTTTACTTTTTCTATTTTCACAACTCTTAAGCTTTTAGTCATTCTGATTTGGTAACCGAAACTAGCAGTGATTTTTTTTTTTTTAAGTTTGACTTACAGACTTGAGATGACTTGAAACTTGACCTGAAGCTGCTTGCAAGGACTTGAGACCTGATTTAAGACTTACTGTAAAGGACTTGAGACTTGATTTAAGACTTGCTGTAAAGGACTTGAGACTTGATTTAAGACTTGCTGTAAAGGACTTGAGACTTGACTTAAGACTTGCTGTAAAGGACTTGAGACTTGATTTAAGACTTGCTGTAAAGGACTTGAGACTTGATTTAAGACTTGCTGTAAAGGACTTGAGACTTGATTTAAGACTTGCTGTAAAGGATTTGAATACATCTCTGCTGATATCTTCCCCATATACATTTACTCTGCTTGAAGTTGCAGTCTTTTTTAAGTTAATGATAAAATCAAAGCAATGATGAAAAAACTGAAACTGTGACATCAGTGTCTATGAAAATGAATATGAGATACTTCCAAATCTCACAGATTTTCTTGGCTCCATCAATGAAGTGTTGTCTGAGGAGGACATACAGTTATCACACATTCAAAAGATTTACAACGCAGTTTTCTTGAATATTTTTCTGTTGCTGATTCAAGAAAAAACTGAATTAGTCATCCATTTTAACTTAATGCGAATGAACTAGTTGGGCTCACAGCAGCAGGGAAAGATAAGTTTATAGAAATATCCACAGATGGTTCTTGATAAGGCAAATTTAAAGAACAGTTTCTCCAAAATTTCTGGAATCACTTCCAGGCAGATTTCCCAGAACTACTTAAGTGGTCTATGAACGTACAGATGTCTTTCATAATGAATACTTGCAGAAAAACCACTCTCTTGTCTTGTTTATCTTAAAATTAAGTATAGGAATTGTTTGATAAATGTAGAGTCAAAATTCAGAATAGAACTTTCAGCTATCAAAGCCAATAAAACAAAGTTTGAAAGTAAAATGCAGAACCAGCCCTCTCATTAATTAATTAACAACTAATATTTTTAGGCCAGGGTTTCATTTTTCAGTATTATATTATTTTTTTAAAATTTGAATGGAATTGTACCAGTAAAAGTAGTATGTGTGCATTTATTTATTTCTCCCTTCTCTCCAATCTGAGGATGAGCAACTTTAAATAAACATTTGATGCACTTTTAAATCTTTGTCTTGGGGGTGGGGGGGGGGGGCTGTGACAAACTAAAATTATTTAAAGAGAATTTGTGATAAAGAAAAAAGAAATTAAGAACCACTTTTAAGGAGATGTTGCTAACGGGCTGTTCATATATTTTAGGTTGGCCAAGAAAGTTGGAATCACAGCTTTTGTAATGCAACTGGCCTATTCCTCTTCTGTCTTGGTGCATATATTTCAATATGTTCATTGAAGATTTATCTGCAAATAATTAAGGCTCGCTGTTATATGATCATTATGAGCACATAAAAGCTGAATGTATCTATATTCATTAGTTATAGCATCAGTTATTAATTTAGTAAGTAATATCACTGCTTAAAAGACTTAGCTAAATAACTTACATGAATTTCAGATCTTGTAAGAGAACCTTTCTCAGACTGTCCAGATTCTTGTTCAGCATTGATGAGAAGATCCATGAAGTCATTGACTTTACCTGTTTGCCCTTCTTCCTTTCTGTTCTCCATGGCAGAATCAATGGCTTTTGCAAAGAAAATCAAGGACTGTTTGGAAAATATGGAGAAACCTGCCTTCTGAAACAGTTTCTTTAGCACTGGAGAAATCATTGGAAGTAGCACCAGAAGTGGTGAAATATTGATAAGTCTCTTGGCCTCAACAGCAAATATATTTTTTGGGTCTTCCATGGTATTAATGTCCAAACCAAACCCTGTACTGGCAGTCACATCCAGTGTATAATGAGAGATGATATCTTTAAGTTCAATGTCTTCATTTCTCTCCTGTTTTGTTCGCAGCAAGTCCACTAACTGCTTTGACTTTCTTTCCACATGTTGAGACATTCTCTTGATGCGACCAGAACTAAAAGTTGGACTCACAGTTGCTCTCACGTACCTCCAGTGGTCATCTTTAATTGTAAAGAGATTTTCACTGAGTGGACCTTCAAACTCAATGAGGTCACGTCGATTGACAAAGCTGTTGAAAGACTTCACCAAAATATCTTTAACCATGTCAAGATCTCTGACCACAAGAACAGGTGTGCGAAATTGATACACTCCAAACACCTTGAGCATTTGAAAAACAAAACAGTAAAAAAATCAGTATAAAATTACATTGACAGAAAGTCAATCTGGCAATATATTTTTTAAAAATTAGAAGATGTATATTTCTTTTATATTTTTTACTGATTGTTCAGAAGAAATATTTAATCGATCACACCCAAATGAATTAATAAATCTTGAAACCGATTTACCAATCCCACAACTAAATGTCAGCTTAGATGAAGTTACACTGAATGAAACTGAAACAGCAGTGAAGCTAATGGCTAACAACAAAGCTACAGGTGAAGATGAAATAACAGTTGAAATGTTAAAAGCTATT
This sequence comes from Achatina immaculata, assembly GCA_009760885.1. Lineage (NCBI taxonomy): Eukaryota > Metazoa > Mollusca > Gastropoda > Stylommatophora > Achatinidae > Lissachatina > Lissachatina immaculata. The sequence continues at coordinate 35,834,293 of CM019713.1, forward strand.
AACAGTGACAACATGAGCCAACTACAGAGAATGTTTAATAAAATTTGGAAAGAAGAAAAGGTCCCTTCTAAATGGAAACAAGGAATCACTGTTAAAATACCCACAAAAAAAAAGGCAATCTCAGTGACTGCAATAACTGGAGGGGTGTAACCTTACTATCAGTTGTATCAAAGGTGTTTTATAAAGTGATTCTGAATAGAATTAAGGATGTAGTGGTAAGGAACAATTTTTTATAAATAGGAAACTATGAAGTTTTGGTACGGTAAAGTAAGAGAACAAATATTGTAGGATTAAACCTCGAAAAAATCGTAGACAAAGCACTTTAGTGAGACGTGAGAGAAAGAAAAATCACAAGAGAATTACCTGGGATTCAACACGGACTCCGGTAGGATGAGCAGCCATCTAGCCATGAGAGAACAGCGTACTATCGACTTAGCCAACTAGCACCCCTGAAGACAGGAAAAATTGGCGAACTACTTTGCGCGCCCTATGTGATGTTTAACGGCATGGGAAGGATATAAGATATAAGAATTTCATGTGGCCTGTAAAATATATTTACACACATACAAAAGACCCATAGACTTGTGATTAAGAACTCCTAATGTGTCATATTTGCATGATCTTTTTGTTTGATCAGATCTCAGTTTCTACATCTCAGTTAGCTTGTGTTGTTTGTTTGTTTGTTTTATCAGAAGTTAGCTTGTGTTGTTTGCTTGTTTGTTTTATTAGAAGTTAACTTGTGTTGTTTGCTTGTTTGTTTTATCAGAAGTTAACTTGTGTTGTTTGCTTGTTTGTTTCATCAGAAGTTAACTTGTGTTGTTTGCTTGTTTGTTTTATCAGAAGTTAGTTTGTGTTGTTTGCTTGTTTGTTTTATCAGAAGTTAGCTTGCATTGTATGCTTGTTTGTGTTGTTTGCTTGTTTGTTTTATCAGAAGTTAGCTTGTGTTGTTTGCTTGTTTGTTTTATCAGAAGTTAGTTTGTGTTGTTTGCTTGTTTGTTTTATCAGAAGTTAGCTTGTGTTGTCTGCTTGTTTGTTTTATTAGAAGTTAGTTTGTGTTGGGCTTCAAACTCAAAGATAACACGTCAGTTGACAAAACTACTGAAAGATTTCACCATAATGTCTTTAACCATTTCAAGATCTCTGACCACCATAATGGGTGTGCGAGCATCAATACTCCATATACATTAAAATATATAAAGTGAAAATGTTAAAGTGCATCACAAAATTATTCAGACATACATAAAGAAAGGTGTTTAGATAGAAAAAAGAAAGAGTGGTAAGATAAAGTTTATAATTATTTATTATAGTCCTTACATTCGTTGATTCAACCTGTAATCTTTTTTTTTAAATTTTTAACCTTCAGATCAATGTCAGTTTTTCCTGAACATTCTAAGATTCTGTGTTTCTTACTCTTGTGTTCCAAAGCTACTCTCAGAACTACTCTCAAAGCTTTGCCCTAAAAATCTCTGCCAGCCTTTTTTCACATTTTTTTCCCCCAGTTTTCTTAGCTTCTGAAAAAAAAAAAGAAAAAGAAAAAACTTTCAGACACATCATCATCATCATCATCAGGTGCCGTGCCAACTGGTGTTGGCTATTATGCTTCTCCAGAGTACATGATCTGTCATGCAGGCCATCAGCTCAGCTGGTGATCTCCTCTCACACCATCCCGTCAGACTGTCCAGTATCACTTCTCTTGGTCTTCCTCTTGATCTTATTCTCTCTATTTTTCCTGTTGTTATAATATTTTCAGTGCCCCCTCTTCTCATTGCATGTCCTATGAAAGTACATTGTCTCTCTCTTATTTTTTTGACAAGGTTTTTTGTCTCTCCAGCTCTTCTCATACATTCTTCATTAGTTATTTTCGCAACATTCTTCTAATAAACCACATTTCTGCTGCTTCCAATGATTTTTGTGCAGACCTGCCTATTGTCCATGATTCACTTCCATATAATAAGATAGGTTCAATATAGCATTTTAGGACTCGTTTTCTAACATTCATTGATAAGGATGTGTTGCATAATATGTTTCTCATTCTCTGAAATGCAGTCTTTGCTTGGCCTATTCTGTTCCTAACTGGAGCGTACACTTGTATAATGTTTGTTTATTTGTCATTCTTTCAGTTGGGCTAGTAGGACTTGGTCTGAGATGTTCAAATATCCTACAACTATCCTTGCTGTTTGCTCGTCAAATATTCCTACTCCTTGTTCATGTTTCTCACCTCCTGAATATATTATTGTATATTTATCTGAGTTTATCTTCCCTGCACCTGTCCATCTAACTTCACTCATTCCTAGTATGTTGATCTTCATCCTTTCCATTTCCCTTTTTACATTTTCTAATTTTCTAGCGTGGAATAGAGTTCTAACATTCCATTTTGCTATTTTGAACTTGTTAGTTTTGCCACCAGTAGCTTGATGATGATCTGGTCTCACCTGTGGCTCGTGAGCTGCCCTACTGGACAAGGCTATTCCAGAAGAACATCCATTAACGTCGTTCATGATGAATCTGTTACTTTAAATAAGCATAATTATTCTTGGGAGCTACAATGGTGGTTTCCCATTGCATTCTGTCAGTTTGTGTATGGACTCTCCACTAGTCTTTGGACTCCATCCTACCTGCAAGGCAGCTGGAATGAGAGGTTTTTTTTTACCTGCCTGGTATTCCCTTCACTGAGTACATGAGGCACTTTATAGGAGTAGTAAAGCCACCTACCACCCCACCTGGCTCTCTGAGACTACCGCCAGTTGGTCCATGCCTGCTTATTTGGGTAAACCCTTATTCACGGGGATCCTCCATATCTGGAGGACGTTCACCATCCGCCACCTGTGACGTGCTGGGATGGGGATGATCACCGCAGCTTTACCAAGACACACCCATGCTTTATAAATTCTGATCTTTTATTTAGAACAATAAATCACTTCTATATTAGATATAGCTTAATGACTGTTAGGTTTACTTTTTTTGTTTTCTCTTTGTTATTCACTTGTAAACTGTTGCATACCAAAACCAAGCTTCTTCGACAGTTGAACCTCTCAGACACATCCAAAACTTTCATTTCTGGTGCAAATATCCTTGTGAACAATAAGACTAAGAAATTTAATGTTTAGTGATTCTACCTTTTAAAAAAAAATTAACTACATTTTAATGCAACAGTAGATGAAGCAAATCTTTATTTCTAATACTGTAATTATGGCTGAAAGTTGTTTAATAATGCTAAGCATATCCAATAGCACTCCTGGGTGTTTAAATATGGATACAAAATAAATTGCAAAAGAAAGCTGAAACCCTAGAAATGGGGATAGAGTAATGAATTATAAGACATATCCTGAAAACTGAAATGGTTAAATCATTTGAGCCAACCATTAAGTTAATATTAATGCATGAAATTAAACCAAGTTGACAGTTTTAACTACTTAGGCACCTTGTGAACATCAGATGGAAGATATATCACTGAAAAACAGAACTGCATAGGACAAGACCTCCTTTCAAAAACTGAAATATACATTTTGCAATAAATCACTATCTATGAAAGTCAGGGAGAGAGTGCTACAATGTTACACTGAATCAAACTTATTCTATGAATGTGAAGCCTGGAAGATCAGTAAAATGATTCAAAGCAGGCTGAAATGAGCTGAAACATGGTTCTTAAGAAGACTGCTGAAGGTCCCATGGACAACAAGAAAATCAAATGAGGAAGTCCGCTGCAGGCAAGATTCTTCAGCTACTGTGCATGGGGTGAAACTCCTCCCTGCCAATGAAGAAAAATGCGATTAGGGTTGTCGTTTGGCACCATCATGGAACAAGTGATGGAAAGGATTAAGTGAAGTAGCCAGTAATCTCACGGTCAGGGCTACTCATATCATGGCACCTCTGCTCTAGAGGCCGGCCATGTTCAATATACTCCTTGACAAAAGCTCCGTTCTAGTCACCACCAGGAAGGGTAGTGGCCACGACCATAAAATGCTGATGTTGGAGACACTAGACCAGTGCAGTCTTGATAGGCAACCACCTCTCACCCGACGGGTATATATTATATCCAAATCACGTAGAGGTTTTCCGGTGAGAAAGTCCAACTCTGGACTGGATGGGCAACCACCTCTCACCCGGCGGGGATATACTGATATCCAAAACACATCAAGGTTTTCAGGTGAGAAAGTCCAACCCTAGGCTATATGGGCAACCACCTCTCACCCAGCGGGGATATATTCATATCCAAACCATATCAAGGTTTTCCGGTGAGAAAGTCCAACTCTAGGCTAAACTGGTGCAATGAAAACCAGTGTTATGCAATGCTGCTTCTAGGACCCACCGAGAATATAGGCCCAAGCCGCACAATGCTCTGAGCCTCCATCCTAAATGAGACTATCATGAGAACCACAGAAGTAAATTCAGTAGGATCACGGGGCGATCTTGGTGGCAGAAGCGAACAAAGAAGAAGAAGATATGAGGGAGTTCTGAAAGAGGCATAAAAACAAGTAAAATTATAATGAATCCAAGTTCATGGGGTATGTTTGGAGGAGAGGTGGGCTACAGCACCTAATGGCAAAAGGAAAGATTGAAGATTGATTGATTGATCTTTATTTCAAAAGGGTTAAGAATTGGGCACGCAGGCCCGTCTGACATTCTGACAGAGGTAGGCAAAGAAAAAAGATTTGTGATGGTTCGGCGTCCTGGCATAGGAAATGTCTCAGTGACAAGCCTGTTGAGATGCACAGGGAATAGAGGGTTATAAAAGGACATGACATCCTACGTCTGTCGGCAACATCCTTGAAAGAGAGAGAACATATTAACATATACATCAAATATGAAAACTGTACTGGAGGGAGAAGTCAGAGGCAAAAACACAACATAGTTACAATCTTATAAACAATATATCTTACATCCTTCCTGTGCTGTTAAACATCACACAGGGCTTGCATAGTTGTTTGCCAAGTTTTCCTGTTCTTGGCGAGTCTTTCAACTTCATCAAGGGATGTTATGCCCACTAAACCAGTTTCTCTTAACAGTGTCCTCTTTAGAGTTTTACGTGGTTGACCTCTTTTTCTTCAGCCTGTTGTGCTCCATTTGATAACTTGTTTTGGTATTCTCTGATTGTTTCTTCTCATCACATGGCCTACATATGTCCATCTTCTTTTTCTGATCACCAGTGAGGCAGGTTGTTGTTTGTTCATCTGTCATATCTCTGCGTTGTTCTTGAATTTGTTCCACTTTATACTAAGTATTTTCCTTAGGCATTTGTTTTCAAAAGAGCCTAACTTCTTGTCTATTTCTTTAGTTGATTTCCAGCTTTCACATGCATAAATGAGGGTGGATATCACATTTGAACTGAATAATCTTAATCTGGTTTTTGTGCTTATAACTTTTGAAATCCAAGATTTTTGAAGGACAATGCTGCTTTTGCAATTCTAATTCTAACTTCCTTCATGGTGTCACCATCCTGGTCTATGTAGCTGCCAAGGTATGCAAATTGGTTTACTTCATCAACAACTGTTCCTTTTACATATATTTTTTCTTCTTGATTAATGAGAAATTTCATTATTTTTGTATTATCTTTGTTAATGTCAAGACCTATTTTGCTAGCAAAGGAAGACGGGGAATCTGTTTTTTCCTGCATCGATTTCACATTGTCACTGATAAGAGTTAAGTCATCTGCAAAATCAAGATCTTCTCTTTGGGTCCCACATACCCAATCAATGCTGGTTTTACCTGTACAGCATCTTTTCATTATAAAAATTTCATTATAAAACAATATATACACAGTGTATAAAAAAAAAAGAAGACAAGAGACAGATGACTTAAGTGGACCAGAATACAAAGAAATGCCAGCCTTCATTGTTAAGACTATATAGGGTGATATAATCCATTACCTTTTTATCCTTGAACTGCTTGTATAAGTCTAGCTGCATTTGAAAAATGCCCTGTCTGAAAACCTGGCCAAAGTGTCCAAGCAGCCAGGAAGCTGGAGTTGAGTCTATGCTCATTTTCTTGAAAGTTTCATGAGTTGCAGACATGTAGCGGTAAAATGCCACAGCCAGCACCAGCAGTACGGCTAATATGAGAAGAATCCAGGTCATGGTTGCTGTTTGAGTAGTCTCTCAGTTTTAGAAGCTGTGGAGCAATTCAAACCAGGTAAATTATGAAAATAGTATAATCTGATATAAGCCTGTTAATTTTGGTCCACATAATATTTTACATTGTTAGGTCAGAGAATTAGGTTAGGTTTATTTTCTTTCTGTTAGGTCAGAGATTATAAATGTTTTGAAACTGAACAGTGTGGCTTGGGCATGTAGAAAGAATGGAAGAGATCAGACAAATGAAAATGATGTATGTATAAGAGATGTGAGAAACAAGACCAAGGAGTAGACCAAGACAGAGATGGAAAAACAACATAGAAGAGGATATAAAAGAATTGATGTCACCAGCTGGAGAGAGGAATGGAGGTGAACTTTATCTGCACCAATGAGCCTTAATGGCTCAGAAAGCTGAAGAAGAAGGTCAGAGAATGAAAATGACCATGCCAGTTGCAGCAGTTATCTGGATTAGTGAATCAGACACTATCCTTCCTCTTCACAGTGCTGCTTGAAACAGGCTGTTGCATTTCTTCAGTTTGGCCAACAGAACTGAAGCTGTGATGCTTGTCCAAGGTGCACAGCTTGCCAAGAAGTCAACTTTTGGGTCTGCTTCTAGAACTAAACAAAACCACCACAGCTAAATCTCATCTGGTTTAAAGTCTGTTTCAAAATTTTACCAATAATGCTAACTGCAAAGAACTCAATCAGTAATCTATAGGATGAAAATCACTAAATGAAGCTGGATGTGTAATAATTTACATGAGCATGAAGATGCCTGACTAGCATGTGATATTGTATTAGCTGTTTTGTTCATACTTATAATCTATTATTTGTGGAAATTTCCAAATGTTTATAAACTGTTTTCAGGCAATTTGGAATCAAGAACTAGAATAAGGTCGCCTCTTTTAAATTTCTTCTAAACTTATTAAAATAAACCGGAGCGGGCAGCTTCTGACACTGAATGTATAATTTATAGCAACATTGATTTTTTTGTATTATTTCATTAACAATTTTTATACACGGAATATACATTTTATAAGCAACTTGGCTCTTTGTCACATACCTGTTCTCTGTATTATGATGTTTTATAATGTACTTTGAAATAAATGCTGCACAGTTAGAGATGCTGGTATCCACAAGTTTCCTTAACAGCTGGTGTGGCTTTCAGAAAGATTTTCATTGACGCAGCGGTTACGCATAATCTGCTTTGCTGTCTGAGGTGTTGTGTATGGGTTAATTATGCTTCTCTAACGAGGATATTATTAAGAGAAGCTAGTTTAGTGGGCATAACATCCCTTGATGAAGTTGAAAGACTCGCCGAGAACAGGAAAACTTGACAAACAACTATGCGAGCCTTATGTGACGTTTAACGGCACGGGAAGGATGTAAGATGTAAGATAAGCAGTTTCTTCAGTCAGCTGGCCTGGCTGTTCCATTCGTATATATTTTACTTCTGAAAAGCTGCATTCTCTAATTGTCCAAACGAAAAGTTCTATACAAGATTTACCCCTCCACTCTCTCACTGTGGAGTAATCACAAGTAATTCTTTTATTATAACAAGGAGAAGTAAAGTATCCAAATGTGCCATGTTTTGGCCATCAGTGATAGAAGGGCATAAAATGAAAAAAAAAAATCCCAATTGGGGGGGGGGGGGGGGGAGGAGACGGGAAATGTAAGCGGGAAAAATCCACTGTACAAAGAAATAAGAGGGGATTTCTTCAATCTTCACCATTAAATTGAAATCATCCCTGGGGGGTAAAGCGTGAGCAGAAAAAATACTATGCTGTTAACCAGCTGAACAAATATTTCAAGAGGGTACGCTTAGTTTAGCACTTACCTTTCAGTACAAATCTGTTTTGAGTTGGTCAACATTACACAGAGAGAACTGCTCCCCAGTGAGTTTAATCAAAACAAAGACCGTTTTATAAGATCAAATGTAGGCCACGGTAGGAACAACATGGCCACACGTTGGTGTGTGTTGGCTTAGGACACATCATCACCGAGTCACTCTCTACCCTGGTGCCTCGGCAAACCCAAAAGACTTTATTACTGCCTCAGCACAATATCATCATATGCTGGGTACTTTCCGCGACTCTCGATTTTCTTGTTTTACTTTCTTAATACTTGGTTGTAGATGACACTTTGAAGTGATGATTTGACGTGTTTTTTTTTTTAATTTCAATTTTAAGAATAAAGAATTTTTTTTCTGAAGACGGGTTTACAATGCAGATACAAACTGATTGCGCGTCTTTCCAACATCACTTGACAGAAGGGCCTATTTTGTGCTGATTTTACCACTGGCCATGATAATCTAGAGAAGACCGTCCTGGAAGGGTACATAATGGGAAAAAGAAAGAGAGGAAGACCAAGGCGAAGATGGCTGCAAGACATCGTTGATGATCTGCAAATGGATGCAGCAGCAGGGCATCTTGCTTACAACCGAGAGGCCTGCTTCTTTCCGGGTGTCACGATCCCTCGTGTCTACTGAACAGTTACTAATGACTAGGCCTACAAAACACCTTTTGTTGGATGTGCTAGTTGGCTCAGTTGGTTAGTACGCTGCTCTCTCGTGGCTAGACGGCTGCTCGTCCTACTGGAGTCCGTGTTCGAATCCCAGGTAATTCTCTTGCGATTTTTCTTTCTCTCACGTCTCAGTAGAATGTATAAAATAGGAAAAAGTAGGAGCAGCTTTATTACTTAAACGATTACAAAGTTGTGACGTTTCGGCGTGAGCCTTAATCATACAAAAACATACAGGACGAAGAAATAGAGAGAGGAGTTAAAAGTACAGATTCACATGAATACTATTTTTTAACAAAATTTTTTTTAAGAGTACTTAGCTGTAAATTGTAAGGTGTGGCTTGTCCGGCGGTGTGTGTCAGGAATGGATTTAGTAGAACGTGGAGACTGTTTAAATAGAGACCTGTGACATGTGGTCGGTGGGTTGTAACTGGGGGTGGTGGATGGAGAAAAGATAGGGGAGAGGGTGTGTGATGCAATATTGACATAGCTAGGAGAAGTTGAACAGATGATTGGGGAAGAGGGGTTGCAGAGTGATGCTGTGAGGGAGTTTGAAAAGTAAGAAGGGGTGGACTTAGTGGAGAGGTACTGTAATGATTGAAGAGAATGTTACGTGTAGCTAAACAGCGAGCTTAACCCATGTGGTTCCAGCCTCCCATAATTTTGAATGCAGCGATTCTCAAGTGCCAGGCGGCTTGTGTCATCTGCGTGACATTGTTTGATGGCTGTTACCAGAAAATCAGATTTGCCTCTGTGGTTGGGGCCATTGAAATGATTTGGGACTGGTTTCGAAGCATGCTGGATGATGTCGTACAGATGTTTTTACATGCTGTCCCCTAATCTGAGGCCAGTCTCACCAATATATGTTATCCTGCATCTTTTGCAAACGATGACATGTATCACATTACGGGACTCGCATGTGAATCCCTCATGAAGAGAGAGGATAGTTTTGGGAAAGGTGATTATTTTCGTTTTCCAGACTACAGGGCAGGTGACGCAGCGGGGGCGGTTACATTTTCTGGTGCCAACGTATGTGAGGCTCTGCTTCAAGCGGCTGTGGACGAGGATGTCCTTAAGGTTTGGCTCACGTTTGTTATAACCCACCGACCACATGTCACAGGTCTCTATTTAAAAAGTCTCCACGTTCTACTAAATCCATTCCTGACACACACCGCCGGACAAGCCACACCTTACAATTTACAGCTAAGTACTCTTTAAAAAAATTTTTTTTTAATAGTATTCATGCGAATCTGTACTTTATCTCCTCTCTCTATTTCTTCGTCCTGTATGTTTTTGTATGATTAAGGCTCACGCCGAAACGTCACAACTTTGTAATCGTTAAGTAATAAAGCTGCTCCTACTTTTCCCTATTTTATACATTCTAGTATCACAGTTTTACTGCAGTGCTTCGTGTATAGTTATATACTTATACACTAATTATTGTGTTACGTCTCAGTAGAGTGCTTTGTCTACGATAATTTGAGGTCTAATCATACAAAACTCTGTTCTCTTACTTTTCCTTATGACCTAGTCTTCCGCTGTTTTGAACTCGTCGCGACTGATAAAGAAGTTTGCATAAATCCTTGGGGTTGGGGGAGGGTGGTTCGATACATACTGTTGTATACCATACAGTTGTTATCTATTCTTGCAACATCCGTCAAACAATGCCTGTAGCGTAGGCCACAGACAAAGGCTTTCCAGTCATTTCCATCTTTTAACCCTGTTCTCCAAGTCCCTCCATTTTAGCCCCTTAGGTTTTAGAACGCTCACTGTATCTCTTCTCCACGTATTCTTTGTCTCCCCTATTTAGGTTGTCTTGAGAGTTCACCCAAAGGTCTGTCTTGCTATGCTGTCTCTCATCTTTCTTCCATTTTCTCGTTGAGATATTTACATTGATTGGTTCTTGTTCCGTCTCCTAATCTTCCCATTTCCGATCTTTTTTTCTGTCATTTAATCTGAAGGATCCTTATTTGGCGGTTGTTTGCAATTATATATTCTTACAGCATACCTACGTGTTTATCTTCTGTTGGTTGCTGAATGTCATCAAGAATGGAAGCACATTATAGCAGAACTGGTCATATTATCCTGACACTTGACATCGTTGTTTTGCACAGGAGGCTAAAATAGTCTCGTCGTTTTTCTTTCTCCACGTCTAAAAGTGTTTTGTTTAACCATACAACACTGTGTTATAATACTTTACTGTACGAAAGTCTCGTTGTTTCCTATTTGTAAAAAAAAAATTGTATTTGAAACTATAACCAGAAACTACCTTTATGTACAAAGTATTCGTTTATTTATTATTATGTCCATTATCCACCAGACAAGACAGGTATGGCTGAATGACATGAGCAACAAAACAAATGAGGAGAAGTGCACACATAATGTAAAGAAACTCAAAAAGTTATTCATCAACAAAAACGACAATATATGAAAGACGTGGTAAGCGAGATGCAGACATGCCATCAGAATAAGGAAAGCAGAGAATTCTATAAAGAATTGCCAACATTAAAGCAAGGGTATAAACAACCTCGACCAAGAGAAATGATACTGGACAGTCTGACGGGATGGTGTGAGAGGAGATCACCAACTGAGCTGATGGCCTGCATGAAGGATCGTGTACTCTGGAGAAGCATAATAGCCAACGCCAGTCGGCACGGCACATGATGATGATGATGATAAACAACCTCTGCAGAGCTTGAAGGATAGTAATGGGAACATGATAACTAATGAAGAGAAAATCTGTACCAGATGGAAAGAATATTTTGAAAAACTTCTAAACTGCGAAAAGCCTATAAGTACATTACCATGCGAAGAAATACAGACTTGTGAACCTGAAATAGAGGAACCAGACTTAGAAGAAGTAATTTACAGTATCATACTTCCACGAAACAACAAAGCAATTGGTTCAGATGGAATTGCTGCAAAACTGATTAAGGAAGGAGATGTAAATCTGCATGAACAGATATGTGCAGTAATACAACAAATATGGAGAGAAGAAAAACTCCCTAGTGAATGGATAGTATCATTACCGATCCCAGTATTAAAAAAGGTGATAAGAGCAAGTGTGAAAACTACAGAGGAATATCATTACTACAAACAAGCTACAAAATACTATCTATTATACTTTTAAATAGATTAAAGCCATACAGCGAGAACATACTGGCAGATTATCAAGCAGGTTTTAGGAAGAATAGATCAACCATAGACCAAATATTTTATCTACGTCAAATAGCAGAAAAGTACTGGGAATATGGAAAAGAAGTACATAATATCTTCATTGACTTCAAGAAAGCTTATGACAGCACAGATAGGAGCAGCTTATGGAAAATTATGAAAGAATTTGAGATATCTAATAAATTAATCAATCTGACCAGAATGTGTATGAAGAATGTACAAAATATAGTAATATATAAAGGAAGAAAGTCAGAACCCTTCTCTGTAAGAACTGGTTTAAAACAAGGTGATACATTATCTCCATTACTATTCAACCTAGTACTAGAAAAGGTAATCAGAAAAGTGAAAGAAGAAAGCAGTACAGAAGAACAAGCTAAAATGCTCGGATACGCTGATGACATTGACTTGGGAGGGGGAGGGGACTATGCAAGAAGTCATCAATACCTGCATACACCTAAGAGATGTAGCACTAAAAGTGGGCTTGACCATTAGCCAAGATAAGACAGAGTATATGAAGATATCAAGAGACCAGAGGTAGAACGACCCATATTATTTAAATGTTGGAGAAATGATTATTAGGAAAGCAGAAACATACAAATATCTAGGCATAACCTTCAACAGAAGTAACACAGTAAGCGAGGAAATTAAAAGCAGAGTACATATAGGGAATAAAATATACTTTGCCATGCAACACCTGTTAAAATCCAAAATCCTGTCCCAAAACACCAAAATAACATTATGGATCAGAACAACAAATAAACATGAACAACATTTGCAGATCTTTGAGAACAATATCCTAAGAAGAATATTTGGGCTGATAAAGGATACCAACAGTGGAGAATGGAGAGCTAGAAAGAACAGTGAATTGGACAGCTTATTTAAATCCCAACGAGTTATAAATGTCTTGAAACTGAACAGACTACGCTGGCTGAGGCATTTAGAAAGAATGGGAAAGAATAGACAAACGAAAAATAAGACCAAGAGGTAGACCAAGACAGAGATGGAAAGACAACATAGAAGAAGATATACAAGAAATTGGTATCACCAACTGGAGAGAGAGAGAGAAGGTTAGGAATAGAGAGGAATGGAGGCGAACTTTACCTGCAGCAATGAGCCTTAATGACTTGGGAAAACTGAAGAAGAATAGACATTTGTGGCAGACCACGTGTGCATGTTTTTGTCTGAAAAATCTGGTACCTACGGGAGACTGAATCTAAGCGACAGGATTTCTGTGTTCGGGGACCTCGTTCTTTTTCAGAGCGTCACGATTTTCGAATAGATAGGCATTGATGACTTCGCTACAAAGCATATTGTGTGTGTATGTGTGAGCGTGCGAAGTTTATTAATGCACTGTTCTGTCATGGCTGTGCGGGTGCTCCTTCTACCGAAGTCCATGGTTCTGGCCCTGGGCAAATTCTCTTGTCATTTTTCTTTCTCTGACGTCTAAAAGTGTTTTGATTTTTTGTTTCCCAAGATCTATCCATACGATATGGTGTTCTATTATGGCTGTACAACGGGCCAGTATTTGAAGCAGAGCACAACATTAACAGATTCTGCTAATAAAAGGTTGATAATGCGCCAGCATTGTGCTGCATATTGTTTTCCAAATGTGAAGTGTTGTTTTTTTTCTGAGTACGGCGATGAACATGGACATCATCTATCACATTTTTTAGGTTTACTTTTCTTAGCATTTTTCTGCGTCTCAGTAACAATGACACAAAACTGTAAAAAGTCTGTATCATTGTCTGTATTCTGTTCTCGAACTCTTTGTCTTTCTCAGATACACCATATACTGGTGTTTATTTACATAATAAATTATTAGCCAATTTGTACACTATCATCATCATCATGTGGCTGTCGTCTGCGGGGTGGCTGCAAACGCCAACCAACGTGCCAATATATGTATAATTGGCACTTATTGTTGTTTAGTAAAGTGCACTATCCGCTACTATTAGCTTTTGCATCTTCATTTTCATCATCTGGAACAGAGCAGGTGATTATGTCCTTTACGAGTCTTCACTGTTCCACGCTAGACTATAGAAGGCTGCAATATGTCAAAATTCTCCTCAGAATTATAGGATCAGAGAGCTGTATTCACACACTGTTTCTAGTATCAGTGAATTATAATCACACATCATCGCTAGGATCAGTAACTATAGTCACGCAGATTATCGCTAATATCAGCGAACTATAATCACACATCATCGCCATGATCAGTGAACTAAAATCACAGGCTGTCTCTAAGATCAGAAAACTCTTACACATTATTTTGTCGTGTTGTGTCACAGGGAAAAAATAGCGCAAAGATTATATTTTACATTAAAAAGGTGTTTTTTTTTTTTTGGGGGGGGGGGGTGTTTTTTATGATTAAGGCTCACGCTGAAACGTCACAACAGTGTACACTAAGTAATAAAGCTGTTCCTACTTTTTTCCTAGTTTATACAGTCTGGTATCACAGCTTTACTGTCATGGCTCCGTGTATAGTTATATACTCATACGCTAATTACTGTGTTTGAAGAATAGGGCGTAGCCCATGGACAGAAAGGACAACGCGCTAAACCAGCTAGAAGTGGAAAGAGAAATATTGAAAATAATAAAAACACAGCTATGATACTCTGGGTACGTCAAGAGACATGAAACGGTACTGAAGACCTTCTGAGGGCAAGACCGAATTGAAGAGAACAAGAGGACAACAGAGACATAGATGGGCTGACAGCATCAACAGAATGGGCAGGGACAAACTTGGCTGAATGCACTTCGAAAACAAGAAGCAGAGCAGAGTGGAGATTCATTGCAGCCAACCTTCCATGGAGAGACGGCACGAGATGGTGAACATTCAAGATAAGTATTCAGTACTTCATGAATCACTTCAAAGCACGTGTTGATGTAAGGAAGAAACAAGTGCACATTTTGATAGTTTAGTCAATGAAAAAAAATGAAGACATAAATTTGTCACTGTTTGTACCTGCAAGATTTAAAATATTTTCTCAGGCACAGAATGGCTGTCACTTCGTGCGTTTGTTTTCCATGTTTTTTTAGCAAGACAGAAGTTCAATTCTAAGCACATTTTAAGAGTTCAATCAATAAAAGGAAAATGAATAAGATTTGACAGTTCAGTTAATGAAAGATAAAACAACAATAAAAGCACATTTTGACATTTAATGTAAGGGGGAGGGGGTAATGTCAAAATAAGAGTATGTTTTGAGAGTTCAGTCTACATCAGAACATTGACACAACAACAACAACAAAAACAACAACAAAATAAACACATTAAAATAAAAGGCTTTCCTTTCACTGAATGCAGTATTTCAAATATTTAAATAGCAGCTTTACATATTGCTACTTTTATAGCAGAGTGCATTTTATACAAATTACAATACATTACTACATACTTCATGTGCACATATGGCTATTTTTGTATCTTATGTGTATGGGGAAAATATTACTCCATGCATCACATTATGTGAGTTTTTAAAAAATGATATAACTTGATTAGCAAATTAAGAAGTATATTGTGTAAATGTGTCTACAAATGACAAAAGGAAAAAAAAAACTATATATAAAGTTTGTTCACAAACTTCCCTTGATTCTGATGACATGTCCAAAGCCATCTCAGTTAATTTACTGTTGTCTCATCCTTTATCTCTTCTTTGTTTCAAATTTTTCCCTCTTATTTTGTATGAAATAGGGAGGCATGATGTGTGAAAGAGAGAGGAAGCTGTATTAATTTTAAGGTTAAAAACATGCATAAAGATGTATTTAAGATACCTAAGCTTTCAATGGACAACAGGCAGACAAAAATCATTGGAAGCTGTAGAAAGGCAATCAATTTGCATACCTTGGCAGCTACATAGACTAGGATGGTGACACCAGAAAGGAAGTTAGAATTAGAATTGCAAAAGCAGCATCGATCTTCAAGAATCTTGAGAACATATGGAATTCAAAAGTTATAAGCATAAAAACCAAGTTAAGACTATTCAATTCAAATGTAATATCCACCCTCATTTATGCATGCAGAAGCTAAAAAACAACTGAAGAAATAGACAAGAAATTAGACTCTTTTGAAAACAAATGCCTAAGGAAAATACTCGGCATCAAGTGGAACGAATTCAAGAACAATGCAGAGATAAGGCAGATGACTGAACAACGACCAGTCTCATGGGTGATCAGGAAAAGGAGATGGACATATGTTGGTCACTTGATGAGAATAAATGATTAGAGAATCCCAAAACAAGCTATCAAGTGGAACACAACAGGCCAAAGAAAAAGAGGCAGACTGCGTGAAACTCTGAAGAGGACATTGTTAAGAGTGGCCAAATTAACAGGCATAAAGTCCCTTGATGAAGCTGAAAGACTCGCCGAAGACAGGAAAAATTGGCAAACTACTTTGTGAGCCCTGTGTGATGTTTAATGGCACGGGAAGGATATAAGATAAGTAGAAATGTGGTTTATTAGAAGAATGTTGCGAATTCCCTGGACAGAAAAAATAACTAATGAAGATTGTATGAGAAGAGCTGGAGAGACAAAAAAAATCTTGTCAAAATATAAGAGATAGACAATGTACTTTCATAGGACATGCAATGAGAAGAGGGGGCATTGAAAATATTATAACAGGAAAAATGGAGGGAAGAAGATCAATAAGAAGACCAAGAGAAATGATACTGGACAGTCAGATGGAATGGTGTGAGAGAAGATCACCAACTGAGCTAATGGCCTGTATGAAGGGTCATGTACTCTGGAGAAGCATAATAGCCAACACCATACGGCATGGCACCTGACGATGATGAAGCTTTCAAAAAGTACCCTAATCATTATGGTCTTATTTAGTGCACATACTGCTTCTGTGATAAATTGTGATTACAGTTTTCATTATTTTCTTTTCTGCAGTTTCACCCACAAACCATCATCAGCCCTAAGCTGAACTTTATGCAGCCTGACTGGATACACAGTTTTCTCACAAGGTGCAGGAGAGAATTCTCTCAAGACAAATGCCAAGGCTATCTTGAGTTCTAGAAATGCCAGTCTTGTGCCAATACAAGCTCTGGGACCATGGCCAAATGGCATATAAGCATAAGGATGGCGGTGCTCTTTGTTTTCAGGACTAAATCTCTCAGGCTGGAATTTTTCTGGATCAGGCCAGATTTCTGGATCATGGTGAAGTGCATAGACAGGAAATGAAATAACCATACCCTTGGGTATGTGGATACCTTGGATGGTAACATCTTCTGAACAAGTTCTGTCAATAAATGGTGCTGGAGGAAACATTCGCATTGATTCATTGATGCACATATCCATATATGTGAGACCTTGAACATTGTCATAGTTAGGTGAATCATTTCCTATCTTTTCATCTATCTCCTTTTGTACAGTCTGACAACACTCGGGGTGTTTTGCAAGCAGAAATAGTGTGAAGGACAATGCTGATGACACAGTTTCAAATCCGGCTAAGATGAACAGCAATACTTGCCCCTGAAAAACAATTTATGCGACATAAAGCAATTGCCTTCATTACTAGTTTATATCATATTAGTGTTGTAATATTGTCAATATTACATAATATTATTACACATTATTATTATTGGTGTTATCATTCAAAGTGTTGTTAATGGTCAACCACGTGGAACTCTAAAGAGGACATTGTTAAGAGAAGCCAAATCAGTAGGCATAAAATCCCTTGACGAGGTTGAAAAGCTCTCTGAAAACAGGAAAACTTGGCAAACTACCAAGTGAGCCCTATGTGATGTTTAATGGCACTAGAAAGATGTAAGAGATGCAAGATGTAAAAAGTATTATAATGCAGTTTATACATTACATTATAAACCAGCTTTTTTCTTTCAAATTGCTATGAAAAAGTTGGACTATTTATCAAAGAAGAAAAGACTTGAAGCAAATGTTCTAGCAACAAAAGACTCTAGACACTTTATAATTTAGTTTTGGACTACTTTCTCCACTTTCACAACTCTTAAGCTTTTAGGTAGGTTATGATAAATCAGATTTGGTAACTGAAAATAGCAGTGATTTTTTTTTAAGTTTGACTTACAGACTTGAGATGACTTGAAACTTGACCTGAAGCTGCTTACAAGGACTTGAGACTTGATTTAAGACTTGCTGTAAAGGACTTGAAACTTGATTTAAGACTTGCTGTAAAGGACTTGAAACTTGATTTAAGACTTGCTGTAAAGGACTTGAGACTTGATTTAAGACTTGCTGTAAAGGACTTGAGACCTGATTTAAGACTTGCTGTAAAGTACTTGAGAATTGATTTAAGACTTGCTGTAAAAGACTTTAATACATCTTTGCTGATATTTTCTCCCATATAAATTTACCCTGCTTTAAGTTGCAGTCTTTTAAGTTAATGATAAAAATCACAACAATGATGAGAAAACTGGAACTGTGGCATCAGTGTCTAAGGAAGTGAATATGAAATACTTCCAAATCTCACAGATTTTCTTGGCTCCATCAATGAAGTGTTGTCTGAGGAGGACACACAGTTATCACACATTCAAAAGATTTACAACGCAGTTTTCTTGAATATTTTTCTGTTGCTGATTCAAGCAAAAACTGAATTAGTCATCCATTTTAACTTAATGCGAATGAACTAGTTGGGCTCACAGCAGCAGAGAAAGATAAGTTTATAGAAATATCCACAGATGGTTCTTGATAAGGCAAATTTAAAGAACAGTTTCTCCAAAATTTCTGGGATCACTTCCAGGCAGATTTCCCAGAACTATTGAAGTGGGCAAGTATAGATGCCTTTCATAATGAATACTTTCAAGAAAAACCACTCTCTTGTCTTGTTTATCTTAAAAATAAGTATAGGAATTGTTTTATAAATGTAAAGGTAGACAGAGGTGTATGATGCAGTTTTTTACATTGTGGTATGAAGTACATGGGGAGACTGGTTTACGCTTAGGAGATCATTTTCACCAACATATTAATGATATTTCTAAGAAGGCCTGGACACTTGTGGCTAAACATTTTTGCCTTAGCAACCACAGGGGAAAACAGGACATTTCTGTTAGTGCAATCTGCTCTTGTTCTGCTGATGTATGACCTCAGAAGGTCCTAGAACAGCGCCTTATTTTCCAGGCTGGCTTTCTCCACCCAGCTGGAATTAAACAGATAAAAGGGATGGCGACTGCAGTAAAACTGGTATAAATAAATAAGGTAGATAGAGGTGTATGGTGCAGTTTTACAAAGTGAGGGAGGAAGTGAGCAAGGTGAGAAAAAAACGAATATAAAGTATGAGAATGTATAAATGAAAAACATACAACATCCGATATTTCAGCGTGAGCCTTATTCGAGGATACATACACAACGAAATACAAACATATAGAACTTATCTGAAGTGTCTTGCTCCCAGTGAGAAGCACAAATGTGTGTGGAAGAAGGAGGAGGAAAAAAAGGAGGAGGAAAAAAAAATCCACGGTGCCTACAGACAAAAGATTCCCGATAGAGCCAGTCGTAACGAAGAAGCGGAGAGAGAGGAGAACAAGTGGGAGAAAGGGGTTGGGGGAAGGCAATAGAAACATGATAGCTGCTAGAGGTGTCGGGGGGGGAGGGGGAGGGAGATAGGGGAGGGAAAAGGGGATGCGGGGAGATAATGAATGAAGAACTTAAACACCTACAGGGAGAAAATGTGAAACTGGTGAATAGGACAAGACCAATATGTTGGCAGAGAAGGAAATAGTATGGTGGTAGGGAGGGGTAGCATAGAGAAAGAAAGTAGAGTATAAAAAAGGCCAGTGGAAAAATAAAGAAGTTACAGAAAGCTGAAGACATTGTTAATTCCAGCTGGGTGGAGACAGCCAGCCTGGAAAATAAGGCGTTGTTCTAGGACCCTCCGAGATCGTACATCTGCGGAACAAGAGCGGATCGCACTAACGGAAATGTCCTGTTTGCCCCTGTGGTTACCAAGGCAAAAATGTTTAGCCACAGGTGTCCAGGCCCTCTTAGAAATATCACTGAGATGCTGGCGAAATCGATCTCCTAACTGTAAGCCAGTTTCCCCTATGTACTTCAAACCACAACGTTTGCACATGATAACATAAATGACATTTCGTGAAGTACAGGTGAAACCCTCCTGTACTGATAACGTGGATTTAGGGAAGGAGATCTGGCTGGCCTCGACAACAAACGGACAAGTGTTACATCTACGTCGTCTGCAACGTCTGGTACCATAAAAAGTGTCATCTGTCTGACTATGAATTTAAAGGGCCCTGAGGTTCTTGTCCCATCTGTAGGCCACCAATGGGGGTTCCCCAAAAAGTTCACGTGTCTCAGGCTCAGTCTGGAGGAGATGGAGATGGCGAAACAGTATGTTTTTAACTGCCAAGCTATGAGGGTGGTACGTGAGAACTAGTTTCACTCTGTCCGAGCTACAGTGCGGTTTAGGGGTGAGGGCAATATATGGCTAATGCGGTTCCAAGATGATGAGAGAATGTGGTCTGGATAGCCGCGTTGACGGAAGAAAGCTAGCAATTTGTGGCCTTGATCCTGGAAATCCAAATCCTCCTTACACAAACGTCGCAACCTAAGAAGCTGGGAAAAAGGAATAGAGTCCTTACATGATCTGGGATGGGAGGAAGAGTACAGGAGGTAGCTGTGAGAGTCTGTAGGTTTATAGTGGATAGAAGTAGTAAGCCCGGAAGGGCCGATAGTGACGGCAATGTCAAGAAAGTTAGCGGAAGTAGCAGAGATATGGGAGGTGAAAGAAATGACAGGATTGTATTCCTTAACAGCTGGAATTAACAATGTCTTCAGCTTTCTGTAACTTCTTTAGTTTTCCACCCCCCCCCTTTTTCTTTTTACTCTACTTTCTTTCTCCTAGCTACACCTCCCTACCGCCACCATCTTTTCTTCTCTGGCAACATATTGGTGTTTATAGGGTTTTGTCCTATTCACCAGTTTCACATTTTCTCCCTGCAGGTGTTTATTTTCTTCATTCATTATCTCTCCACTCCCCCCCCCACACCTTCTCCTCTAGCAGCTATCATGTTTATATTGCCCTTCCTCCCCCCCCCTTCTGCCACCTGTTTTCCTCCTCTCTCTCCACCTCTTCTTTACAACTGGGTCTATCTGCACATCCTTTGTGTGACCCGCGTGGTCTCTATGCATCTTCTAGTGGGCACGCATTTCTCTGTTTCCTACTTCTGAAGGAGGGAACATTAAGATAAGTTCTTCGTTTAGTTATTTGTTTTTGTCTCATTTGTGCATGTAATCCTTGAAAAAGGCTCATGCTGAAATATCGGATGTTGTATGTTTTTCATTTATACATTCTCATACTTTCTATTCGTTTTTTTTCTCACTTTACTCACTCCCTCTGCCACTTTGTAAAACTGCACCATACACCTCTATCTACTTTATTATTTAAACCAGTTTTACAGCAGTCACCATCCCTTTTATTTGATAAATGTAGAGTCAAAATTCAGAATAGAACTTTCACCTATCAAAGCCAATAAAACAAAGTTTGAAAGTAAAATGCAGAACTAGCCCTCTCTTGATTGATTAACAACTAATATTTTTAGGCCAGGGTTTCACTCTTCAGTATTATTATTCTTTTTTAATTTGAATGGAATTACATCAGTAAAAGTAGTCATCATCATCATCAGGTCCCATGCCGACTAGCATTGGCTATTATGCTTCTCCAGAGTACATGATCCTTCATGCAGGTTATTAGATCAGTAGGTGATCTCCTCTCACACTATCTCATCAGAATGTCCAGTATCATTTCTCTTTGTCTTCCCCTTGCTCTTCTTTCCTCTATTTTTCCTGTTGTTATATTTTCATTGCCCCCTCTTCTCATTGTATGTCCTATGAAAGTACATTGTCTCTCTCTTATCTTTCTGACAAGATTTTGTCTATCTCCAACTCTTCTCAAACATTCTCCATTAGTTATTTTTGCTGTCCAGTGAATTTGCAACATTCTTCTAATAAACCACATTTCTACTGCTTCCAATGACTTTTGTGCAGACCTGCCTATTGTTCATGATTCACTCCATATAACAAGATAGGTTCTATATAGCATTTTAAGACTCGTTTTCTAACATTCATTGATAAGGATGTGTTGGATAATATGTTTCTCATTCTCTGAAATGCAGTCTTTGCTTGGCCTATTCTGTTCTTAATTTCTGTTTTGTATTTCCCATCTGAAGTTATTACTGCTCCAAGGTATTTAAATTTCTGCATCTGCTTTAGAGTAGTCCCATTTAATTTTATACTGCATTTTGGTGGATTCTGTTTCTTAGATATAGCCATGGTCTCTGTCTTTTTTGATGTTCAAAGTAAGGCCTCTCTGTTCACTTTCTTTGGCAACTTTATCCAAGAGATTTTGCAGGTCTTGTTGGTTCTCAGCTATCAGTACTGTGTCATCAGCATACCGAAGGTTGTTAATATTGTATCCTCCTACTTTTATACCTGGTTCTCCAATGATCGTTCTTAGAATATTCTTGCTGTACAGAGAAAAAAGATCTGGAGATGGTAGTAAAAGTAGTGTGTGTGCATTTATTTATTTCTTCTTTGTCTCCAGTCTGAGGACTCTTGATGAGCAACTTTAAATAAGCATTTGATGCACTTTTAAAATCTTTGTCTTTTAGGGGTGTGGGGGGTGGGCTGTGGGTGGCTGTGACAACTAAAATTATTTAAAGAGAATTCGTGATTAAACAATTTTTATGGTGATGTTGCTTAACAGGCTGTTCCTATATTTTAGGTTGGCCAAGAAAGTTGGAATCATAGTTTCCTTTTGTAATGCAACTGGCCTAGTCCTCTTCTGTCTTGGTGCATATATTTCAATATGTTCATTGAAGCATTCAATCAATCAAGTGCTATGCCACGTGGCGTAGGCGATCATTTCTCTCCACAATTCCCTGTCTTTAAACTTGATTATGAGATCCACAGGTGACTTTCCTCCTAGCCACACCGACAGCCTATCAAGTAACTTCTCTCTCTGTCTTCCTCTGTCTCTTCTTCTTTCAATTTTTCCTGTTGCCACAGTGTGTTCCAATTTTCCTCTTCTCAGAAATGTCCTACAAATCTCACTTGTCTGGCTTTGACCTTTGCTGTAATTTGCCTTATAACTCCAGCCTCTCTTAAGACTTCTTCATTGATTTTCTTGGCTGTCCATGATACCTTCAACATCTTTCTTATGAACCACATTTCCATGGCCTCCATTTCATGCTGTACTCTTATTCATGGACCATCTCACATCCATAAAACAAAATTGGTTCAATGTAACATTTAAGTGCTCAGAATCTTGTTTCCATTGATATGGATCTGTTGCACAAGATGTTTCTCATTTTATGGAATGCTGATTTGGCCTGAGCATGTCTGCTTTTTATATCATTGTGATATTTCCAATCAGCTCAACTTAATTGTTCCTAAGTACTTGAATCTATCAACTTGTTTCAGTTCTGTGCCATGGATGGTAATGCTACATTTTGGTGGTATTATTTTCTTTGAGATGACCATCACTTCAGTCTTCTTTTTATCCAGACTGAGACTTTTACTTTCACAAACCACCATGTCCAGAAGAGCCTGTAGATCCCCTTCACTTTAGCAATCAGAACTGTGTCGTCTGCACATCTTAAGTTGTTAAGGTTGTATCCGCCAATTGATATTCCTGGCAAGCTCTCTATATTTCTGTTTTCACTGTGCAAGGAAAAGAGGTCAGGAGATAGAACACATTCTTGTCTCAATCTCAGTTTTATGTCTTGGAATGCTCCTATTTGCTTCTTAGCCTTCATTGCTGCTGATTGCTGCCTCATCTGTAAATAATTAAGGCTCGCTGTTACATGATCATTATGAACACATAAAAGCTGAATTAGTTATAGCATCAGTTATTAATTTAGTAAGTAATATCACTGCTTAAAAGACTTAGCTAAATAACTTACATGAATTTCAGATCTTGTAAGAGAACCTTTCTCAGACTGTCCAGATTCTTGTTCAGCATTGATGAGAAGATCCAAGAAGTCATTGACTTTACCTGCTTGCCCTTCTTCCTTTCTGTTCTCCATGGCAGAATCAATGGCTTTTGCAAAGAAAATCAAGGACTGTTTGGAAAACATGGAGAAGCCTGCCTTCTGGAATAGTTTCATTAGCACAGGAGAAATCAACGCAAGTAGCACCAGAAATGGTGAAACATTGATAAATCTCTTGGCCTCAGCAGCAAACATATTTTTTGGGTCTTCCATGGTATTAGTGTCCAAACCAAAACCTGTACTGGCAATCACATCCAGTGTATAATGAGAAATTACATCTTTAAGTTCAATGTCTTCACTTCTCTCCTGTTTTGTTCGCAGCAAGTCCACTAACTGCTTTGACTTTCTTTCCACATGTTGAGACATTCTCTTGATGCGACCAGAACTAAAAGTTGGACTCACAGTTGCTCTCACATACCTCCAGTGGTCATCTTTAATCGTTAAGAGATTTTCACTGAATGGACCTTCAAACTCAATGAGGTCACGTCGATTGACAAAGTTGTTGAAAGACTTCACCAAAATATCTT
This sequence comes from Achatina immaculata, assembly GCA_009760885.1. Taxonomy (NCBI): domain Eukaryota; kingdom Metazoa; phylum Mollusca; class Gastropoda; order Stylommatophora; family Achatinidae; genus Lissachatina; species Lissachatina immaculata. The sequence continues at coordinate 35,858,560 of CM019713.1, forward strand.
TAACCATGTCAAGATCTCTGACCATAAGAACAGGTGTGCGAAATTGATACACTCCAAACACCTTGAGCATTTGAAAAACAAATAGTAACAAAATCAGTATAAAATTACATTGACAAAAATTCAAACTGGCAACATATTCAAAAAAAAAAAAAAGATAGAATATGTATATTCATTTTATATTTTTCACTTTTACTGATTGTTCAGAAAAATTATGTTACAAGGAAAATAAGTATGGATCTTCTATAACAATTTTAAAAAAAGCAAAAATTAAAAACATATAATATGTTAATATATATTTTAATATAATCATTATGTTATCAATAAAAAAATAGCTAGTCATAGTGACATGCCATATTTGTTCAAGATACATTTTTAGGTAGACTTGAAGGCCATTAACTGTTTGCTGTCTAAAATCATTACTGAGTGATGAGCTAGTCTTTAGTCTGAAGTTGAAGTTGAAGTGTGATAATTACAATGCAGTGATCAACCTATGTAAGGTGCATGTGTTATGGTGTTCTATGAACAAGAGAGTCAGTAAAGAGGAGATGCCAATAATCCACTGCAGTGGGATGCAGGCCAAGAGAGTCCATGACCTAAAATACCTTGGTATAACATTCGATTGATCATTGTCTTACCATCAGCACATTGAACATGTCATACAATAAGCATAAAAAAGGAGTTAGTGCTATTAAGGCAGTGACTAAATGGGATATGCAGCAGTGGATAACTGTACAATTAATGAAGACCCTGGTGCTAGCAGTGATCAATTACGAGCTCAGATGACTGACCTTATCCAAAACCCAAATTGACAGATTGGACAGAATTCAAAATGAAGCTATGCAGACTGTCCTGAGTTACACAAAGGATACTCCAGTTGTGCCCATGTATTATCTGCTAGGCCCGCCTGGCATGGGGATTAGATACAAAATTGCACAGGTCAAGGTTGATCTCGCAGTGGTTGGTAACATCATTCATCTCCTGCATAAATCACTGTCAGTAATGAAAAGTTGCTGTATTAAACATGGTAGTTCATGGTTGAGTGAGGCTGAAACATCCATCAGTGGTGTGTGCTGTGGAGGATATTGCAAAAGGAGCAGAGTGGATAGAAGTGAGAGGTGATACCAATAGGATCACCAGAGTAGTCATCTCCGAGCTTGGCAGAGAATGTAGAGAATTTATGGGAGACATGGCTGGGTTTGCAACTCAGAAGCTCATTTATGCTCATGCTCAACCACATGATCCAGTCATCTTCATGGACAGCTCAGTGCTGGGAGGCAAAAAGAGTGGATGGGGCTTCACCGTCTATGTGCAAGGCAGACTGGTAGCACAGAAAGCAGGGGTCTCCTTTATGATGACATTGAGAATGTGGATGGAAAATGAGGCGGTGACCAAAGCTCTGCCCTGGCTAGTTCAGCAGAATGATACACACATTGTGGTGGTGACAGACTCTCAAAGCATGCTTTGCAAGATAGAGAGGACTTTGCTACATCATGAATGGGTTCATCTTTTGCAGAAATCCAGTGTCACCAGGCTGACATGGATGTATTGTCCAGTGTGTGTGGGAGTGAGAGGCAATGAGGTAGCTTCTTCTTCTTCTTATGCAAACTGACAATGATGAATGGTACCCTGATTTTTGCAATGTACATTTTGGCTTGGTACCTTCATCTTCAGCACCTTTCCTTGTGAGGGCAGACTGTGGTCTTGCTCAGACTGCCATGAAGACGGTGATGTAGGCTGGCCTGACCAAAACTTTGTTTTCCTGCCTCTGGTGGCTGTACTTAAGCCCCTTCTCTATGTCAGATCCAGCATGCAACGCTGGCTGACCAGACGGCTTTGAAACAGTTCCACAGAGACATTCCAACTTTGGAATGAGAAATCCGATGAGTGCCTCAACGATATCCATTCCCCACCACTTATAGTCTGCTGGCATTGTTTTGTTTACCTCATTCTGATAGCCATTGTTGTAAAGAGCCATAGGCTTGTCACATTCTGGATTCATTGGTTTCACACCAGATTTTCCTCATCCCACCGGTGATCTTCATGTCCCCATCCCTCCACCAACCTAACATTACATTTTACAAAAATAACAATTACAATCAGTGTTGACTGCTACAGGTTTATGGGCTACAGAAGTAGGTCAGAATTTCTGAGCAAACAGATCTATGTTCCCTGTCTCACAAAGACTATGTTAAGATAAGTGTGTTCTTAACACAGTTGTTCCCAGGGGAATGAGGTAGCCAATCATGTTGCCCGTAACACTATTGCAACAGATATGATTCCTATGGATAGGACGGATATACTGAAGTCATTGGCTGAGGACCTGGTGAAGAAGCAGGAAAAGGGATGTGCTGATAATATATATCTACAGAAGATGAAAGACAGATGTGTGAGGAGGGGGTGCTGGGCAGTTGTCTGGTAGAATTTGAGGTTGCCTGAACCAACAGTTGACTGGCACAATTAGTGTTCATACTCTTTGGTGGTTACTGAAACAGAGAGCAGAGAATGTATGGGTGTGCCGGAGTCTTCCCAGACTGAAGATGAAGGTCTGAAGTTGGTAAAAATAAGGCTGTAGTTTTTTACCAATAAGTTCATGTGCCCTTTAAAATATATTTACACACATACAAAAGACATATATATATATATATATATATATATATATATCCATACTACAAGAACTTAATATTGAAGAAGGCTGGCTAGTAAAGAGGATTAAAGAGAGAAAACTTAAATATTTTGGACACATTAAAAGTCATGATAATCTAGAGAAGACTGTCTTGGAAGGTTACATAATGGAAAAAAGAAAGAGAGGAAGACCAAGGTGAAGATGGCTGCAGGACATCATTGATGATCTGCAAATGGATGCATCAGCAGCAGGCCATCTTTCTCACAACCGAGAGGCCTACAGGAGTGCTGTATGGGAGGCAAAGTTCCACAAGGGACATGCAAATGAATGAATGACAAAAGACCCACAGACATGTGATTAAGAACTCCTAATGTGTCATATCTCCATTATGTTTTTCCTTTGTCAGATCTCAATTTCTACACCTCATTTACTTTGTGTTGTTCGCTTGTTTGTTTTATCAAAGTTAGCTTGTGTTTTTTTGCTTATTTATCAGAATTTAGTTAGTGTTTTTTGCTTATTTGTTTTAAGTTAGCTTGTGTTGTTTGCTTCTTTCTTTAATCAGAAGTTAACTTGTGTTTTTTTGCTTATTTGTTTTAAGTTAGCTTGTGCTGTTTGTTTTATCAGAAGTTAGCTTGTGTTTTTTTGCTTATTTGTTTTATCAGAAGTTAGCTTGTGTTTTTTTGCTTATTTGTTTTAAGTTAGCTTGTGTTTTTTTGCTTATTTGTTTTAAGTGCATATTGTCACCTTACTTATTTGAGAAGAACAAGGAAAAAGATAAAAATGGAAATAGCAGAAGAACAGTTTGGATTTGTTGAAGGAAAGGGAACACACAATGCCATTTATGCTTTACGAACACTAACAGAAAGAGTTTTAGAAGTACAGAAAGATCTCTACTTATGCTTCATTGATTACACCAGGGCATTTAACAAGGTGAAACATAATGAAATTATTAAAATGCCTGAAGACATCAATATAGACGGCAAAGACCTGAGGATTGTAAAACATCTATACTGGCAGCAAGAAGCAGCAATTCAAGTTGAAAATAGAACTGGAAAATATCAACCTATAAAACAAGGGGTGCAACAAGGATGTGTACTATCTCCAGACCTTTTTTCTCTGTACAGCGAGAATATTCTAAGAACGATCATCACAGAACCAGGCATAAAAATTGGAGGACACAATATTAACAACCTTCGGTATGCTGACGACACAGTACTGATAGCTGAGAACCAACAAGACCTGCTAAATTTCTTGGATAAAGTCACCAAAGAAAATGAACAGAAAGGCCTTACTCTGAACATCAAAAAAACAGAGACTATGGCTATATCTAAGAAACAGAATCCACCAACAGGCAGTATAAAATTAAACGGAACTATTCTAAGGCAGGTGCAGAAATTCAAATACCTTGAAGCAGTAATAACTTCAGATGGGAAATGCAGAACAGAAATTAGGAACAGAATAGGCCAAGCAAAGACTGCATTTCAGAGAATGAGAAACATATTAGCAAACACATCCTTATCAATGAATGTTAGAAAACGAGTCCAAAAATGCTATATTGAACCTATCTTGTTATATGGAAGTGAATCATGGACGACAGGCAAGTCTGTACAAAAATCATTGGAAGCAGCAGAAATGTGGTTTATTAGAAGAATGTTGCGAATCCCCTGGACAGCAAAAATAACTAATGAAGAATGTATGAGAAGAGCTGGAGAGACAAAAAACCTTGTCAAAAAGATAAGAGAGAGATGATGTACTTTCATAGGACATACAATGAGAAGAGGGGGCATTGAAAATATTATAACAACAGGAAAAATAGAAGGAAGAAGATCAAGAGGAAGACCAAGAGAAATAATACTGGACAGTCAGACGGGATGGTGTGAAAGGAGATCACCAACTGAGCTGATGGCCTGCATGAAGGATCATGTACTCTGGAAAAGCATAATAGCCAATGCCAGTTGACATGGCACCTGATGATGATGATATACTGAAAATATAATGAGGAATGTTAGAGAAGATGTAGACAAAGAATATTACGATACCATAACAATTGGAGGTTATGAAATACCAGAGATCAGATATGCTGATGACACAGTATTACTGTCCACAACACAAAAAGGAATGGAAAAACTAATTATGTCAGTCCATAAGAACAGCAAAGAGCAAAACCTATTTTAATGCAAAGAAAACTAAATTGATGATGACTGACAAAACAAACAAGGCAGCTGAAATAGATATCAATGAGGAAAAACTGGAAGAAGTGGAGAGCTTTGAATATCTTGGATCACTACAAACTAGTAATGGAGATACAATGAGGGAAATTAAAAGGAGAACATCTATCGCTCTTTAGAAAGTAAAACAAATAAAGAATCTGTGGAAAGGAGCAGACAGAACCACAAAAATGAGATTTTTAAGGGCATGCACATATTTCCCATCACCACATATGCCTGTGAGACCTGGACACTTAACAAAACAGCTGAGAAACTCATAAATGCCTTTGAATGTAAATGGTACAAATGCTTCAAATATCATGGACATAAATAAGAACAAATATAACCATACTACAAGAACTTAATATTTAAGAAGGCTGGCTAGTAAAGAGGATTAAAGAGATAAAACTTAAATATTTTGGACACATTAAATGTCATGATAATCAAGAGAAGACCGTCTTGGAAGAGTTCATTCATTCATTCATTTGCATGTCCCTTGCGGAACTTTGCCTCCCAAACAGCACTCCTGTAGGCCTCTCGGTTGTGAGCAAGGTGGCCTGCTGCTGTTGCATCCATTTCCAGATCGTCAACGATGTCTTGCAGCCATCTTCGTTTTGGTCTTCCTCTTTTTTCTTTTTCCCATTATATATCCTACCAATTCGGTCTTCTCTAAATTATCATGACGTTTAATGTGTCCAAAATATTTAAGTTTTCTCTTTAATCCTCTTTACTAGCCAGCCTTCTTCAATATTAAGCTCTTGTAGTATAGATATATTTGTTCTTTTTTGTGTCCACGATATTTGGAGAACTCTTCTGTAGCATTTACATTCAAAGGCATTTATGTGTTTCTCAGCTGTTTTGTTAAGTGTCCAGGTCTCACAGGCATATGTTGTGATGGGAAAGATGCATGCCCTTAAAAATCTTATTTTTGTGGTTCTGTCTGTTCCTCTCCACAGATTCTTTAGTTGTTTTACTTTCTGAAGAGCGATAGATGTTCTCCTTTTAATTTCCCTCATTGTATCTCCATTATTAGTTAGTAGTGATCCAAGATATTCAAAACTCTCCACTTCTTCCAGTTTTTCCTCATTGATACATATTTCAGTTGCCTTGTTTGTTTTGTCAGTTGTCATCAATTTAGTTTTCTTTGCATTAAGATAGAGGTTCTGCTCTTCGCTGTTCTTGCGGACTGACATAATTAGTTTTTCCATTCCTTTTTGTTGTGGACAGCAATACTGTGTCATCAGCATATCTAATCTCTGGTATTTCATAACCTCCAACTGTTATTGCATCGTAATACTCTTTGTCTACATCTTCTCTAACATTCTTCATTATATTTTCAGTATACAAGTTAAATAAGTAGGGTGACAATATGCACCCCTGACGGACCCCTTGTTTTATGTCAAACCAAGTTGTTGTTTCACTATTTATTCTTACTGCTGCTTGTTGGTCTAGATACACCAGTGATGTTAATTGTATCAAATGTGTTGGAAATCCCATTTTTTCCATTATTTCCCAAAGTTTCTGGTGTTGTACACAATCAAATGCCTTTGAGTAGTCTATAAAGGATAAATATAGATTCACATTAAACTCTCTGCATTTCTCTATTATTAATCTTAGATTGAATATATGATCTCTTGATCCTCTTCCTTGCCTGAAACCAGCTTGGACCATATTGACTTCTTCTTCTATTTTCTTACGAAGTCTACCCATTATGATTTTTAACAGAATTTTACTGGCATGACTAATCAGGGCAACAGTTCTGTAGTCTGTGCATAGTTTCAGGTTACCCTTTTTTGGCAGTGGTATGAATACAGTTCTTTTCCATTCTTTTGGCCAAATACCTGAATGCCATATCTTTTTACATAGTGCATGATAGATTGTTGCACACTCCTTTCCTCCTGCTTTAATAAATTCAGCTGTTATCTCATCACATCCTGGTGATTTACCATTTTTCAGACTCTTTATTGCCCATAAAACTTCTTCTATTGTCCGTTTGGATCCTTTCTCCTCCAATAATAATTCACACTGTTGATTTCTGCTTCCACAGTCGGTTGTTTCATACATTCTTTTTTAATATTCCTTCCATCTTTCTAGAATTTCCTCTGTCTCTGTCAGGGTATTCCCCATCTCATCACAAATTACATTACTTGGAAGAGTACATAATGGGAAAAAGAAAGAGAGGAAGACCAAGGCGAAGATGGATGCAAGACATCATTAAGGATCTGCAAATGGATGCATCAGCAGCAGGCCATCTTGCTCACATCTGAGAGACCTACAGGAGCGCTGTTTGGGAGGCAAAGTTCTGCAAGGGACATGCAAATGAATGAATGAATGAATGAATGTGTTTTGTTGCTTATTTGTTTTAAGTTAGCTTGTGTTTTTTTGCTTATTTGTTTTAAGTTATTCAAGTGCCATGCCGCGTGGCATAGGCGATCATTTCTCTCCACAATTCCCTGTCTTTAGACTTGATTATGAGATCCGCCGATGACCTTTTTCCTAGTCACACTGACAGCCCATACAGTAACTTCTCTCTCTGTCTTCCTCTGTCTCTTTTTCTTTCAATTTTTCCAGTTGCCACAGTGTGTTCCAATTTTCCTCTTCTCAGGAAATGTCCTATTAATCTCGCTTGTCTGCCTCTGATCTTTTCTATAGTTTGCTTTTTAACTCCATCCTCTCTTAAGACTTCTTCATTGGTTTTTTTGGCTGTCCATGGTACCTTCAACATCCTTCTTATAAACCATATCTCCATTTCTTGCTGTACTCTCTTATTCATATACCTTAATACTCATAAAATAAAATTGGCTCGATGTATCATTTAAGTACTGGGAATCTTGTTTCCATTGATATGGATCTGTTGCACAAGATGTTTCTCATTTTCTGGAATGCTGACTTGGCCTGAGCAAGTCTACTTCATTGTGACATTTCCCATCAGTTGTTATAATCACTCCTAAGTAATTGAATCTATCAACTTGTTTCAGATTTGTGTCATCGATGGTAATGCTACATTTTGGTGGTATTCTTTTTTTTGAGATAACCATCACTTCAGTCTTATTTTTATTCAGGCTGAGACCTTTATTTTTACTTTCATGAACCATGATGTCCAGAAGAGCCTGTAGCTCCCTTTCACTTTTAGCAATCAGGACTGTGTCGTCTGCATATCTTTCCTGGAATGCTCTCTATATTTCTCATTATGTTTTCATTGTACAAGGAGAAAAGGTCAGGAGATAAACATATCCTTGTCTCACTGCCAACTGTATGTCTTGGAATGCTCCTATTTGGTTCTCAACCCTCACTGCTGCTGATTGCTGCCAATATATGTTTTTGATGTTTTTAGATCTTTCCCATCTATGTTGATGTCTTCCAGCATTCTTATAACTTCTGCATGTCTCACTTTATCAAATGCTTTACAGTAGTCTATGAAGCATATGTATAGGTTCATCTTTACTTCTACTGATCTCTCCATCAATGTTCTTATTATATATATGGCATTACTTGTGTCTTTTCCTTCGATGAGGCAACACTGTCCTTCAGCGATTTCTGGTTTTATTTTGCTCCTGACTCTTCTCATAATGATACGAAGCAGGATTTTGGTAACATGGCACATAAGACTAATGGTTTGATGGTCTTCACATTCAACTGCACCTTGTTTCTTTGGTAGGGCAATGAAAACTGTTTGCAAAAGGTCTGATGGGACATAGTTATTGTTACAGATGTCATTCAGAAATCTGGTAATTATTTCTAAGCCAAGCTCTCCTAATGTTTCCAATTCTTCCTTGGTGATTTTATCTGGTCCTGGTGCTTTGCTGTTTTTCATGTGTTTGATGGCTTCTTCCACTTCTGTTGTTAATGAGGCCCTTCATTATTTTTTCGTATATCTATTTCGCTTCTATTGTCCTCATAGAGTTCTCTAATGTATTCGCTCCATCTTGCCATTATTTCATCTCTGCCCATTATTGTATGCTCCTTCTTTGACTTAGGCAACCAGTCTTGTGGTATGTCCTTTTGTTTGTTAACTCCTTTATTTGTTTGTATCTATCTCTTGTGTTTCCATAATGGTGTGTCTCTGTTTCACTACATTTCTTATTTAGCCACTCCTCCTAAGGTTTATTGCATTTGTGTCTTATTTCTTTATTTATTTTGTCATATTCATCTTTATCTTCCTTAAGACTTCTACTCTGATCCATTAGTTGCAAAATTTCATCTGTCATCCACCCCTGTTTAGCGTGTCTTTTATTTGGAGGTAGAATTTCAATAGATGTTTAAGTTAGCTTGTGTTTTTTTGCTTGTGTGTTTTTTTTCTTATTTATTTTATCAGAAACTTCAGGTTTGTTTTATTCCACTTCCTTCACATGCCAGGAGTTTCAGGATTACCTTTTAGTATGATTTATGGTGGCAAAGTGGCTATGCACTAGTCTCTCATGGTGAAGGTCAGAGGTTCAAATCAGGCTGGAGGAACTCCAGTCACCCAGCTATAGAAGTGGGTACCCGACTTTTTCTGGAACTGGGGAAGGAAAGGCAGCCAGGTGTGATGCTGACCACATCATTTTGTAGTGTGCTGACAGGTCAAGGAAAATATGGGCACTAACACTATATCCCCTGTGTGCCTCTTTACCTTACTGGAATGGATTGTTTCCACAACTGTTATACTGTAATATCAACACATTGAACAGATCATATATGTTTTGACATTTCTGCTTAAACAAATCTTCTTTGTTATGTCATCTGGAGACCAATGGAAAATTACAATGAGTTCTGAGCAAAAAAAAAAAAATTGGGTGACAAAAGCTCTGAAGACCTAGTGCTCCTGCTTCCTGTCAATCAAGCTATAAAATGGAAGTTGACACTTTCTGAAATGAAACAACTTTTACTGTTTCTAAAATCAGAGAATATCTGCATATAAAAGTGAAACTCCGCAATAAGATTAAAAGATGTTCACATAAAAATCCTATGTTTTCATTACTCTGTCAAAGTTAAATGCTGGTAAATACAAATATAAAACAGCAATGATATCTAACATGAGTTATTGAATCACTGAATGACTGTTCCTTCATTGATTACCATGAATGACTTCACATTTTTCTACTTTATCATCATCTTTTAAAGCTGTGTTCACCTTTTTATCCTTGTACTGCTTATACAGATCTAGCTGTGACAGGAAGATGCTCTGTTTAAAGATCCAGCCAATGTTTCCGAGGAACCAGGAAGTTGGAGGAGAGTCTACGTTCATCTTCTTGAATGTGTCATGAGTTGCAGTCATGTAGTGGACAAAAGCTACAACTATCAGTAGCAAGGCCAGTATGAGAAGAATCCAAGTCATGGCTGCTTTTGAAAAAAGGACTTTCAGTATCTGTGAAGAAACATAAAAAAAAAAAAATTTTAGGATGAAGACGACGAACTGATATCCCACATTATTTTCCAAAGGGAAAGTTACGAAATGTTTTGGATTATATTATGATTATCACAGGACTTGTGATGCAGAACACCACAGAGCATGTGTTTGACATGATATTATTGACAGGGGTTACAATTTTTAAATCTCATCATTTATAAAAGGTCTCTTAATTTCACACAAACTGCCATGTAAAACTGGGCAACCAAAATAATTCAGTTTTATATCAAATACATATATTGTAATGATATCACTTTAATTCTATGTTCTTCAGATTGAATTATTATTAGAATTATTTTTTTAGATTTTTAGACTTGTGTTTAATTTAATTTACATGGATGAACAGATATTACAGCACTCAAATTACTTTTAAAAATTACTGTAGTTCGTTTTCTTACTTCAGTTTGAAAATATTTGAAATCAGCTGCTATTTTCAGTTGTGCTTGCTGTTTTAGTTTGCTACTGAGTTATATTCATATCTTTCTTTCATTTTCTTCTGGTCGCCTTTCATTCTGTCTGGCTTGCATCAACAAGTAATACAACTTGTATGTTTAAACTCAGTACTAGTTGTGGAGTGCTGCAAAATAGCAGTGGATATCAAAGTCTGTGAGAAATTAGTTGATTATGTACACAGTACACTGAGTATATGGCCATTAACACCATATCCCTATGTGCCTCTAAGGCATGACAGGATTACCTTTACCTTTTTTTTTTTTTACACGGAGCATCAGCCATATGTAAAAATTTGTATCCCACAAGTAGGGGTAACTGTCTCTGAAGATAAAGGTCTTCCTGAAGAACTACTACACACGGTTAACAATTGATCAAGTCGCTTTCATAGGGTATTACATCCTTTTATAGATTTAGTTATAAAAATATTTGGGAGTATAAATGCCACCGATTGTTGTCTAAAATTACTGTCGAGTGAAAAGTTAGTCTGCAGTTTTAGGCTATAAGTCCAGGCTGCCTTTAAAACTAATTTACAGATACAAAATGCACCATATATTTGTGGTTAAGAACTTTTAATGTATCATATCTGCATGATTATCTTTCAATCACGTTAAATCTCAATGTATTTCACGTCAGTTGGCCCATGTTTCTCAATACGCTAATGTCAGCTGTACACATAACTGTCATTGTCAGCTTTTTTCAGGAAAGAGAGAACAGAATTACTGTGTCAAGGATTTGCTAAAAATGCCATGCTAGAAAGCAAACATACAACAAACCAACAACAACAACAACAAAACATGCACTTAGTAGTTCCTAAGCAATTTAACATTTCTCTAAACTAAACATTCGATTGTTTCTGACGGGGTAAATTCAAATGACAGCTTACCTTGTTCGAAAAGTTCTGAAAACTTTCACAAGCATAAATGTTACATCGCGGTGTGTAACCATTAAACAGACACTACACACATTACATTCTCTGGCGTGGTCCGTGTATGTAAACATTTTTAAAATTGTAGTAAAACGTGGTTTGGAAGTAAAGGCCAACAGTGATCCGTGAAGTAGTGTTACATCATAAGAGAAATCTGAATACAGATTGCGGATGATGAGGTATGTATATATTAGTAGTTCTCATCGAAACACACAACAAGCACTTACCAAACACCAGAAAACGATTCAATAGACAGTTCGTTCGTGGGTCTTATATACTGCGTGCTTTTTTTTTATGTGATGAAATCTAGACGAGTAAAGGTCAAAATTGTAGGTCAGCCAGTGTTGGTGTTGGCCGACACATTACCTACTTATATCAAAGCATGCAATATGAGACTGTTGTCACATAAGGTTGCATCGCAACAACAAAAAATTTGTGTAGAGATTGACAGAAGTGTTCGGTTCGTTAAAAAAAATACAGAGATTGATCGACAATAACGAATGAGGTAAAGAACAATATGAAATTTAAATAAATAAATAAAGCAACTCAGTATTTCGGATTATGAAGTCTTAATTAAGAACAACAAGAGTACAATCAAACAGATAAATATACAAAACCTTGGGGCAAAGGAGCATTTGATTGCATCAGTTTTACCGCAGATATCATTACACTCATCTTTCACTCTTCTTCTTCTTTTTACCAACCAGCGTGAAGCTGTTTTACAACTTCAAACAAGGCTTTGTCAACTTGCGCCTAATTATACGTGTGTATGTGACATAAATGTGTAAAAGATTTTTTTTTTGGGGGGGGGTAAATTTATTGGGAAGAAAAAACAAACATTATGCATTTTCTTTTCCTTGTTCTGGGCAGAACGCCGGTGCATCGTCTCTCAAAATCTTCTTGTTGGCAACAATATAAAGATTCTTCATCGTTGTCACTTTCTTTCTTTCTTTCTTTCTTGAGAGAGAGAGAGAGAGAGTACATCTGATCTGTCCGGTACAGTTAAACAAAAAATGTTACACGTAGCTTGGAGCTTGACAGAAAATGTTTGTTGCCAAACTTTCACCGGTTCGTTGCCATTACAAATCCCAGCACACTCGAACCTACGGCTCTTTCACTATCAGTGGAACTTGACTGTTTAATTGTCTGTAGTTTAACTGTCCTATGTCTAATTGTCTGTAGTTTAACTGTCCGATGTCTAATTGTCTGGAGTTTAACTGTCCTATGTCTAATTGTCTGGAGTTTAACTGTCCAGTGTATAATATCTGGAGTTTAACTGTCCGATGTCTAATTGTCTGGAGTTTAACTGTCCAGTGTATAATACCCGGAGGTTAACTGTCCGATGTCTAATTATCTGGAGTTACCTGTCTCGTGTCTAACTGTCTGGTGTTCAACTATCCGGTGTCTAATTATCCGCCTTCCAACTGTCATGCTTATCATATCTCTCTCTCTCTCTCTCTCTCTGTGTGTGTGTGTGTGTGTGTGTGTGTGTTATTTCACTCACTCTTTCTTAATGACAAAGATCATGCACAGATGACAGACCAGCACAGCTATCTAAAAATTCTACCTCTCAAAAAAGCAAATCCCTTGCCAACAAAACCAAGCTAGCACATAAAATTCTAACATAATGCCCCGCCTCATCTATAGAAACTGTTTTAATGTGAACAAAATTTACCCAACGCTTAATCTTCTCCGATTAGTGCTGTACTTTGTCCTAGTATGCTATGAAATGCAACATAAAATAAAGTCACTGGTTGTGTGGAGTACTATTTGGGAGGCAAGTTCCACATGGGACATGCAAATGAATGATGATGATGACCAGTTCATTGCTAGGAAAACGTAACACAATATATGAATTGCGTCATGTTTAAAAATAGTCACGGATACATTTTTGTTTGCAAATTTTTTTTTAAAAATGTGTACTTCACTTTTGTTAATTTCCTTCATGTAATTTCATCATTGTTATTAAATTATCTTCTCGGTAATATCCAGGTTTGTTACTCTGTTCAAGTCTGATTTCTCTTATCTGTTACTCTTCACGGGCAGAAGTACGAAAGCACTTTCTTACAAGTTAACACAAACGTACGCATGATCTCACACAAACATAGGCACGAATATAGGTCAAGTCAGTCACAGCTCCCTTTTAAATAACTTTGTTAATTTTTTAAAAAATAACTTTGTTAATCCTATTAAAGTCCCCACCAGCTTGATAATTTACTTGCTCATCAACTTCAGATAATTCAACAAGTGTTCACGAGATTAACGCTGTTTGTGAACTTATGACATACGACTCATAGAAGTGACAGTGACGCTGTCAGATCTGGCAACCAGCCACATTGCTGACATGCTGTTTCGGGGTTGACAGAAAATACCTGGTCAAGACCCTGTCGTACCTCACCGTTGACACCTCCGGCCACAAAAATTTTGCCGATCAAAGATTGCCTATATGTGTTCTAGACAGTGTATGATAGTATTCTCCAAATTGGTGGAACATAAGCAGAACTGGTACTCGGGAAATAGTTCAACAGAGTGAGTACTCTTGTTTGAAAGGTAACTTAGTTTGAGGCCATAGGCGAGGGTCCTGAGATAAGCGTGCGGCATGAAAACTGAGTGGGAAAAGTTATGGTATAAATACCATCAAGATTAGGTTAGAGGGAGAACCACTGGTTTTTGGATAGGAGAATGTATTGTTTTAGAGAGATATTTTTCCGGAGTTGTTTTTTTTTTTTTTTTGTAGGAATGTTTTGTGTAAGAGTTTTATTTATTTATTTATTTGGTAGGAATGGGTTGTAGGATGTTCTTGTGAGATTTGTAACAATTTTAAAGAGTTTTGTTATAGATGATTTCAGTTGGAACATTTATGTATGTATGTATCTTTTGTCGTAAGTTAATTGTCAGGCTTCCTCCCACATGGCGTTGAATATTTCACACTGGAAATCATTGTTTTTATATTCTCAGCCTGATGGGCTACGTTTTCATCCTCATAATATCGCCCTTTCTTTCTACCCGTTAATAAATATGGTATTGAGTATTTGTTAAACAGTAGCCTTGCTTCATTTTCTCGTGGAATGTTACATGTTGGTGGAGTTGATTGAATGCAGGTTTCTTCTTCGTTCACTTCTACCACCAAAAACCGCACTGTGAACATACTGAATTCACGCCTGTGGTCCTCGTTAGGTCCCGTGGTCCCCTGTGTGGTCCAAAATAGACCACAAGATATCCACGAGAGGACCACAAGGGGTTCAGAGTATCACAGTGCTTTAGCTTGTATTCTTGGTGGGTCTCGGAAGCGGGATTGCGTGACACCGTGGTTTTCATTGCACCAGTTTAGTCTAGGGTTGGACTTTCTCACCGGAAGACCTCGACGTGTTTAGGATATCAGTGCATCCCCGCTGGGTGAGAGGCGGTAGCCCACCCAGGCCAGAGTTGGACTTTCTCACCGGAAAACCTCGACGTGTTTTGAGATACCCGTGTATCACCGCCGGGTGAGAGGTGGTTGCCCATTCAGTCCAGGGTTGGACTTTCTCACCGGAAAACCTCAGCGTGATTAGGATACGCAAACATCCCCGCCAGGTGAGAGGTGGTTGCCTATCTAGACTTCCCTGGTCCAGTGTCTCCGACTTCAGCATTTTGCGGTAGTGGCCGCTACCCTTCCTAGTTGTGACCAGGATGGAGCTTTTGTCCAGGAGGACGAATCTTCGCCACTAGTGACTTCTACCCCTGGGTTGAGCCGGTTTAGGCATTATCCCAGTATGGGCGTGTTTGGGACGGGACCGACCTCTAGGGCAGAGGTACTGTGACATGCATAGCCTTCAAGATTCACCCCTGGTATGAGCCGGTTTAGGCAAAATTCACCAGTATGGGTGCTTATCAGGCGTTACCGACCTCTAGAGCGGAGGTGGCATGACATGTCTAGCCATCAAGTTCCACCCCTGGTGTGTGCCGGTTTAGGCATATTTCACCAGTGTAGGTGTATTTCGGACGTGGGCGGCCTCTAGAGCAGAGGTGCCGTGGTATAGCTCTCGTAGCTATACTACTGGACATACCGGTTAAACTTCACTTTCCACCACCTTTTCCCATCGGCGCCGCACAGCAACCTTTATTTCTTTTCCGCATTTACTTCCTTAACCGGGAGGAGCTTCACTCCACGCGCGGCATTCGAGGAGTCTCGCCAGCAGTGTCTTAACCTCTGGGACAAGCCGGTTCATGCATTTCACCCGATATGACTGCACTCAGGACGTGGCCGACTCCAGACCAGAGGTGCCGTGATTTAACTGTTTGCTTCGCTTTATCCTTTCTACCACCTTTTCCGCAGTGATGCTGCGCGGCAACCTCATTTGGAAATTTCTTCATTGGCCGGGAGGAGCACCGCTCCACGCACGGCAGCTGAAGATCTCGCCAACAGCGGCAGATGAGCTACCAAACGTGCCACTCATCTACCCTAAGTAACTGGTTTTCAGGTGCCAGGTATTCGCCCTCGCCCCTTCTCCTGTCCGTTTAAACAGTTCTGCCACGGGAAGGCCAGGAGCTGGACTGCCAGAGGCTGTTTGTGGCGCGTTTGCAGTCCTTAGAACCTCCAAGCTCTCAAAGTCCCCCACTCTGCTTCTCCCTCCCTCCCTCTCTCTCTCTCTCTCTCTCTCTCTCTCTCTCTCTCTAAGCGTGTTAGCAATATCAGTTCGATCAGTGGTTGCTCATCTGAGATGATGGCAGAGCCGGGCAACCTATCAGCTCTCTCATTTCCCTAGATGCCGGCGTGCCCAGGGACATAGATGAAGATGACTCTGCGAATCGTTGGTTTCTACAGCGACTCAAGCCACTGTCTGCGTAAAGAACCTGTCTCGACCTTCCGGGTCATACTCATTGAATCATTTAATATGCAGACACAGGAGTAGTCTAGCTGCTCGAATGTTTTCGTCACCGCCATCACTTCCATCGTCATGCTATTTGTGATCATAGCGAAGGCACCGCTGGCTTCCTGGATTGTTCTGCCCACTGAGCATGCTGTCAATGTCCATGCACTCCTTTGATGTCGTACAACGGACCCATCTGTAACATAGTGATGACTTTCTAATGACTAGTGATATAAATCATTCCTCTTATGGACCCATCTACTTCGCATTATTTGCTGTACAAGTGTTAATGACGTCGTAGAGGTCATTACATCGCATAGAGCCAGGGAGTTATTACATGTCTAGTCATGAACCGGGTAAAACTAAAGAGACTGTAGATTCAAATTAGATATATCCCGCAGCACGCAGAAGAATGACATCACCGAGGTTTGTGTTGTATTAGTAATACAAGAGATTAAATAAAACCATCCAGTCGACTAACTGAAAATGTCAAGTCGCGAGGAGATTTCGAGACGCTGTTCTATATCTTCAAGTCCAAGTCCATATTTGAAGTTCGAAACTGTTCAAATTGACAGGAGAAGGGGGAAGGCGAATATCTGGCGCCTGAAAACCAGACGCTTCGGGTAGATGAGAGTCATGTTTGGTAACTCATCTACCGCTGCTGGCGAGATTCTTCAGCTGCCTTACGTAGAGTGGGGCTCCTCCGGGCCAGTGAAGAAATGTGCGAATGGGGCTGCCGCGCGGCGCCACTGTGGAAAAGGTGAAAGAAAGGATTAAGTGAAGTAATGAGTAGTCTCGAGGTCGGGACTGCTCAAATCACGGCACCTCTGCTCTGAAGGTCGCCACGTCCTATGTGCATTCATACCAAGCTAATTGCCTGAATCGCTTAACCTAGGGGTTAAGACACTGCTGGCGAGATTCTTCGGATGCTGCGCATGGAGTGAAACTCCTCCCGGCCAATGAAGAAAATGCGAAAAATAAATTAGGGTTACCGTGCGGCGCCGATGTGAAAATGGATAAAGTGAAGCTTGATCAGTATGTCCAGTAGTCTCGCGGCGAGAGCTACTCAGACCATGACATCTCTGCTCTAGAGACCGGCCACGTCCGATATACACCCATAATGGTTAAATATGCCTAAATCGGCTTAAACTAGGGGTGAAACTTGGTGGCTACTCATGTCACGGTACCTCCGCTCTAGAGGTCGGTCACGTGTTATACACATACTGGGATAATATTCTTAAACCGGGTCAACACAGGGGTGAAACTTACTAGTGGCGAGGATTCGTCATCCTGGACAAAAGCTCTCTCCTGGTCACAACTAGGAAGGGTGGCGGCCACGACCACAAAATGCTGAAGTCGGAGACACTGGACCAGTGCAGTCCAGATAGGCAACCACCTCTCACTATACGGGGATATATATGTGTATCCTAATCACGCTGAAGTTTTCTGGTGAGAAAGTCTAACGTCGGAATGGAGGGGCAACCACCTCTCATCCGGTGGGAATATACTGATATCCAAAACACGTCGAGGTCTTCCGGTGAGAAAGTCCAACTCTAGATTAAACTGGTCCACCAAAACCACGGTGTCACACAATCCCACTTCTGAGACCCACCGAGAAAACACGATCATGCCCTGCGATATTCTGAACTTCTTGTGGTCCTCTCTGGAATCTCATGTGGTCCTTTCGAGGACTACAAGGGGATTACGAGACCTATCGAGGACCACAGGAGTAAATTCAGTAGGATCACTGGGCGGTCTTGGTGGTAGAAGCGAACGAAGAAGAAGAAGAAGATTTGAAATGGAAATGATGGCCAGATTTGAAGACAAAAGAGGCAAGTTCAAGGAGACACCTTACAACACAAACATTGCCTGCTCCTGCTGTAGCTAATTATGTAAATCCAACATTAGTAGGGTCAGCCATGAAAGGAACTGTTCAGTAAAATGATGCTCAGGAAAACCCACAACAGCTAATCTCTACCTGCTGCAAAACCTTCTATGTGCCACTATGGCAATTCATTCAAAGTGCTATTTCAGGTTATAATAAAGAAGTTGAAATAAGAATAAATAAAGCTTGACAAGCTTGGGCCACACTCAGCCATTGTCTGGAAATACATGCAGATGAGTCAGAAAACCAAAGCAAAATATTCAAAAGCAATGTTTTAAGTATCTTACTATACGGGAGCAGATGTTGGAAAATGACACAGACATCTGCATGTACACTTGACCAAGTGTCTATACAAGATAAAAGGAGATCCTGGCCAAATACCGTTAGTAATAACCTCTTGTTAACAGAGGCAGACATGACACCCCTGTTGACAGTAACTGTGTAAGGGGCAGAGATAAGAACTAGCTACCAAGGTGGGTTGCAACCCTAAAACATAGGAATAATGATCCAGTGACTGGCTGGTATTAGAGGTGAGCAATTCCAAAAAAAAAAACCCATTCACTGACCCAGTATATGAAGAAAAGGTGAGAGTATTTTAAGAGGTCGGGATTTGTACGCTGAGCACGTAGGAGGTGCCAGCGGATCGGAGGAGGTAATGCTTTTCTTCCAGCACGAATGAGTAGGTTTATTCGTCGATGGAAATATACGACTAAGTAACTCGCAAATTGAAATATTTTATCAGTGGCAGTTATCAGGTAGTATTTAAATATATCCTTAGATAGTACCATCATCCAACTTTATAATAGTTGTATGTAGGGGGCGCTGGGAGTTACGTGCGTATGCGCAAAGCAATAAAAATGGTTACCCAACTGTTAGTGGGTACCAAAGAAGAACAGAGAAGTGTAGTATGATTTTTGTGGGCCAAAGGACATTCAGTTGAGGACATTCATAAGGAAATGATTACAGTTTATGCTGAAAAGTGTTTATCACGTAAAGCGGTCTATAACTGGGTAACAGATTGCAACAGAAGCGACTGTGCAACGTGATTATCATAGCTGATAGATGAGTAACGATAGACAGTGTAGCAAGTGCAATCGGATGTTCACATGGCTTAGCCTACAGAATAATGCATGAGCAATTGAATTTTCGGAACGTTTGCTCACCTTGGGCACCCAGAAATCTGAATGATGAACACAAAATGAACAGATCTGGTTTGTCATTGCAGCATCTCTGTCATTACGCATATGCTCCAAATGATTATTACTGGAGACGAATCTTGGGTGCACCACTACCAACCCGAATCAAAAGATGCCTCAGTGCAGTGGAAACACACGTCATCGCCACGCGCAAAAAAATTTTCAAGATTACGCCTTCTGCAAGGAAGGTTATGCTGACAGTGTTCTGGGATTATCAAGGAGTGTTGTTAACAAAGTTCCAGAAGTATGGTGACAGTGTGAATTCTATATCGTACTGTGAAGTTCTGTCGATGCTACGGGATGCAATTCAAAGAAAACGTCCTGGTCTGCTGACTAGAGGTGTGTTTCTCCTTCATGACAATGCCAGACCACATACGGCTCGGTTAACCCATGAGAAAATTAGTCACTTGGGTTGGGAAGTTCTTGAACATCCACCCTATAGTCCTGACGTAGCTCCCAGTGATTTTTCACCTGTTTGGTCCATTGAAAAACCACCTTGGCAGGAGATTCTCGAGTGACGAAGAGGTGGAAACAGAAGTAAAAAAATGGTTAAGAAATCGGGCTCCCGATTTTTACGCCATGGGTATTGCATCACTTATTACACGATGGGACAAATGTATCAATGTTGGTGGCGATTACGTTGAGAAATAGGGGAATAATGTAGGTTCAAAAATTAAACTTTTCAAATTACTGTCGCATTTAGTTTTTTTGTTTTTTTTTTAACAGGCATTTACGAGTTACTTAGTGACTTCCCCTTGTAAATGAGTTGGGTTAGTATTGATTTTATATTCTTTGATGTGCTATCGACTCCTCCGATTCATCTCGACCCATTCAGGTATGACTGAGATAATAGCAATAGTATATGAATAATCATACGAGGGGTGATTGATAAGTTCTCGTCATAAGGTACAAATACTTGAAACATACAGTTGATATTAAGTGCTTTTGTAGATCTGGTTAATGTACGATTAAGCATAAAGTTTCAATAAATTAACCGCAATCAATTTTTTTACAGGCTACTGAAGTTGTAAGGGGTGGCAGAAATTGAGAAAATGGATAACATTTCTCATCGAGCATCATTCGCTACCTCTGCATCAAGGGCTTATCATCGAAGGAGATCCATTTAAACGATTGTTTCGGCCCTGCAACCCCTGGCACTGAATACCAGGGAAGTATGATTTGATGTTGGGATGCGAAGTTGTATGGGAAGCCTGTTATCTGCTTTTTGTTTGTTTATCTGTTTGTTTTACTCTCACAAGACTCAAGTCAATAAGGTCCAACAATTAAGTAATGAGACTGATTTTATTATGGACAAGACAAAAATGCCATATATGAAGCAAAGCGTGGAATCAAAAGAGGCAAACTTCATCTAAGATCTGTCAACTTTTCATCGCCGCCCGATAAGCAGGCGACAAAGAAGCCGCCAATTTGTTTACCTAGTCAGAGGTGCATTGTCACGTAATCAGTATGGAGCAAAAAGATAACATTAAATTCTGTTTAAAACTCGAAAAAAGTGCCTTTGAGACAGTTGAATTGATGCGACAAGTTTATGCGGATAATTGTTCATCTCGTGCACGGATATTCAGGTGGTATTCACGATTCAAAAGTGATGTTGAAACGATTACAAATGCAAATAGACATGGACGCCCAATTTCTGTTCGTAATGAAGAACTCATTGCAAAAGTCAGAGAACGGATAAAAGAAGATCGTTGTTCGACTGTGAGGATGATGGCAGATGAATCTGGTGTTAACTGAGAGACCATTCGTAAAATTTTAGTGGAAGATTTGTGGAAAAAAAGTTGCTTGCCGGTTTGTACCATATGCGTTGTCTGATGACCAAAAACATCAGCGTGTTGAGTACGCAAAAGACATCATCAAAACGTGTCGCAGAAATAAAAATTTCTTAAATTTGATTGTTGCAGAGGATGAAACATTGATTTTCCGCTATAATCCCACAACCAAATGCCAAAGTGCTCAGTGGAAGTCATCATCATCACCAAAGGGCAAAAGATTTTGTCTTCAAAAGTTGAAAATAAAGAAAATGTTAATTGCTTCTACGACAGCAAAGGAGTTATTCACAAAGAATTTATCCCAGAGGGACAGACTGTCACTGCCAAAGTTTATTTAAGTATTTTGAAACTCCTATTGAAAAGGATTCTCCGATTCCGACCCGAATATTCAACATCTGGGAGTTTTTTCCTTCTTCATGATAATGCACCGGCTCACCGAGCGATAGTTGTATAGGAATTTTTGGCTCCAAAACAACTGTGTGTTCTCAACCATCCACCCTATTCCCCTGATTTGTCTCCCTGCGATTATTTTCTATTCCCAAAATTAAAGTTACCATTGAAAGAACGCTTCTTTGATGATACTGATGACATCCAAAGGGCCGTAACATCGAGTTTAAAGGGTATACCAACAGAAGAACTGCAGATGTCGTTCCAGAGTTGTTAGATCGTGCCACTCGCTGTATCAATGCACAAGGGGCTTACTTTGAATAAAATCCGTGTTATATTTTCAATTGTTGTTTATTTTATTTTTTATGGGATTAGTCACATTACTTAATTGTCGAACCTATTTCTTTCAAGCTTTCTCTGCCACTTCTTCTATGTCCTTCTGTTCTTGTCTAACATTTATCTTTTACAATTTCAAAGCCTTCTTGTCCTCTCTGCTTTCATCATCTTCATGTATATACACCATTGCTAAATCCTGTATCGCGGATTATTTTCAACTATTCATTTTGTTTCGCACAAATCCACTCTGGGGTTGCATACATACGGGTTTTTGTATCTATGCATGTTTGCGCTGATGTACGTGTGTATGGATGATGTATGTACACATTAGATTTGTAAATTTATATATATATATATATATATATATATATATATATATATATGTGTGTGTGTGTGTGTGTATATAAAGAGGAAGCTCGTGTGGTACTTCCATTGTTACTTATTCTCTCCGAGAATAGAGAAAACATCGCCTAGGAGCAGAGAATTCGGAACAGACAAAGACAACAGACATAGAGAATTTAGGGGAAACACTGATATCAGGAACATAAATTTCAGAGCAAACACTGACATCAGGAACAAAGAATTTAGGTCAAACACTGACATTAGGACAAGAGAAATCAGAGCAGAAGTGTATATCACAGTGCACAGAATAAGGAGCAAGCACTGACTTCAGGAACAGAGAATCTAGAGCAAATGATCAGGAACAAAAAAATTAGCAACAAACACTGGCACAATGAAACAGAATTCGAAGGACATCCCAGGAACCGTGAACTGATACTGATGAAGATTCTACTGTACGCAGTGTGATCCTAGTATGAAACTGTCGTTTTACTTCAACACTGATCTCCAGATAGGAATCCACCCTCGATAGTAGAGCGGGACCAGCAGAGACGTAATCTGCTTTCAACTGTTCTTGTACTACAGTGGTAGAGTTGATTGATAAACTGACTTTATTCATGACAGCACCAGAATCATAAATTTATTCTAGCATTGTCATCTTTCTTTCCGAGTCTATTCTTTTTCCTGAGGAGGGGTAAGGTGGAGGAAGCGAAGAGAGAGAGAGAGAGAGAGAGAGGGTAGGGGTATTGGAGCAGAGAGACCAGGAAAAATAAAACGTTCTTGCAGCATAACAATGTTATCTGGTAAAGCTCTCGCTGAATTATAGTATGGTGCACTTTTATTATGTCTTCCTGATTTGACCTATAATATATTTCTCTCTCAAGTCCGAAATAAAATGTCCGTTTCTCTTTCCATAGCTACTGCACTTTGTCCTAATATTGAAACAAAGAGAAGGCATTGGCGTGAATGATTACCAAAATTACTATGAGTCAGTCAAGTGTAGATCTGTAAGCTGCGTGTACGTTGTCAATAAAATGTAAGTGTAAAAATGGCTGAGTCGATTAATGCTCTGTTCTCTCGTAGTTAGTCGGTTACTCCTCGTACCGGAGTACAGGGTTCGAGTCCCAGGTAGTTCTCTTGTCATATGTCTTTCTCTCACCTCTAAAAGTGCTTTGTTTACGATTTTTTGAAGGACTAATCATACAGCACTGTGCTTTGTTACAGTAAAACATAACAGTAGGTATGAACTGCACCATGTTTTACAATATTCGCGGGTGTGCTTTTTTTCTATCCTCGCACAATACAAATAATGTGTGTCAGTCGTTTCCATCTGTTGGCGTGGTTTCATTCTGGATATTATTATTTCATTGCCTCTGGCAATTTCAACTTTTGATACACTCTGTACAAATCACATGTTCCTCATTGGTGGTTCCGAGTCCGTTGTCCATGGCGAATTACCAGGTCCGCGGCTGCGCTGTCAGTTTAGCAGTGTTATCTATTGAGTAAAAACAATTGAGGGTTTATGACGTTACGATATTGCATATGAGTGGTGACCCACTTGGAAAAGTGGTCCTTGTCTGGTCTGTGAAAATGTTGGGAACAGTTGTTTTATGTTATAAAATATACAAGGCTGATCAACTAGCAGCAAGAGCCATACCGGAGGGTCTCGTAAAAATGGATAAATCTAACTTATGCAAATCCGTCAAACAGTGATTGGAGGAACAGTCTCCAAGTAATTTCCTCCAAAGCACATACCATGAACGACTCACTGCATTACATGTAGTCAAGGCCAGTGGATGCAGCTCCTAACAAAAGGCTAGATCACGTGCAATACACAACCAACACAACATTGGGGTCATTTCTCTAAAACCACTGAAAGACATCCTGATGTCACCTGCCGAGCATGTGTGGGGCATGTCCCGAGTGTAATGAGGCTGCTCCCCAGGGCTAGTAAAAAAGAGAGACATTTTTTGAACAGTTACAGTATCTTTATAGGCAGAAAAAAAAACACTCATTGTTTTAAGACACAAGAGCACACATACAAATACATGAAGGGACAGAAGAGAGAGAGAGAGAGAGAGAGTTCCTAGTCAAATAATTGTATTATTATTAAATAACCGCTGACAGTTTTCTTACTCATCACGAGCCTCGCCTGGTGCCGAGCAATGGTAACCAGCACAGCCAGTCCCCCACAGGTTTGTATGTGGCTTTAGAAGGGTCAAAGAATAAGGGAGGAAACTCTGAAAAATATCCGGGCGAGAGGAGCCCAAGGTAACTGGTGGCGCCGTTCTTTAGCTCACCCACTTTCTAGCATCCCCTGCAGCTCTGCTAGATCTTCAGACACGTGGTCCTTATCTTTCCTCTAGAGCTGACTGACAGTCAAGAGGGAGGGAGTGCAACATGAGCAAGGCACTGGATCCATACCAGCTTCCCAGTACGAAGCGGGATACGTATAAACGATGCATCTGGTCAGTTGTGGCCAGTTTCCAGCTGGACACACACCACATGTTCTTTCTCCTTATTTTCCCCCCCCCCCCTTATTTCTGTACTTCTGCATATATATTTGTTCAGTATGACAATATATGTGGTGTTTCGTCTATCTCATATCTTTTATATGTTTTAATATGTCATCAGTCGCTTATTTTTGCAAAATAGTTTCGCATTGACCTCGTTGGCACATTTTTATTCGCCATTTCTATAAGGGATATTAAGTAATTTCTTTTTGCATTATTTGTTGGGTTTACTAGTCTGTGTTTACTCGCTGCCTCACACACTAGGCTTTCATGCACACCATTCACTTATACAATTGGTTTTTTTTTTTTTTTTTTTTCGTTTAATCTGCATATTTTAGGGGATGGTCCACTACTTTATCGTTTGTCATATGTTGTTTTATATTCATTATTATTAGATGTGGTGTGAGTTGACTGTCTGTTTCTTGGTATGCTGTTTGCTTTATTAATAACACTACTTCATGTAAATATTTACAGAAACATTTAAAAGTTTTATCAAATCTTCTCGAGTTTAAATCTCACGGCCCCAGCGTGCACTTTTAAAAGGTACGATTATGGTCGCACTACGGCCCACTTTTTGCAGCAGAGCACAGCAACACAGATTCTGACCACAAAATGTTGCTGCTGTACCAGTACACAGATTTTAGAATGTGGCATTTTCCCAAACGATTACTTTGGAATCACATGAGACACTCACTTTGCACTAAATATCTGTGTTATCGTTTCTGTCGTTCGTGCGACGGGAGAATGGTCGAACCGTTTACGTCTCTGTTTCTTGAACGAAGTACTAAAGGTTCAAATCCAGGTAGTCTGGCTGTTGCATCTATTAGCCAGGGTTGTTGCTGGTGACATGGGACTCGCGTTGCAGCCTCCCTTCTAGGTAGGAGATCGGATCACCGATGGACTCGCCCATACATGGTTGGCAGACATCCCGGTTTTCTGGGACAGTCCCGGTTTTTAAAGAAAAAAAATCACTGTCCTGAAAAATGCTTTCGGGACATGTACTTGTCCTGGTTTTTGTTTTTCCTTTCAAATGAAAGAATTTTACATCCGAGTTCTTCTCTCTCTCTCTCTCCCTACGATTTCAGATTGGCAAAACTGCTATACACACTTTAAAACAACAAAACGGCGGAAATTTATGTTATTATTGCTGTTTTCCGAATTGGAATTCATGGAATTCGTGGGTTTCGTGTCATTTCGTTTTTCATTGTATGACGAGAGAGACGTTTTCTACTAGCGACCTTATGTCTCCTCCGCACCAAAG
Source organism: Achatina immaculata (assembly GCA_009760885.1). Taxonomy (NCBI): domain Eukaryota; kingdom Metazoa; phylum Mollusca; class Gastropoda; order Stylommatophora; family Achatinidae; genus Lissachatina; species Lissachatina immaculata. The sequence continues at coordinate 35,884,714 of CM019713.1, forward strand.
GAAACGAGGATCTGTATGGCAAAACAGTTAAGGTGCGACATCTTTCATATCCACTGTCTTATAGTTTGCTTGTTTTGGAGACTACAGTGGTTGGAAGTTTTACATGCTTTGTTGAGAAAAATATGTTTTACTATTATCCGCGTCATAGCCCTGAAAATGGATAATACGTATGTCGTCTCTTCGAGATTTATGACTAGTGAAAGGAAAAAAAAGTTTTGTCACTACTATCGGTGTTGAGAGAAACTCATGATATATATATATAATATATATATATATATATATATATATATATATATAATATATATATATATATATATTTATATATGTGTGTGTGTGTGTGTGTGTGTGTGTGTGTGTGTATGCAGTAATTGGGTGAAGCCTTTTCAAAATGCCTAGAGAAAGTGTTCATTTAAGAAAAATATTCACATAATTGGTCTTTTACACAACGAGGGAGAAATTACCATGAAGCAAAATGTAAAATATGCAAGTCTTACATTGTCATTGCGCTTGGTGGAATAGCGGAAATAAAAGATCACGTAGCAAGCGATAAGCATAAATCAAACATGTATTATTCTGCAAGCACTCCTAAAAGACTGAGCAGTTGTTTTGTGCCCAAACCTCTGAACAGGAAAAATCAGTACAACTGCCCCCGGTTAATGAATGAAATGCGAAAATTCGATTAGGGTTGCCGTGCGGCGCCCCTGTGAAAATGTGATGGAAAGGATAAAGTTTAATCGGTATGTCCAATACTCTCACGGCGAGAGCTACTCATACCACGGCACCTCTGCTCTAGAGGCCGGCCACGTCCTATATATACTCATACTGGTGAAATATGCATAAACTGGCTTAACCCAGGGATGAAACTTGATGATTACTCATGTCACGGTACCTCCGATCTAGAGGTCGGTCACGTTCTAAATACACCCATACTGGGATAATACGCCTAAACCGGCTTAACCCAGGGATGAAACTTACTAGTGGCGAGGATTCGTCATCCTGGACAAAAGCTCCGTCTTGGTCACAACTAGGAAGGGTAGCGGCCACGACCACAAAATGCTAAAGTCGAAGACACTGGACCAGTGCAGTCTAGGTAGGCAACCACCTCTCACGCAACGGGGATGTATGCGTATCCTAATCACGTTGAGGTTTTCCGGTGAGAAAGTCCAACTCTAGGCTGGATAGGCAACCACCTCTCACCCGGCGGGTATACATTGATATCCAAACCACGTCTAGGTTTCCGGTAAGAAAGTCCAACTCTAGATTAAACTGGTGCAACAAAACCACGGTGTCACGCAGTCCCGCTTCTGCGACCCACCGAGAATACAGGCCCAAGCCCTGCAATACTCTGAACCTCTTGTGGTCTTCTCGGGGATCTCCAAGGGACCTAGCGAGGACCACAGGACGTCTTGTGGTCCTGTCAAGGACCATATGAGTAAATTCAGTAGAATCACGGGGCGGTCTTGGTGGTCGAAGCGAACGAAAACGAAGAAGAAGAAGAAGATGGTGTGCTATCACACAGTTAAACATCATATTTCGTTCGATTCAATGGATTGCACAATCACGTTAAACTCTAAAATTTTTAATGATTTCAAAAGAGAGAGACGTAAAGCAACAGCAATAGTAAAATCTATCTTAGCTCCTGACACTACCAAACAATTATGTGATGATTTAGCAAATCCTCACTATTTTGGTATTGCTACCGACGCTGGTAACCAAAATACCGAGAAAATTTTCCCATAGAATGTTCAATACTTTAGTCCTAAAGATGACAATAAAAGTACTTAAACTGGGTTCCTTAAAAGTGAAACTGCCTCTGAAGTAAGAAGTTACTGTGTTAATATTCAGAAGAGAACAATATTGCTAATCGTAAATGCACTGCGTTCTGTGGCGACATTGCAAGTATGAATTTTTATGGAGTATGGCGAACTGATAGGAACAATGTGTTCACAAAATTTAGAGTGAACTAAATGAAAACCTCGGTGTCAGATGCCCTGCGCACATACTTCATAATGCGGTAAAGGTATCCGCTGATGTTCTAACTGTAGATGTAGAAACTATAATAATTAAACTCTTCAATTATTTTCCAGCTTATACCGTACACTGTACGCACGGAGCACCAGAATGAATTTTGCGAATTTGTGGGTGTAGAATATCGCAGATTGCTGTCACGTACAAAAACAAGGTGGTTATCTTTGCTTCCTGCAAAGCGTTGGCACAGTAAAAGGCCATCAACTTAGGTCATAGAAAATATCAAGGGTCGAGATATGTGGAATACCATAATCGCCAACTTCTGCTGGCACGGCACCTAGTGATGATGAAAATATGACTGTGTATTGACATTAAAGTAGTGTATATTTACCCCTATGAAATTCGTGTCGGAAAAAGAGCACTGCCTGTACAGCAGAAGTAAAGCAGTTGACAGCGAGCCGCGCGTTCAATTGAGAAAGGAATAGAAAGTAGGCGCCGTATACTCCATGTCTGTGTGCTGTTTACATCTCGATTAGAATCCACTGTGTTGTACACGCACGTTAAAAGCAATCACTGGAACTTATCACAGGCACTTCTGAAACAATCGATTATAACCAGTCTACAGATATGTTTAATTGCGTGATAGTTTCTCTCTACAAGTTTTTTTTTTTTAATCGCTTACTTTCACTCTGTAATTTTCGAAAGTACAAAGGATTTTTATGTAAAACATGTATTTCTTGGTGAGATTTACACGTTCATTGGATAGTTGTATACTTGCAACGAAAGTAGATGTTCTTTCATTTTCACTTCTGTCTTTGCCATGTACTTATTTCTACATCTAGGTTGGCTAGTGCTCATTGTACCCAGTACACGATCGCAGCAGTTATCGCTCTGCTTCTACTACATTCCGAATGCATCTATACAAACCGTGTTACTGACGCGAACTAAATGTAGATTATTAATAACTAGAAAGAACTAACTAAAACAGGAAATCCAGTTGGAAGTGGCAGGTGTATTCATAAATGTTGGAAGTTGAATAGAGTTGTCAAGCACAGTTGCAGATTACTGCTGTAGTTACATAGAGTGTTATCAAGCACAGTTGCAGATTACTGCTGTAGTTACATAGAGTTTTCAAGCACAGTTGCGGATTATTGCCCTAGTTACATAGAGTGTTATCAAGCACAGTTGCGGATTACTGCTGTAGTTACACAGAGTTTTCAAGTAATTTTATTGTTTGTCATTTATACTGGATTATTCTGAAATTGTGGATGAAATGCTCATTGCTGTGATAGTATGATAAATTTATATAAAAAGGAAGAACGAAAAATATTCTTTTATTTGTCTAGAACGAGTCACGGAGTAAGTTCTGCGCTACTCATACTGTAGTCCAAAATATTTTATGAAAATTTTTTTCTTTAAAAGAAGTTTATATATATATGTGTGTGTGTATATATATATATATATGTGTGTGTGAGATTTAACTTGTCTTTGTCCTAAACTTGATTTGTACATTTTATTTCAGTCATTGAAACCGTCATTTTTTACAAACACCAGCCATGACTTGGATTTTTCTCATATTGGCACTGTTACTGTTAGCCATAGCTTTCGTCCGCTACATGTCTTCAACTCATGACACATTCAAGAAGATGAACATAGACTCTCCTCCAACTTCCTGGTTCCTTGGAAACTTTGGCGGGTCCTTTAAACAGGGCATCTTCCTGTCACAGCTGCAACTGCATAAGCAGTTCAAGGATAAAAAGGTGAACATAGAAACAAGTAAAGTGATGACATTGAGGCTTAATTTGAAGGAAAGATAAGTATGAAGATAAGCTACATAACTAATTCTTATCCTTTTTAGGGGTCAAATCTTTATGTAAACTTTAACTGGAATTTATGTATTGACTGAAAAAAAATTGCCATAGACAGCAAACAATTAATAAAGGCAGAAAACAGTTAATGAAGGCAGAAAACATTTAATGGCATTTAGATATCAAAAAATTTTCTTTAAAAAAATCTCATTATCTATGATTATGATACTTTACAAAACTAAATATGAAATACATTTTACTATGTGAAATTGCTTTACTCTTTTAGTTTCTGTGGCTAGTATTTGTCTTTGGTGTAATGGTTAATTTTTTACAGTATTTTTTCTATATTATGTATTTGTTTTTTTTAAACTAATATTTTAGTAGATTTATTTGAGCATACATGATTTCTTCACAATAGATATTATAAATGAACAATATGCTAAAGAGAAAAGTATTAATGAGTATATGTTACTTCATGTGCAACATTCTGACTTATCTCAACATGTTTTTATGCAAACTTCTTTATTTTTTTTTATATTTCAAATGCTCAAGGTGTTTGGAGTTTATCATGTACGCACACCTGTTCTTATGATCAAAGATCTTGACATAGTTAAGGACATTATGGTGAAGTACTTCAATAGCTTTGTCAATCGCCGTGTCATTGTTGAGTTTGAAGATCCAATCAAGGACAACCTCTTGACCATTAAAGATGATCACTGGAAGCATGTGAGAGCAACTGTGAGTCCTACTTTTAGTTCTGGTCGCATCAAGAGAATGTCTCCACATGTGGAAAGAAAGTCAAAGCAGTTAGTAGATTTGCTGCATGCAAAGCAAGAGAGAAATGAAGACATTGAGCTTAAAGATATCATCTCTCATTATACACTGGATGTGATTGCCAGTACAGGTTTTGGTCTGGACATTAATACCATGGAAGACCCTACAAATATGTTTGCCGTTGAGGCCAAGAGACTTATCAATTTTTCACCATTTTTGGTGCTTTGTGCAATGATTTCTCCTGTTCTAATAAAGTTGTTTCGGAAGGTAGGCTTCTCTATACTTTCAAAGAAGTCATTAATGTTCTTCGCAAAAGCCATTGATTCTGCCATGGAGATGAGAAAAGAAGAAGGACAAGCAGGTAAAGTGAACGATTTCATGGATCTTCTCATCAATGCTGAGGAAGAATCCGGACAGTCTGAGAAACATGCTCTGACAAGATCTGAAATTCATGTAAGTCATTTAGCATGGTGTTGTAAGTCATATAGCATGGTGTTTAAGTCATTTAGCATGGTGTTGTAAGTCATTTAGCATGGTGGTGTTTTTTTTTTCAGTTTCAAGTTGCTTTGTTAATTATTGCTATTATAAATAATAATTACGTTTTACATTTTATACCCTTCCTATGCTATTAAATGTCACATATTGCTCACACGGTAGTTCGCCAAGTTTTGCTGTTTTCGGTGAGATTTTCAACCTCATCAAAAGATTTTATGCCTTCTAATTTGCCCTCTCTTAATTAACAATGTCCTCTTCAGAGCTTCACGTGGTCAGTCTCTTTTTCTTTGGTCTTTTGTGTTCCTCATGATACATTGTTTTGAGATTCTCTGACTGTTTCTTCTCATAATGTGACTGACTTATGGCCATCTCCCATTTCTGATCACCCATGAGACTGGTTGTTGTTCACTCATCTGCCATATCTCTGCGTTGTTCTTGAATTCGTTCCACTTTATACTGATTATTTTCCTTAGGCATTTGTTTTCAAAAGAGTCTAATTTGTTCCCTATTTCTTTAGTTGTTTTCAAGCTTTTGCACGCATAAATGAGGGTGGATATTACATTTGAATTGAATTATCTTAGCTTCTTAGATTCTTGAAGGTCAATGCTGCTTTTGCAATTCTAACTTCCTTTCTGGTGTCGTCATCCTGGTCTGTGTTGCTGCCGAGGTATGACAATTGATGTACTTCTTCAACAGCTGTTCCTTCTGTATATATTTTTCCTTTTTGATGTTTGGTATTATAAATAATAACTATATCATCATCATTGCCTTTCACTCCCTTGAGAGCATACGCCATGGATAAGGGCTCTCCAGTCATCCCTGTTCTTGGAATTATTCTCTGCTTCCTTCCATGTGTATCCTTTGTCTCTGAGCACTGTCATAATTTCTCTTCTCGAAGTAAGTCTAGATCTTCCTTGTTTTCTATTTCCTTGAGGATTCCATTTCAGTGCCTGTCTTGCTATGCTGTCGTTGGGTTTCCTCATGTGTGACCAATCCACCTCCACTTTCTAGACATGATTTGTAGGTTCATTGGTTCTTGTCCTTCCCTTTTCCAGACCTCCTCGTTCCTGATCTTGTCTTGTCATTTAATGTTTAAAATCCTCTTCATTAATTTTGTACCCTCTACTGTCTTGGTCATAACCCATGTCTCTGAACCATATATCAGGACAGTTTTTACATTTTATTGAAAAGCCTAAATTTGGTTCTTGTTTTGATGTTCTTAGATGACCATATTTTGTTAAGTTGGATAAATGCTATCTTGTAAAATAATAACTATATACAAGGGTATTAATTTTGTTTCTTACTGATCACTTTGTAAAAACTTTATCTGCAGTGATGAAGATCTTTAAAAATGAGTACAAAGTCAAATGAGGAACAGTAGAATGAAATCTTATTCCTCGTACACTTTTAGTGTTCATGTTTTTATTTTATCTCTTAGATAAATTTTAATGTTTTTATAGTTCCTGCATAGAACAATAGAGCTTGCTTCTTGGGTGGTTTCAGTGGGCCAGTACTTGCATTTCAGTGTTTCATATCCAGTGCAGTTGTGAAGGATGTGTTCCACAATGTGAGGTGCCTGGGCACATGCATAAGTAGAAGAACTGCCAACTTTAAATTTTCTATACATGTGATTTTGGACTCTCTTGTGTCCTGTTCTGAGACAGAAAATGATGACCTGTTCATAAAATGAAGTAAAATGTAATCATTATTTGGACTTGTTACTGCTTGAGTGATTGGTTAATGCTTTGTCTTTCTTGTTGCAGATCCATGCAGGAAATATGTCATAATTACTATGTTTTTACAGAATTAGTAGGGTTGTAATGTAACTTATATGAGCAGTTACATTAAAAAGGTACATAGTGATTTATTTTCCTGGGTGCAAGAAAAGAGTATATATGGAAAACTGATGAATGTATGAAGAACTAATATTCATGGGATTCATGAAAGTGACCCATTTCTTAGTCTAAAAAACAAGCATGTGAACCTGAGCACAAAAGAAGAAGAAATATGATTTATATTTTTGTAATGAAAGCAATGCTTCATACCATGTAACTTTGTTTTCCAGGGACAAGTGCTGTTATTCATCATAGCCGGATATGAAACTGTGTCATCAGCATTGTCCTTCACACTGTTTCTGCTTGCAAAACACCCCGAGTGTTGTCAGATGGTACAGAAGGAGATAGATGAGAAGATAGGAAATGATTCACCTAACTATGACAATGTTCAGCGTCTCACATATATGGATATGTGTATCAGTGAGTCAATGCGGATGTTTCCTCCAGGGTCAATTATTGACAGAACTTGTTCAGAAGATGTTACCGTCCAAGGTATCCACATACCCAAGGGTATGGTTATTTCATTTCCTGTCTATGCACTTCACCATGATCCAGAAATCTGGCCTGATCCAGAAAAATTCCAGCCTGAGAGATTTAGTCCTGAAAACAAAGAGCACCGCCATCCTTATGCTTATATGCCATTTGGCCATGGTCCCAGAGCTTGTATTGGCACAAGACTGGCACTTCTAGAACTCAAGATAGCCTTGGCATTCGTCTTGAGAGAATTCTCTCCTGTACCTTGTGAGAAAACTGTGTACCCAGTCAGACTGAACAGAGTTCAGCTTAAGGCTGATGATGGTTTGTGGGTGAAACTGAAGAACAGAAAGTAATATGTATCAGTAATTACTATATGATTTTCTGAGTTTGATATTGTCAGATATCACTGCTATAGTCCAAACCTTTATGGAATAACAACACTTATACTTTTATTTCTCTCAGATGTACTACTAATATCACTTAATTCAATGCTTGTAAAGGTGAAAATTTAGAATTTAGTATCATTATTTCCACTATCAAACTGGAACACCTGGTGACAACAAAAAAATTGGAAGGATAAAAGGACACAGGAAGACAAAAACTAGATACTGAACAGACTAAAAGAGTGCCATGGAGCATGGTCCAGCACATATCTAACACAAAGAGCAAAGAACAGATGGTTGTGGAAATCAGTGATGACCAATGCCTGACTGGCATGAACCAGAGGGAGAGAGTTCATTGGTATAGGGGATCAAGCATGAGTCCACCACAGAAAAAAAATAATGGAAACAATAATAACAGTCGGTAATGCTGCCAGCAAGAACAGGTTTTATTGTCTGAATGACAGTCCTATATTGTCTGAATGACAGTCCTATATTGTCTGAATGACAGTCCTATATTGTCTGAATGACAGTCCTATATTGTTTCAGTGACAGTCCTATATTGTCTAAATGACAGTCCTATATTGTCTGAATGACAGTTCTATATTGTCTCAATGACAGTCCTATATTGTCTCAATGACAGTCCTATATTGTCTCAATGACAGTCCTATATCCCTTCAGCCAGAAACTCAGTATAAACAGGCATATCATGTGAAACATGCAATTGTGAATGTCTGTCAGTATGCATGTCAGTATGAAGTAAATCTTAGACATTTATAAACCAAATATTTCTGAAAGGAGAAATAAACTGGCAATAGTTTTAAACATGAATAAACACTTGGGACAGATTGCTGCTTGTTATGCCATTTTATAAGAGACTGGCATACTGCTGAATAGCTCATGAAGGCAAACCAGGGGATGATCTAAACCTAACACTTACATGTTCTCAGTCTTCTGATGGTAGAGAAACTTATGATTTCCTCTGAACACTTAAGTTTTATCCCAATGACCACCTGAAGCTGAACAAAGACAGTTTCACTCTGACCAGTCGTCTATAATTTCTGTCATCATCATTATCATTCTATATGATAAAAATATGACATGTCCACAGTTTATTTAGAGGCATCCTTGCCGACCAGTTTCATTAAGAATATTATTTCATAACATTTTTTATAAAGCTATAATAAATATTTTAAAATGAGTTATGTCATAAGATAAATATGTTGATGAAATGGGTGGTTGAGAGAGGTACTAATTTTTTTTACAAATTTGCTATCTGATGAGGCAATCACCGACCCATAACTGATATGCTACCGTCAGGGTTAGCGAACCATAGCTGACCAATACCCTGTCCCACCTCTCCATGGTACCCCCAGTAACAGGCCTAGCTTGGCTAATGGGGCAAGGATTGCCGTACTCCCCATAGTGGTGGAGTCTGCTAAAGAAGCATCACATATCCCCTGCTTTTTAGCTGTATTCTGGGACTGAAAAAGTAGCCACCATAACCCGCTCCCAAGCTGATACAATGCTGTGCTTCAACACCTCTACAGCATCGGCTGCAAAGATCACCAGCTCACAGTTACAGGGAGTTCGTACAAGTACAAGTACAAGCAAACATCAAATATCTATTTGTCTTTTCATTATTATAAAACTGGTTAAACCAGACTTGAAAGGTCAGAAAGGACAAAAGCTAGAATGTGTCTGAAAAAAAGAATGTTTGTACTATATTGTTATCTTAAAAAAAGAGGAGCTAACAGAATGTCTAAATGCAGGGCGTGCTACATTTCTATACATGAGTGGCAAAATTTACTTCTATTTGGCCTGTTTATGTTATCGGAAGTGTTTTTAAACATAGTTGAAAACAGCATAACAAAAAATAAAATTGAGATGGTTTGTTTTTGCCATATTTTTACAAAATAACATTTTAAAAAAACATGGCACCAAAATGTCTCTTGGTACTACACTAGTTGCTTCACAAAATGGGGTAAGAATAAGTAAAGAAGACTAACAATATAATAATATAAAAGAATAAATATGCAAAACAGATGTTCTGTTTGGTGATGAATGTTTGTTGACCTTATGTTTTTTTAAACCCAAATAAAATAATGATGATTGTTTGCTTAATTTGCATTTAAGAAATTGTTATCTTACCTGCTTCAGAAACAAGGAAAATAAATGCAAGAAATGGTAGCCATTGAAGAGGTTTTTTAGGGGGTTGTTTGAGAAAAATGTTCTAAATCAAATAGAACTGGAAACAGAAATTAATAATTCTAGAGGAATAGATTGAAATGGCAGTTACACATACACAAGTTAGTTAATAAGAACGATCATCCACATACTCTAGACACATTCACAGGGGCTCTGGTATCCTCTTCAAAATCTCCTGCATCAAAGCGTAACTGTTTACACCAATTCTTTGTTGATTGACTATCTGTCTGGAGCTATTGATGCTTCATTCATCTTTTTTTGCCACCCAACTTCTTCATTCTTGACAACACCAATTCACAGTTGTCAATGAAGCCCTTTGTTCAACCATCTCTTATAGCACATATATTATAAAGGAACATATACAACAAGTCATCCATGTCTGTCTGCTTTACATATGATCTTATCCTAGCAATCTCCAAATAAAATAAGAGAGATTCTGTAAGTATTCATGGACTCTGGAAGGGTAAAAAAATGTAAGACAGAGAAATGACAGAAGAAAGTATGAATGAGTTGAGATGACTTGTACAAGACGTGCCATCCAAATTAAGGGATGCTGTGATTAATATTCTACATTAGTCTTACTTATGGCTTTGCTAGAAACTGATTTCTTGAAATATTATTATTTCAAACTTTACATCTTATTCATTTTAAGCTCCATATTCAAATGCAGCATGTTACAACAAACACTTAATTTACTAATCTAAACTAAATATATGGCAGCAGTAAAGTTCATTTATACTTGCAGATTTGAGGACATACATGCACTATATTATGCTTCTTAATTTAATAATCTTGTCATTTTCATCATATTTTCTCCAAAATATTATATATATATATATATGATGTATGTGACAATAGACAGGGACTTCGCTGGTAAGCTTCCCTAACACGATTCACAGTTTCTTCGCTTGGTCCCGGACGTCCCTGTCAAGGAGTTGTGCACAGACACCCCTTCAACCTGCAGTTTGGCATACCACTTCTTGATACTGTTGAAAACAAGTGCTGCCTTTTGGAATTCCCCTCGAAATTGTCGTTGCACAATCACAACGGATGAAATTCTTGCGTATTCCCAAACACAAAATGACTGTTCACGTTTATCGAACGCCCTTTTTTCTACTGCTGCCTCCTAGCGGCAAACTACGGGAGCTCTGTGGGCAGGCTTTATTAAAAAAAAAAATTGAAGAGTTTCTCTCTCTCTGTCTCTCTCTCCCCCTCCCTCTCTGTCTCTCTCTCCCCCTCCCTCTCTCGACGTAAGAATAAGCATGATCTGTTACGTAGTTTATTTGTTGCCCATTTTTAAAATCTTTCACTGACTTCTGAATAACACTGTACTTTTTTTTCTATATGCATGTGTCACAATTATACACAACTATATATGCAGTGTATTATGATATTTTTAAATTGTTCAAGACAGATCTTGGTACCAAATTAACAATTGGTAAAACTTAAATAAAGTGACTGATTTTTTTTAAATCAGAGGAAAAACAAGCCTATTTTTTTAGTTTCATGACTTCGTGTTGTTGCTGTATTTCTGTAGTGGAGTACTCTCTCTCTCTCTCTCTCTCTCTCTCTCTCTCTCACTCACCCACCCACCTTTCAGTGCTCAAGACACATGGGGCTATTGCCATTGGTAGCAAGCGATCCCCACTTTTGTTGGTCCTTTGCTGTCTCCTGTGTTAGTCCTTTGTTTCCTAAACAAAGTTAGTCTTTTGTTTACCGGCATTCTTTCTGCGGTACGTCTCCGTGTCTCGTTGTGTCGCCCCATGCTTCTTTTTCCCTGTGGAACCCACATCAAAGTTGTTCTTGGTAAGGATTTGTCAGTCATTCTTATAATGTGGCCAGTCCATTATCAAATTTTCCTTTCACTCACTGTCGACATTGATGTCATGCCTGTCTCTCTTAAAAGTCATTACTGATGGTATTTGATCAGGACACTCCTTTTATCTTGCGTGAGCACTTGGTCTGGAAGGTTTCAAGTGTACGTGCAGCTGTCTGCCTCATTTTCCAGCAGTCGCTCCCATATAGTAAGACGCTTAAAACTTTGAGTATTCCATATTTGGTTTTCTGGCTTATCTTTTTGGATTTCTGGGTTGGATGAGTGCTACTCAAGCTTGCCTGGACTTTTATTATTCTTACTTCAACTTTGTTATTACGTCATGGGGTAGTTCTTTGACTGAACTGTCATAGTGACACATAGAAGGCTTTGTGGCAGGTAGACGTTTGCTGCTGTGGGTTTTGCTGAGGTGTCATTTTGCTGAACACTTCTTCTCATGCCTTGCCCTGCCAATGTTTTACCTACAGAACCAGCCACGGCAGCAGCAGCCACTGTTTGTGCTGCAAGGTCCAGTCTTTTTTGTACGTGCCTCTTTTGTTTTCATATATGACCATCGTTTCCATTTCAAATACTACTTCATCCTTATACAGAGCAGGTCTTCAGACGACGATAGCTTTCGCCAGAACTTCGAAGATCTAGCTGCTGGTAAACGACTTGATATCTTTGTCATTTAGTTTAGATCTATACTGTGGTCTCAATTCCCTCCGCAAATTTGTTTATGTAAAATTTAATTGAGCGTGTACTTTCTTCATGCCCCAATCATCTCATTCTGCTGCTTAATGTTGTTGTCAAGAATGGATGCCCGCTGCAGGAGTTTAGTTAAACTAAAGTGTCAAAGTGCGTTTCTTTTGCCTTTGTTTTACTTTCTACATAAAAAATAGCCGCTTACTTTCCTTGGTTTTAATTCCAAAAGCTTTTTTTTTTACCATTTTTTTTCCGAGACATGCAGCAAAATAGGATAAAGCGTAAAATTCTCTGAATATGAAATCTTAAGGAAAATTTTTCAAGGGTAACTAATGTGGACCCCCGTGTGGTACCCGGGATCTGCAAAGAATAGGACCACTGTACCCTACCATGCATGATCGTAAAAGGCGACTAAGGAGGGTTCAGCATAGGGCCAGCAACCCTATCTGGTAAAAAACAATCAGACTGCTACAGAAACAGAAGCAAGGGAAAAAGCAAATGCAGGTGGAAGGAGAAATGCGTATCAGGAAACTGAGCCCATGAAGGTTGTGGATGAAAGCCAGCCACTGGAAGTCCCCAGCCAGACTGCAGACCTCCTGGAACCTAAACAAAAGATGCAAATAGGCAGCTGGAATGTAAGAACACTAAACCAGACTGGAAAACTAGCACAAACCATCAAGGAAATGCACAGATACAAACTAGACATACTAGGAATACAAGAAGCAAGATGGACAGGACAAGGCAGAAGGAAATTAACAACACAGCACACAGAAGATACAATAATATGGTCAGGTAAAGAAGATCTTCATGAAGGAGGAGTAGCATTGATTATAACAAAAGAAGCATCAAGAGCATTGCTGAAATGGACCCCAATAAATGAGAGATTATTATATGCACGTTTCAACTCAAGATTCACGAAGCTGTCTATTATAGTTTGTTATGCACCAACAGAAGCAGCTGAAGAGGAATTAAAAGAAGATTTTTACAACAGCCTCCAAGCCACAGTAGAAACAATACCCAAGCATGATATGCTACTCATCTTGGGCGACTTCAATGCAAAAGTAGGTGAAGGAAATGAAGATAGAAGAAGAATCATGGGAAGAGAAGGAATCGGAGAAATAAATGAAAATGGAGAAAGACTGTGCAGTTTCTGTGAAGAAAACATGATGACCATCGGAGGGACAATTTTCCAACACAAAAACATCCATAAGGTGACTTGGAGGTCACCAGATAAAACCACAGAAAACCAAATCGATCACATACTAATAAACAACAAGTGGAAACGGTCACTACAAGATGTGCGAGCAAGGAAAGGAGCAGATATAGGAAGTGATCACAACCTTCTGGTAGCAAAAATAAAACTAAAATTAAGGAAAGCCAGAATCGGAGAACACAGAAAGATACATTTTGATACAAGAAAACTGATAGACCAGCAAACAAGAAATGAATTCTCAATAATACTTAAGAACCGCTTCAGTGTCCTACAAGACGAAGCAGAAATGTCCATATTAGAGTTCAATAAAACACTACAGGAAACAGCAAAAGAGGTGCTGGGATATCGGAAAAGGAGAAAAGAGGAATGGATAAGTGAGACCACATGGGAAAAGATAGAGCAAAGAAAAGAAATCAAGAAAAAATTACTGAACACCAAATCACAACGGCTTAAAAACGAGTTTTAAGTAATTATGCACAAAAAGACAAAGAAGTGAAGGAATCATGCCGTCAAGATAAACGTCAGTATTATGACAACTTAGCAGAGACAGCAGAGAAAGCAGCATATACAAATGACATGAAAACCATATATAAAATCACAAAGCAGATGACAGGTAACTTCAATACAAGATGTGAAAGTGCAGTAAGAACACAAAATGGACAACTGGTCAGTGGAGAAAGAGAAAAAATTGAAAGATGGAGGGAACACTTTAACACCCTACTAAACAGAACACAAGCAGCACAAGCAATAGATATACCTGAAGCAAAAGCGGAACTAAACATCAATACAGGACCAATAACAATAAATGAAGTAAAAGAGGCGATAAAGATGCTAAAATCAGACAGGGCACCAGGTGAAGATGAAGTGACTGCTGAGATGTTGAAAGCAGAAGAAACAGAAACACCAAAACAACTTTGCCGGATATTACAACAAATTGGGATTTAGAAAAAGCCCCAGAGGAGTGGAAAACTGGTCTTATAGTAAAACTACCAAAGAAGGGTGACCTCAGAGATTGCGGGAACTGGAGAGGCATTACCCTACTGCCACTCACTAGTAAAGTATTTTGCAGAATAATCATCAACAGAATTGTACCAACACTTGAGGAAAAACTTCGGAAAGAGCAGGCAGGATTTAGGAAAGGAAGATCATGCATAGACCATATATTTGTACTTAGACAAATATTAGAACAGGCAAATGAATGGCATAGCACAACATATGCATTATTCATAGATTTTGAGAAAGCCTTTGACAGTGTCAACAGAGATGCACTGTGGAAAATCCTAAGATGGCATGGCCTCCCCCATAAAATAGTTAATGTAATCAAAGCCCTATACGAGGGTTTTCAGTGCAAAGTTATCTGTGGAGAACATACCTCCAGCAGCTTTAGGGTACAAACAGGAGTGAAACAGGGATGTGTACTATCACCAACATTATTTATCTTGGCAGTAGACTGGTTAATGAAGGAGGCAACATCAGACAAACGCAGAGGATTACAATGGACCCTTAACACAGTGCTGGAGGACCTTGACTTTGCGGACGACATTTGTCTATTATCAAGCAGTCACAAAGATATGCAAGATAAAATAAACAAGTTAACCCAGAATGCAAACAACATAGGACTAAAGATCAACGTAGGAAAGACAAAGTTAATGAAGCAAAATGTGAACAACAGAAATGTACTCAGAGTAGATAACAAGTTAGTGGAGGAGGTCAACGAATTTGTATACCTTGGCAGCAGAGTAGTAGAAAATGGAGACAGCACAGAGGACATCAACAGCAGACTTACTAGAGCAAACCAGGCTTTTGCAATGCTACAGAATATATGGAAATCAAATAAACTAAGCATAAATATGAAAATCAGGATATTTAAGAGTAATGTTCTAAGTGTACTACTCTATGGAAGTGAATGCTGGAAAATCACCAAAACCATAGAAAACAAGTTGAATTCTTTCCAGACTAAATGTTTACGTAGAATTAAAAAAATATTTTGGCCAAACACCATAAGAAATAACATCTTATTGGCAGAAATGCAGATGAAACCACTGACAACAATTATTGAGGAAAGACGCTGGCGATGGTTGGGACATGTGCTCTGAATGACTGACAACTCACTACCAAAAATAGCACTAAGATGGACACCACAGGGGAGCAGAAGTAAGGGTAGACCAAAAGAGACATGGAGAAGAACAACAGAAAGGATGTTGAGCAATAGAGGGCTCACCTGGGCAAGAGCAGAAAAAAAGGCGAAAGACAGGCATTTGTGGAAAACCCTTGCGGAAGCCCCATGTGCCCTGGGCACTTAAGGTCCAGAGAGAACTAATGTGGAAAAGAAACAAAATGTGATTTAAGTCTGCACAAGAAGAAACAATCAACATAACCTATTATTTGGGAGGAGAAAAAGTCACCAAAGGGACTAAAGACACGAGAGTAGAGATCTCCTACTCGATGACGAAGTTAAAGAAAATTGTACATTTAAAATAAATAACCGGACTGATAGTCGGAAAAAAAAAACGAATCAGTGTAAAGTGTGCGCCAGAAAGCGGGGACTATCTGTATTTTGGATCATATTTATTATATGTGTATGTTTAATTACAACCCAAAAAGGAATGGAAAAACTAATTATGTTACTCCGTAAGAATAGTGGAGAGCAAAACCTCTATCTTAACGCGAAGAAGTGGAAAGTTTTGAATATCTTGGATCACTGCTAACTGATAATAGAGATACAGTGAGGGAAATTAAGAAGACACCTAACGCTCTTCAGAAAATAAAACAACTAAAGAATCTGTAGAGAGGAACAGACAGAACTACAAAAATAAGATTTTTAAGGGCATGTATCTTTCTCATCGCAACATATGCCTGTGAGACCTGGACACTTAACAAAACAGCTGAGAAACACATAAATAAATGTAAATGCTGCAGAATAATTCTTCAAATATCATGGACACAAAAAAGAACAAATATATCCATACTACAAGAACTTAACATTGAAGAAGGCTGGTTATTAAAGAGGATTAAAGAGAGTAAACTTAAATATTTTGGACACATTAAACGTCATGATAATTTAGAGAAGACCGTCTTGGAAGAGTACATAATGGGAAAAAGAAAGAGAGGAAGACCAAGGCGAAGATGGCTGCAAGACATCGTTGACGATCTGCAAATGGATGCATCAGCAGCAGGCTATCTTTCTCACAAATGAGAGGCCTACAGGAGTGCTGTTAGGGAGGCAAAGTTCCGCAAGGGACATGCAAATGAATGAATGAATGTAGGTTTAATTCAACATAAGATTAATAATAGAGAAATGCAGATAATTCAATGTGAATCTATATTTATCTTTTATAGACTATTCAAAGGCATTTGATTGTGTACAACACCAGAAACTTTGGGAAATAATGGAAAAAAATGGGACTTCCAAAACATGTGGTGCAATTAATATCACTGCTGTATCTAGACCAACAGGCGGCAGTAAGAATAAATGGTGAGATAACAACTTGGTTTGACATAAAACAAGGGGTCCGTTAGGGGTGCATATTGTCGCCTTACATATTTAACTTGTATACTGAAACTACAATGAGGAATGTTAGAGAAGATGTAGACAAAGAATATTACGATGCCAAAACAATTGGAGGTTATGAAATACCAGAGATTATATATGCCAATGACACAATTTTACTGTTCACAACATAAAAAGGAATGGAAAAACTCATTATTTCAGTAAGAACAGTGAAGAGCAAAACCTCTGTCTTGCATATCAATGAGAAAAAACTGGAAGAGGTGGAGAGTTTTGAAAATCTTGGATCATTACAAACTAATAATGGAAATAAAATGAGGGATATTAATATGAGGACATCTATAGCTCTTAAAAAATAAAACAGGTAAAGCTGTGGAGAGGAACAAACAAAAGTACAAAAATAAGATTTTTAAGGGCATGCATCTTTCCCATCGCAACATACACCTATTAGACCTGGACACTTAACAAAACACCTGAGAAACACATCTTACATCCTTCCTGTGCCGTTAAACGTCACATAGTGTGGTAGTTCGCTCAGATGTCTTTGGTGAGTTTTTCAGTCTCATCAAGGGAAACACATAAATACCTTTTAATGTAAATGCTGCAAAAGAGTTCTTGAAATATCATGGACACACACACACAAAAGAACAAATACATCCATACTCATTCATTCACTCATTCATTCACTCATTCATTTGCATATCCATTGCGGAACTTTGCCTCCCAAACTACAGTACATCCATACTACAAGAACTTAATATTGAAGAAGGTTGGCTAGTAAGGAAGATTAAACAGAGAAAACTTAAATATTTTGGACATATTAAACGTCATGATAATTTAGAGAAGACAGTCTTGGAAGGGTACATAATAGGAAAAAGAAAGAGAGGAAGACCAAGGCGAAAATGGCTGCAAGACATCGTTGATGATCTGCGAATGGACGCATCAGCAACAGGGCATCTTGCTTACAACAGAGAACTGTTAGGGAGGCAAAGTTCCGCAAGGGACATGCAAATGAATGAATGAATCTATAAATTCTGATCTTTTACAAAAATTTGCTCACGACTTTCAGTATGACCCTCGTATATTCAATATTCCTTTATGGTGCAGAATACTCAATATCCCTTTATGGTGCAGAATAAAAGACAACAGAAAAGAAAACTGAGGCGCTTGGTTACATAAAAGAGTAGGGCGTATCCCATGGACAGAAAAGTAAACAAACAGTGAAGTGCTAAACTAACTGGAAGTGAAAAGAGAAATATTGAAAACTATAAAAACACGAGACCTAAGAATGTCAAGAGGCACAATACTATATTGAAGACCTTTCTTGAGGGTAAGATCGAAGGGAAAAAAAAAAAACAAGAGGACGACAGCAATATAGACAGGTGGACAACATCAAGAGATGGACAGGGACCAGCTTGGCCGAATGCGCTAGGAAGACAAGAAACAGCAGAGCGGAGACCCATTACAGCCATGGTAAGACGGCACGAAATGATGATGATGATGACTTTATAATATGTAAATTTGAGAAATCGTATTATTTTTATAATAATGGAAAGATTGAGGAATAATAATAATAATAAAGCTGTGGGAAAAAAAAAACATACAAAAAAGAAGACAATCAACTCAGACGACAGTCATCAGACATTTATAGATAAAGAAAATATAAATTTATAAACTTTTGACTTTCGTCGTTTATTCACGTCACTAGATTCTGTAGGTTTTTTTTTCTGCCATCATTACGGTGTCATCTGCATGTCTTAGGTTATCGATTAATGTTAATTAATGTTTAATCCAGGCTTTGTTTAATTAATTTTGTTATAAAGTCACAAGTATCGGAAATGTTAATTTCTCTCATTTGAATTTTCATTATGTTTATCGTATTCTCAGTATTATTGTATTACATAAGCTCACAGAAAATAAACTGTACTTTGTAGACATGGAGCTACACATCCCCATTCCCCCCCCCCCCCCCCCCCTTTTTCAACACACTTTCCCCCAGTGCAATAATCCAAGTTCTGAGCCGGAAAATCTCCAGCCATCAAACGTTCCATGGTCCAGATACAGTCCAAAAAGTTTACAGCATGCATGAGCGGTCTTTTTGCCATAACATTAGACCCCAGCCCACGTGACTTGACTTCATCTACAGAATGAGGCAGCACTCGTTTTTTTTTTTTTTTGGAACCAAATTTTTCAGGTACCCGTTTAGTAAGTATTCATGGAATTAGTTCCTGGAACCGGTTGAGTACAGTACACTACGGAAGAAAGTTATTTTTGTCAGACACGAGAGTGTCATTTAATTTTTTTTTTAATCGTTTTTAGACGCTAATCAGTCTACACTGCTGTCCGTTAGTGAGAGGTTCTATTTGTATTTGGAACTGGTTCAGTTTCTGCGGTTCCAAGTTGGAACTACTTGGTACTTAGTATTAATTTGTAGGAAACAGAAACCGCTTTTATTGAAAGAACCGGGATAAAAAAAAACCGGTTCCTGGCCAGCTCTATTATCGAGATATACACGGATGCGTAGGGATTTAAAAATATGTGTCCAGAAACTGTGTATACCGGGCAGAAAAGTTTGGGATAGGGGATGTAAGTAGTGTCACGTGACATTCAAGAAGGGCAGTCATTTGGAAGAGTTCCAGTATAAATGCACATTTATATTGTGGATTTACTGGGGGGTGGAAAGGGCGAGGGAGAATGGAGCTGCATGACATTAAAAAATAGCTCGCCCTAGTTTGGATGGTTCTATGGCCAGGAAAAGAGGTGCTTATCCGGCAATCCTACACGCAGTACCAAAAATAAGCTTCTCCATTCTTGCACACAGCCTGTCTGCAGTGTCTCGGAGAAGAATGGTGTAAGGCGGTACAAAAATAAGCTTCTCCATTCTTGCACACAGCCTGTCTGCAGTGTCTCGGAGAAAAATGGTGTAAGGTGGTACAAAAATAAGCTTCTCCACTCTTGCACACAGCCTGTCTGCAGTGTCTCGGAGAAGAATAGTGTAAGGCAGTACAAAACTGCATGGACAGAAAAACAAAGAGATCCTCAAAGAAGTTTCAGAACAACGAACTAGTTAAAATGATAAGAAATGGGCAGTCAAAATTTCTTGGAGATGTCACGAGAAGACAAGCTGGACGGCCTAGTAATGACTGGAAACTTCAAGGGAAAAAGGAAGAGAAGAAGACCAAGAGAAAAATATCTAAATGGACTGAACAAGTGGCACTGAGAAAGAAAAGCATCTGAACTAACTGAAAACAATATAAACTAGGGAAAAAAAAGTAGGAACAGCTTTATTATTTAACGAGTACACAGTTGTGACGTTTCGGCGTGAGCCTTAATCATGCAAAAACACAAAGGACAAAGAAATATAGAGAGGAGATAAAGTATAAATTCATATGAATCCTGTGTTAAAAAAAAAACAAATAAAATGAATAGAGCACTTAGCTGTAACTTGTAAGAAGCTGTAGCTTGTCCAACGCTGTGTGAGAAATGCACATAGTGGAGTGTAGAGAGTATTTAAATGGAGACTTGGGATGTGTAATAGGTGGGTCATAACTGAGGGTGGTGAAACCGTGGAGGGGAGAGAGAGAGTGAAACAATGGTACTCTAGCTGGAAGAAGGTGAAATATGTGACTATAGTTAGGGTACAGGGGTTGTAATGTGATGCTGTGAGAAGGTTCTGAACTATGTGTAACAAGTGAGAAAGGGGTGGAACTTGGTGGGGAGGGATTGTGGAAGAGGAGAATGTTAGGTGTAGCTGAATAACGAGTTCAAACCATGTGGTTCCAGCGTCCCATATTCCTGAATGTAGCGGTTCTCAAGCGCTAGGCAGTTTCTGTTTCTACATTCTTGTTAAGAAGTCTACGGTCTGAGAACCACGAAGTCCAGATGCTCAATGAGTGTCATAAAACTGTACTGTGACAGTTATTTTCAAGGTTTATTTAAAAGACCCTGGGCCTGATAGAGGCTAGTGAGCTTTTCTGCAGGTACTGGGTTCATCTGCAGGCTTCAGCTTGTTCAGAGGGCCCTGCTCCCTCATACTATACAGCTCAGTACCCATTTGTCAGTTTGGTACAATAAATAAAAATGTGTAGTTCTTGCCCATATTCCGAATGTTCTGTTTCAGAAAACAAATCAAGTCCATTTAGATGATTAACTGATTCTGCTGACTACCCCTGCAATAATGAGTACTTCAGCTAGTGGACTATGATGATATTACACATACAAAACAACATACATGCCTTATTTCTTCTGTCAGCTCATCAGTCTTTTTATTCCACAGGGTACTGCAGAATGAATAAACTTCAGTTTGTACCAAAGATCATGATAAGTGCAGACACAGTACTTATCCATGACAAGTCCCTAGAATCCAATTTTCTCAGAAATATGAGAGTTGATTACATGGTTTATTATTTTTTCTTGCTATTTCTACTCCTAAAAATTAAAAAGTACTAGCAAACAGAAAATCTTTGGAAATAATTTTTAAAAAAAAAACCACAGAAACAAAAACACCAAGATAAAATTTTAATACCAACTAAATACTGCCTTTGAAGAATCCTTAAAAAAAAAAGCAAAGATGAAGTATTATTCAAAACTTTATAAACAAACTGGTTTTGTTTTTGGCTATTTATCAGAAAATTAATTGTTTAAAATTGTCAGTTAAAAAAAAAACCTTAATTAGAGCATGTATACTCATTTCCCCACCGTAAAGATTGGGGGGGGGGGGTGGAGAAGAAGAAGAGTATGGGGATGAGAGAAATGTTCTTGAGATTGAGGGATTATGGTCCTGACTGCTCCAGTCTCCACAGAGTGTGCAGGCTGGGTTTTTTTTACAATTTTGTCCCCCAGAAAAAAAAAATCCAAGATAATTCTGTGACTTGAATCCATGTTTCTTGGATAAGAATCTGATGATCAAAGTACACAGGTGAAACTGAGACATGTAAGTGTTTTAGTGCTGGTTATTTGATCTGGGTTCTGAAAACATAAATTTGTTGATTGTTTAAACACATCTAAAAAATCTGGAATAATCATTCTCAGAAAATTACGTTATTTACATGATGCCCAATTATATTATACCTATATAGAAAATAACTGATATTATTATATAACTAGATATTTGTAATTTCATAAATTACTCAGTGGTGCATATGTATGAAGTGACATATCATCCTTTTTGTTCCACACCTTAGAGTCTGTATTCTCTAATAGGTTGTAATACTGCATAACATCAAAATAAAAACAAATGCCAAAGAAAAATATTTGGTATAAAGTGGAATGAATTAAAAAACAATGCAGAGATAAGGCAGATGAGCAAACAACAATCTGTTTCTTATCTTATATCCTTCCCATATCGTTAAACGTCACATAGGGCTCGCAAAAGTAGTTCGCCAATTTTTCCTGTCTTCGGCGAGTCTTTCAACCTCATCAAGGTATTTTATGCCTGTTAATTTGGCCTCTCTTAACAATGTCCTCTTCAGAGTTTCACGTGGTCTGCCTCTTTTTCTTTGGCCTGTTGTGTTCCACTTGATAGCTTGTTTTGGGATTCTCTGATCATTTCTTCTCATCAAGTGACCAACATATGTCCATCTCCTTTTCCTGATCACCCATGAGACTGGTTGTTGTTCAGTCATCTAATAATGGCATGGGAAGGATGTAAAATGTAAGAGAGAAACCTGTACAGATTTTATGCCAACTTCTGTGAGGAACTTGTAGAAACACCATGTGCTAATGGGAACTTATTATCATGACCATGATCATCTCTAGATACCACACCACTTGGGAAAATCATGCTTCTGAATTTTATGAGGTCTGTGGCATTGGTAGTAAAATGTCTTGCTCAGATAATCTCGTACCATTCAATCAGTTTACTCCAATACTTCCCTCTCTTTCTTCTTTTTCATATCTTAAAATTTCTAGTCATCTTCAGCTTGCATAAATGTCGTCTTCTTTTGATGTATCCAAAAAACTGGGTTTTTTTTTTTCAGATGGTTTTAAGTTGTTTGAAATGTGCTTTGCTTTTTTTTTTTGCCTGGGTGCATAATTTTGCATCATTAACCTGAATGCACAAATCTATTGCATTTAGTAATCCACTATCAGCAATAAAAATATCACCAAAGACATATTCTCTAATATCTGTGCAGTGTAAAATACAGGAAAATCAGACTCCATACATTCTAGCAATATTAAACTTCAAAAGAACCAAAAAATTTACAATGTATGCAAAAACAAATCCCTCTGAGCTTCAAATCTCTCAATTGGCTCTTTGTTCTCAACATTCTTTAGCTTCTCCAGTTGAAATTCTTCACATAGAGCAATGTAATCATGGACAAAATCCTCTCCAATAGCCGCTGTCAAGACACTATCATTCCGCAAGGCCTCTAATGCTTCATCCAGACGCTTTGGCAGCGGGTTCTGAACCATAGCCCTCTCATCACCAGCAAGTTTTGGTCTTTGATGGGAAAAGAAAAGAAGTGAACGTTATAAAATAAGACTCTAGCACACACTGTGTTAGTCATATTTTTTTTTTAACTGGACAGTTTTTTTTTCCCTAACCTTTGATAAAACATCCATGAGCCTTGAATCAATGAAACAGGCTGTACCTGAGATAAGGTTCTTGTTATGATGCAACCGCAGATGATGCAATTACAGAGTTTTTACTGATTTTACATTAAACATTACTCACGAGCATTTGTCTTTTTGAAAGCTCTCTAAATAATACCCCATTCAGCAATCTGTTAAAGCATACACTTATAACTCTCAGAATGCCATTATTTTCAGTATGCTGATATTGAAACAGTCTTCTCAGTTTCCTACACTTTACTTCATTCTGTGTCTCTTTGCAGTGATACCCACTTTTAGGCATGAAACTTCCTGCCACAGAGGAAAAAAAAATACTAAACCACAACTCCTCAGACTCACTGAATCTTTCTCTCCAGCTGTATGTGCATTTAAGTTCATTAAACTTCTCACACATTTACATGGGTTGACAAACTTTGTCCATAATTCGTAGGGATCAGGAAGTTTATTGGATTTTACTTTACTTTATCAAATGAAGATCTCTAACACATGTGTGTATATGTTTGTGTATATATGTATGTGTCAGCGTATGTTTATGTGTATAAAGCATGTATACATTATATGTGTGTATATATGTGTATGTGTTTGTAAATATGTGGTATGTACTTGCATCTGTGTATCAGTATGTACTTGAGTATATGAAAAGTACAGGTATATATACTGTCAAAGTCTAATCAGTTTTAAACTGTGGCTTGATTGTTGTATTTTCTTATACTGGTTTTCTATAAATTTGTTAGTTTAGAATGAACTAACTTTTTACTTTTGATTGTTGTATTTTCTTATACTGCTTTTCTATAAATTTGTTAGTTTAGAATGAAGCTGATCATGTAATTATGTTTAATTGTTTCATGTAGTTACATAAATATGAGTCTTCTGCATCTAGAGGTGACTCTAGATGGGGAAAAACCATGCCGTTTTGGATTCTTGCAACAGTTGTAACTTATTCAATTCAAATGTGATATCCACCCTCATTTATGCATTCGAAAGCTGGAAATCAAGCAAAAAAATAGACAAGAAATTAGACTCTTGAAAACAAATGCCTAAGGAAAATACTTGGTATTAAGTGGGACAAATTCAAGAACAACGCAGAGATAAGACAGATGAGCAAACAACAACATGTCTCATGGGTTATCAGAAAAAGAAGATGGACACATGTAGGCTATGTGATGAAAAGAAACAATCAGAGAATACCAAAACAAGCTATCAAGTGGAGCACAACAGGCCAAAGAAAAAGAGGTCAACCAAATAAAACTCTAAAGAGGACATTGTTAAGAGAAGCCAGTTTAGTGGGCATAACATCCCTTGAGGATGTTGAAAGACTCACCAAGAACAGGAAAACTTGGCAAACAACTGTACGAGCCCTATGTGACATTTAACGGCATGGGAAGGATGCAAGATGTAAGCTACATAAGTCAGAATGTGGAGTGCGTAGGCAAAAGATGGCCTATTATTTATTTACTTATTTATTCATTTGTTTGCTTCTTCATTCTTATTATAACAAATGCTGAATGACTGTGACTGAGGGAAAGCTGTATGATGAAGGACAGAATGTTAGATGGGCCTGCGTGCCCAATTCTTAATCCTCTGAAAATAAAGTCTGTTCGTTAATTTGTTCACATGTATGCATGCCTCTGTGTTGACGGAGCATAAACCCCAGAGCATGTGCTCAAAAAGTGTCCAATGGTCACTGACCTATGAAGAAATGACCACAGAGGATGGACCTGAGGCAAAACTGTGGAGCTGCCACAAGGACCTGGAGAGAGCTGTGGGCTTCCTGATTTAACATAACCTGGCACTAGAACACTTTATTTTTTTATGCTGTGTTACATTTCAAGTCCTATTTAGCTAGCCAGTGAAGACAGGCTATCTGTTTTTTCTTGCATGGAATTCACATTATTACTGATAAGAGTTATGTCATCAGCAAAATCAAGATCTTCTAGTTGGGTCCCATGTACCCAGTCAATACCTGTGTTACCTGTGCAGCATTTTTTCATTATGAAGTCTATTGTAATCCCAAAAAGTAAGGGAGACAGTATACATCCTTGTTTCACGCCTGTTTCAATCTGGAACCATTCACTCATCCCTTCTTCTGTCCTAACTGCACAAACATATCCATTGTAGAAGTCCTTAATGATGTTGACAATTTTAGATGGTATTCCATATAGACTTAAAATTCTCCATAATGAATCTGTGTATGCTATCAAATGCCTTTTTAAAATCTATGAAGTTCAGTATTAATGGTTTCTGCTTTTCAATATGTTCTTCAAGTATTATTCTGAGAGTAAAGATCTGGCCGAGACAGCCTCTCCTTTTTCGAAATCCTGCTTGTTCTTCTCTCATTGCAGTATCCACTATATCTTTGAGTCTATTCAAAATGACCTTGCAAATATTTTGACACAACTGATATTAAGGTTACTCCTCTCCAGTTGTTACAGTCACTAAGGTTGCCCTTTTTTGGTATTTTAACAATGATTCCTTTCTTCCAATTAGAAGGGACCTTTTCTTCTTTCCAAATCTTGTTAAACATTCTCTGTAGTTGTCTCATGTTGTCACTATTGATAGCTTTTAGCATCTCGGCTCTTATTTCATCTTCACCTGCAGCTTTGTTGTTAGCCATTAATTCACTGCTGTTTCAATTTCATGCAATTTAATTTCATCTAGGTTGACATTTAGTTGTGGGGCTGGTAAGTCAGTTTCAAGGTTTAACAATTCTTTTGGGTGTGGTCGATTGAGTATTTCTTGGAAGTGTTCAGCCCATCTTTGCTTTTGGTCTTTATTTGATGTTAATAGTGTTCCAGTTTTGCTAAGGATTGGTCTTTCTTTAGATGTAATAGTACCTGTTAGCCTCTTTTGTATGTTATATAAAGTTTTGCTGTCTCCTGTTTTTGCTGCTTTTTCTGCCTCTTTCGCCATATTGTCTATGTATTCTTTTTATCCCTTCTAGCTGAACTTTTTACTTTCTTGTCTATGTCTTTGTATTTTGCTTTTGCCAAATCTCTTTCATGATCTGCTTTTGCATTCAACATGTCTAATTTGACTGCTCGTCTTTCATGTATATACTTCCATGTTTTATCTGATATCCATGCTTTTCTATTTGGTTTTTCCAATCCAGCGCTTACTTTTGCTGCTGTGATTATGGCTGTGCTGTAAGAATTCCATAACTCATCTATACCTATCTCCTCAACTTCACTGGGTGTTTTGGAATGATTGGCAAATTCCTGATTGAAATTAATGTTAGTATTTTCTTCTTGTAGGCTGTGGCTGTTTATCTTTCTGCGTACTGATTTCTTGTGTTGACTTTTCAATTTTAGTTTTATTTTCCCTATGCACATGTTGTGATCACTGTTGACATCTGCACCCCTATAAGCCCTTACATCCATGAGATGTATTGCTTTCTAATACAAAAATGGTCTATCTGGTTTCTAGTTCTATCATCTGGAGATATCCATGTTGTTTTATGTATCTCTTTGTGTGGGAATATTGTGCCTCCAATGACCATGCCCTCTGTTAGACATACTTCAATTAATCTTTCTCCATTCTGATTAACCATGTCAATTCCCTCTTTCCCCATCACTTTTTCAACGTCGGTATTATCCTTTCCTACCTTAGCGTTGAAGTCCCCCATAGCAATTAAGATGTCGTGTTTAGGGACTTTGTTCATGATTTGTTGTAGTTGGTGATAGAAGTCGTCTTTCACATCATCATCTGCATCATTCGTGGGTGCATAACACTGTATTATTGTCATTCTTCCGTGTCGTAGGTTGTATCGTGCTCTTATTATATGACTGTTCACCGGTTCCCATTCTACAAGGCTCTTTGCAGCTACATTTGACATAATAATGCCCACTCCTTCTCGGAATTTACCGTCATTTCTGCCTGAATGTATAATTAACTTACCGTTTTCCGCCGATCTTTTACCTGCTTCTGGCCATCGCATTTCGCTGATGCCCAGTATGTCTAGATGGTATCTCTCCATTTCTCTGATGACCTGAGTAGTTTTTGTTGGTGCTGCCATCGTTCTCACATTCCAGAATCCAATCTTTGTCACATGTTTGGGGCCGACGAATGAGCTCTTCGGAGTTGGCATCCCTGATGCTCGGTTGGTTTCTCTGCGAGTTTCCATAACGATATCTTTTTTTCCCATGTACTGTATGCTATGTGTTATTTCACTTGATTCATTACATATTCTGAACCGGGATTTGGGCATAAGACTGACAACCTTATCCTGAGACCCACCTAGAGGAAAAAAAAGGAACTGCTATGGAAACTCACAACAAAACCAACCGAATCAAAGGTGATGCATCAGGGATACCAACTCCAAAGAACTCAGACAAAGATTGAAAGAATGCATTCATAGGCCTCAAATAGGTGACAAAGATTGGATTCTAGATTGTAAGAACAATGACAGCACCATCAAAAACTGCTCAAGTAATCTGAGAAATGGACAGATACCACCTCAATGTACTGGGCATCAGTGAAATACAATGACCAGAAGCAGGGAAAATAATAGCAAAAAAACCACAAGTTAATAATAGATTGAGGCAGAGACGATGGGAGATACCAAGAAGGTAACAGTATATAACATACAAAACACTATATAACATACAAAAGAGGCTAACAGGAGACAGCAAAACACTTATAACATACAAAAGAGGCTAACAGGAGACAGCAAAACACTATATAACATACAAAAGAGGCTAACAGGAGACAGCAAAACACTATATAACATACAAAAGAGGCTAACGGGTAATGTTACATCCAAAGAAAGACCAGTCTTTAACAAAACTGGAACCCTATTAACATCCAGTAAAGACCAAAAGCAAAGATGGGCTGAATATTTCCAAGAAATACTTAATTGACCACACCAAAAAGAATTGATAAACCTTGAAACTGACTTACCAACCCCACAACCAAATATCAACCTAGATGAAATTACATTGCATGAAATTGAAACAGCAGTGAATCTAATGGCTAACAACAAAGCTGCAGGTGAAGATGAAATAACACCTGAAATGTTAAAAGCTGTCAACATGAGACAACTAATGAGAATGTTTAATAAGATTTGGAAAGAAGAAAAGGTCCCTTCTAAATGGAAAAAAGGGAATCATTATTAAAATATCACACACAAAAAAAAAAAAGCAACCTTAGTGACTGCAATAATTGGAGAGGAGTATCCTTACTATCAGTTGTGCCAAAAGTATTTTGCAAAGTCATTCGGACTAGAATTAAAGATGTAGTGGATAATTTAATGAGAAGAACAAGCAGGATTTCAAAAAGGGAGCTGTCTCAACCAGATCTTTTTTTTTTTCCAAAACTCTAAGAATAATACTTCAAAAACATACTGAAAAGCAAAAACCATTAATCCTCAGCCTTACAGACTTTAAAAAGGTATTTGATAGCATACACAGAGATTCATTGTAGAGAATTTTAAGACTATACAGAATACCATCTAAAACTGTCAACATCACTGAGGATCTCTACAACAGATATGTTTGTGCAGTCAAGATAGAAGAAGGAATGAGCGAATGGTTCCAGATTGAAACAGGTGTAAGGATGTAAACTATCTCCCTTGCTTTTTGGAATTGATATAGACTTCATAATGAAAAAATGTTGCACAGGTAAAATGGGCATTGACTGAGTACATGGGCCCCAACTAGAAGATTCTTGATTTTGCAGATGACATAACTCTTGTCAGTGACAATGTGAAATCGATGCAGGAAAAACCAGATTCCCTGTCTTCCTTGGCTAGCAAAATAGGACTTGAAATTGACAAGGAAAAAACAAAAATAATGAAACTTACTATTAATCAAGAAGGAAAAATATATGTAGAAGGAACAGCTGTTGAAGAAGTACACCAATTTGCATATCTTGGCAGCTACATAAACCAGGATGGTGACACCAGAAAGGAAGTTAAAATTGCAAAAGCAACTTTGACCTACAAGAATCTTGAAAACATATGGCACTCAAAAGTTATAAGCATAAAAACCAAGCTAAGATTATTCAATTCAAATATCTACCCTCATTTATGCATGCGATAACTGGAAAACAACTAAAGAAATAGACAAGAAATTAGACTCTTTTGAAAACAAATGCCTAAGGAAAATACTTGGTATAAAGTGGATTGATTGATTGATTGATCTTTATTTCAAAAGGGTTAAGAATTGGGCACGCAGGCCCATCTGACATTCTAAATCAAGAACAACACAGAGAAAAGGCATGAACAACAACCTGTGTCATGTTGATCAGAAAAAGGGAGATGGTCACATGAGAAGAAACACAACAGGCTGAAGAAAAAGAGTTCGACCACATGAAACTCTAAAGAGGACATTGTTATGAGAGGCCAAATTAGTAAGAATAAAATTCCTTGATGAGGTTGAAAAACTCACAGAAAACAGAAAAACTTGGCGAACTACCATGCAACCCTTATGACATTTAACAGCATGGGAAAGATGTAAGATGTAATGTGTTGAGAAAGGTAAAACTTGGTTAAATAGCTTTATGTTCTTTTTAAATAGCTAAATAACTTTCTATTAGAATAAAAAGTTCTCACCTGTATGTTCTTGGAGGTGTGACCTGAAGCTTCTTGACAATACCATCCATGCCCGCAGCTACCAGCCCAGCCAAGCTAAGGTAAGGGTTGCAGGCTGAGGATGGCATTCTTTCTTCAATGTGAATATTTTTTCCCTTGGTTTTCACTCGAAGGCGGACATTTCTATATGAAGCACAAGAATTATATGTATGCATGTTTGCAGACAAAAATTCATGATGGTGAGAAGAGAAATACAACAAGTGAGCAAATGGAGCAGTGGATAAGACAAGATAGAAATAAGATGACTGTTATGAAGAGCAATGGCTAAAATATCTCAAGCATTCACACCACAAATGAACTGGAAATGGGATGTTAGATAATGAAGAATTCTATCTTATTCGAAATGCATCTGGTGATATAACACATGGCACAGGTGATAATGTTTTCCACTGCCAATGTTCATTTTTCTCTCTTTTAAGTACATTACTAATTTGTCTTCTTGCCAAGTTGTCTTTAGCCTTCGTAACTTTTATGTTTTGTTCTCTTCTCACACTGAATCCAATGAACTGTGTTTCAAATGCCATTTGTTGACCACAAAGCAGTTGTTCAGTTATATGAATGTACAGTAAATCTGATATAATGGATTTTAGATTTAATGGATCAGACAAATTTTAAAAAAAAAAGCGTGAAGGCCGCAACATTCATATTTCACATCTCTCTTGTTTTGGTTAGCATGGGGGGTAGGCTCGCTTATTTCAGTCTTAGTCTGTTTCAACCTATCATATGCTCAAGTTGTATACAGAGTGTTTCATTGGGCTTTTGAATTATAATTTTATTTATTAAATAATTTTGCAATCCTTACAAATCAAAATGACATCATTTAGTAATTTTACATTGTACAATACTATATACTAAAGGTAAAGTTCCCATTACCATGTCACTGAGGCATATCGGGGTTCAAGTCCCAGACGTGGGATTTTTTTCTGGTAAACACCAAAGCCCCAGGGTCCACCCAGCCTCTAAAAATTGGTCTCAGAGAAATCTGGGAGGGTGACCTGTGGCCAGGCATGATACTGACCACATCACACTTTCATGCAGCGAAGGTCGTGGAAACACGGGCCTAACACTGTCTTCTCCAATATGCCTTAATGGCATGGAAAAAGAAATTTTACCTTTTAGACATTTAAAAGCAAAAAAAAAAAAAAAAGAAAAAAAAAACTGGTTAAAAAAAATGCCACCACCCCTCCAGGTTACATTCAGTTTAACAGACTTTCTGCATTAACAGACCCCTACCCCCCCCCCCCCCATTAATTTGTTAAACTGATGGTTTACTATATCTGGAAAATGAAAGAAACGATTTCTGCCAACCAGAATATTTTACACAGAATATCACACAACCAGTTGTAAAATATAAAAATGCATTAATAACTGTAGGACCCAAAAATTAACAACTAAGAAAGAGGGCCAAGTTTTTCAGTTACCGAGAATATTTTAGTCTGCAGTCACATGAAGATCTGTCATCACAAGCCGAAACAAAAGGATAACTCTTTGTAAAGTAATTTCCAAGTGTTCTTAAAAAAAAGTTAAAAACAAAATATTAGAGTACAATTACTCCTCATTTAAAAAAAAAAAACTCAGGAACTTTATTCTATAAAGTTTCTGCTCAGTTTTTTGCTGTTTTAAATAAAATAATTTCTGAGTTTTAATTTTTCAGAAGTACCTGTCATTATAGTTCCATATGTTATCACTTGGAGTGAAGTGGTTATGAAGTCGTTCATAACAGTTTACTGTTGGATTCATCAGGGCTGTGAGGGCATTACCATGGTGAATAAGCCCAGCTACCCAATGATACAAGATATCTGAACAACTGTGGTCATTATCTGGGTCATGAAAGGCATTCCTGTTGGAAAATAAATGCAAGAAGGTCACCCATTACCTGATAGAAAAAGCATATTCACTGTCTAAAAAATATCATTCAAGGTTTTTTTTATTTTTTTAAAATAAGATTCTTACAAAGAGTAAGTTTTGGAAAACAGACTTGTACTATTTTTAAACTTCTCACAAGCAATTCATGGTGATTAATACATTGTAGTTTTAACTGACTGACATGTAACTTACATTTTGTGAATACATATTACCCTAACTGTGATTTCTGTACGCGGATGCTCTGGGTAACAATGGGAACAGGTTGCACTGTTTTAAGAGAGATCGCTCTACTCACTTTCCATCCAGGGTCCATAATGAATGGTTAAGATGAAATCCACTGTTGCTCTTTTCATATTTTGGTCTGGCCATAAACGTTGGCTCCAGTCCATTCCTCTCACTTAAACATTTGGCTACATAACGCAGCCGGTGCACAGAGTCGGCCGTATTGATTCCAAACTGGGGTCTCAATGAATACTGAAGAAATCAGAGTTCATTGGCAAGGTAATGAAGAATTACTCCACCTTCTTACAAACACTGGTAGAAAGAATTTAAACATTCATGATTCACTTACGTAAATTCTCTGAGGAGAAATGTCCAACAAAAAAATTTTGCTACATAAATACTAAATCATGGGCTAAAAACATTGCAGGCAGGAAGTCTGTTGTTTGATCAAATGCATGAAATGAGGCCTGGTATGTTGTTATGGTATCTGTTTTAAGATGTTCTGCTTTTCAAATCAAATTTCTCCATGTTGTCTTATTCTCTTATGCAGAAACTTGCCAGGCTGATGATTACTTTGGCCTCAACAATGAAAAAAAAATGTTAACCTCATTATGACAGTCAAGTTCATAATTTTTTACACTAACAGTCTCTAAGAACTCTCCAGAAATAAAGCCTTCCAAAAATTCAAGACAAGCCAGTGAAAAATATTATGTGATGATCTTAACTTGTTCCAAGTTCTGAATGTCATGCGATCAATCAGAATACTGGCCTTCTGGTTAGTAACAATTTACAATG
Organism: Achatina immaculata; assembly: GCA_009760885.1. Classification (NCBI taxonomy): domain Eukaryota; kingdom Metazoa; phylum Mollusca; class Gastropoda; order Stylommatophora; family Achatinidae; genus Lissachatina; species Lissachatina immaculata. Next base: position 35,917,940 of record CM019713.1, read on the forward strand.
ATGAGAAAATCTAACAATGATAAGAAAATGTTATGGCTACCATATATTATCTATTATACAAGATGTTTCAAAGTTAGCAAGAGAGGCTGAATTGGATGCAGTTATGGTAGATGACATCTTGGAATATCAAAGGAGAAGAACATTTTCTCACTATTGAAGAATCAGCAGATTTGGTTGAACATATGCATGCACAAAGAGAGGAGAAGAACAAAGATGAACTAGAATAATAAATAATAAAAAATAATAAAAAACTGAGATAATAAAAAAACTGATGGCTTTAAAATTTAAATTAGCCTTCTTACTAATGCTTACTCTTTGACTGAGGAAAGCTGCAAAATAGACCATGACCAGGAGTAAAGTGACTCTGAAAGGAAGAGTTTAAATGAAGCCTTAGCACTTTATTATGAAATTCTTAAGAAGATGGAAAGAAAGGCATGGGCAAAATGACACTGGATTAATATTTTATGAAAGTGTATGATCCTCAGCCTGGCCCTTTCATCGTTGGATGACCCTCTATCACGGTCATTAGCCAAAACTAACCCTCAAGCAGGGCCATAGGCAAGAGCTAATGTGACCAGTGTCATTGTTAAACAAAATCAACATATCTTACATCCTTCCTGTGCCATTAAATGTCACATAGGGCTCGCATTGTAGTTCACCAAGTTTTTCTGTTTTCGGTGAGCTTTTCAATTTCATCAAGGGATTTTATGCCTACTAAACTGACCTCTCTTAACGATATCCGCTTTAGAGTTTCACGTGGTCAACCTCTTTTTTATTCGGCCTGTTGTACTACATTTAATAGTTTGCTTTGGGATTTTATGACTGGTTCTTCTCATCATGCGACCAACATATGTCCATCTTCTTTTTCTGTTCACACATAAGACAGGTTGTTGTTTGCTAATCTGCTTCATCCCTGTGTTGTTCTTTAATTCATTCCATTTTATACTGAGTATTCTCCTTAGGCATTTGTTTTCAAAAGAGTCTCATTTGTTTGTCTATTTCTTTAGTTGTTTTCAAGCTTTCTCATGCATAAATGAGGGTGTATATTACACTTACAGCACAGTAGTGCTATAAAAACTGCATAAGGTAGATAGAGGTGTATGACGCAGTTTTACAAAGTGAGGGAGGAAGTGAGCAAGGTGAGAAAAAAACGAATATAAAGTATGAGGATGTATAAATGAAAAACATACAACATCCGATATTTTGGCGTGAGCCTTATTCGAGGATACATGCAAAACAAAATACAAACATATATAACTTATCTGAAGCGTCTTGCTCTCAGTAAAGCGGAAATGTGTGTGGAAGAAGGAGGAGGAGGAAAAAAAACCGTTGCCTACAGACAAAAGATTCCCGATATAGCCAATCATAGCGAAGAAGCGGAGAGAGAGGAGGAGAACAAGTGGGAGAAAGGGGTTGGGGGAAGGCAATAGAAACATGATAGCCGCTAGAGGTGTCGGGGGGGGGGGGGGGGGGGGGGGGAGGGGAGAGAAAAGAGGATGCGAGAGATAATGAATGAAGAACTTAAACACCTACAGGGAGGAAATGTAAAACTGGTGAATGGGACAAGACCAATATGTTGGCAGAGAAGGAAATAGAATGGTGGTAGGGAGGGGTAGCATAGAGAAAGAAAGTAGATTATAAAAAAGGCCAGTGGAAAAATAAAGAAGTTACAGAAAGCTGAAGACATTGTTAATTCCAGCTGGGTCTTCAGCTTTCTGTAACTTCTTTATTTTTCCACTGGCCTTTTTTATACTCTACTTTCTTTCTCTATGCTACCCCTCCCTACCACCATATTGGTCTTGTCCCATTCACCAGTTTTACATTTCCTCCCTATAGGTGTTTAAGTTTTCATTCATTATCTCTCGCGTCCTCTTTTCTCTCCCCTCCCCCCCCCCCGACACCTCTAGCGGCTATCATGTTTCTATTGCCTTCCCCCAACCACTTTCTCCCACTTGTTCTCCTCCTCTCTCTCCACTTCTTCGCTATGATTGGCTATATCGGGAATCTTTTGTCTGTAGGCAACGGTTTTTTTTCCTCCTCCTCCTTCTTCCACACACATTTCCGCTTTACTGAGAGCAAGACGCTTCAGATAAGTTATATATGTTTGTATTTTGTTTTGCATGTATCCTCGAATAAGGCTCACGCCAAAATATCAGATGTTGTATGTTTTTCATTTATACATTCTCATACTTTATATTCGTTTTTTTCTCACCTTGCTCACTTCCTCCCTCACTTTGTAAAACTGCACCATACACCTCTATCTACCTTATTTATATTAACCAGTTTTACTGCAGTCGCCATCCCTTTTATCTGTTATAAAAACTGCATCATCAACTTTGGCTATAAATAAGTATTATATATTTATTTTATATATTAAACCAATAAATGAATATTATACCCATAGTAAAAAAATCTGTTAAAATGCATTTATTGAAATAAAAAATATATGTATATAAAAATATATGTGCGTTTATATATATATGTAATATATATACACATACCAGTAACAAACAATACCACCTACTACACATACCAGTAACAAACAATACCACCTACTACACATACCAGTAACAAACAATACCACCTACTACACATACCAGTAACAAACATTACTACCTACTACACATACCAGTAACAAAGAATACCACCTACTACACATACCAGTAAAAAACAGTACCACTATCATCTACTACACATACCAGTAACAAACAGTATCACTTACTACACATTCAGTCAATCGTTTGCATGTCTCTTGTGGAACTTTGCCTCCCTAACAGCTCTTTCATATGCCTCTCAGTTGTAAGCAAGATGCCCTGCTACCGATGCATCCATTTGCAGATTATCAACGATGTCTTGCAGCCATCTTCGCCTTGGTCTTCCTCTCTTTCTTTTTCCCATTATGTACCCTTCCAAGATGGTCTTCTCTAAATTATCATGACATTTAATGTGTCCAAAATATTTAAGTTTTCTCTGTTTAATCCTCTTTACTAGCCATCCTTCTTCAATATTAAGTCCTTGTAGTACAGATATATTTGTTCTTTTTTGTGTCCATGATATTTGATGAATTACTACACATACCAGTAACAATTACTACCACCTACTATACAAACCAGTAATAAATACTAACATCTACTACACATACTAGTAACAATTACTATGACCTACTACACATATCAGTAACAAATATTACCACCTACTACAAATACCAGTAACAAACTCTATCATATATATATGCAAACATAATCAGCTAATAACAAACACTACCACCTACTACATATTATTAACAAGCAAGTGAAATTAACAAGAAAAAAACAAAAATGAAACTTCCCATTAATCAAGGAGGAAAAATACATAGAAGAGGAATGGCTGTTGAAGAAGTAAACCAATTTGCATACCTCAGCAGCTACATAGACCAGGATGGTGACATCAGAGAGGAAGTTAAAATTAGAATTGCAAAAGCAGCACTGACCTTTAAGAATCTTGAGAATATATGGCACTCAAAAGTTATAAGCATGAAAACCAAGTCATCCACCCTCATTTATGCATGCGAAAGCTGGAAAACAACTAAAGAAATAGATAACAAATTAGACTCTTTTGAAAACAAATGCTTAAGGAAAATACTCAGTATAAAGTGGAAGGAATTCAAGAACAACGCAGAGATATGTCAGATGAGTGAAAAACAACCTGTCTCACGGGTGATCAGAAAAAGGAGATGGACATTTATCGGTTACATGATGAGATGAAACATTCAGAGAATCTCAAAACAAGCTATCAAATGGAACAGAACAGACCGAAGAAAAAGAGGTTGACCACGTGAAACTCTAAAGAGGACATTGTTAAGAAAGGCCAAATTAGTAGGCATAAAATCCCTTGATGAGGTTGAAAAGCTCAAAAACAGCAAAACTTGGCAAACTACCGTGCAAGCCCTATGTGACATTTAACAGCACGGTAAGGGTGTAAGATGTAAGATAATACCTGTATCAGGTCCAAAACACACCAGACTTACCTCTATCTGTCCTGGTGCAGATTCCTCCATTTGAGTCTCCACTGGAATTCCACAAGCTAGAAGGCCCATCATGAGCTCATAGTAGAATGTCAGGTCTGTATCCAGTCTCATCATGTTTGTCAGTTCCTTATGCTGAAATAATATCAGAACCAGTCAGATGATTTCCCATGAAGGAGTTCTTAACGATAATGCTTCCTGTACTACTTTTACCACTTCACATAAGAATGTTCACAGAACTGATAACCAGCTATTATTAGTATTAAAATAATGTCAAAAATGTACATCTTGGTCTTCATCAAAGCTTTTCGTTGCTAGAGAAATGTTCCAAAACATTTCAAATATGATTTGAAGTTTTGTATGAGTCAAATGAGTCATTACTTAATTTATCCTTCATCTGTACTGTGAGGTGTTGAGGGGAGATGCAGTTGGCATTTTTGGACCATATTAAAAGCCTCAGTGATATTCATGCCGTAATTCACAAGTGTTCTATAACTCCATCTTTTCCAGGGTCTTAATATTGATCTGTGTTCTATGGTTCTTTGGTGGAGGGCCCTCATGGTAGGCTGTATATATTCTCATTAACTCTTCCCGTGCCCAAGAAAAAAATACGGACGTTCCCGTTCGTGCCACACAAAAAGCGCGGGTCCTGATCTGTATAGTGGGTATAGTTGTAAAATGGAATGGAAAACAGTATTTACATGTACTTCCGTGTAGTTATTATGTTTCAAAGTATAACTAAATGTATGAAAATTTCATGAATGCAGAGTTTTTTTAGGAAAAAAGAAGTAATGTGATGTTTTCAGACAATGATTGTGCCCAGCTCACCAACGGCTAGGTCTAGATATTCACTACTTACCATCTGAGATGTGTAGATCTACTTGTCGATCTCGTATTGTGATTCTATGTTGCATTCTCACTAAATTAATGTCTGAAATAACCTACTATTTCTACAGTCGTCTAATATGTCTAAATCTACTTAGGATACAATCAAGAGCAGTGGGGTGGTCACAGGCCATGTCCATACCCCTATCTACATCATCAAAAATTGAAAAATTTTGATGTTTCTCTTCCTTTTTCTTGCTCGGCATCGCTCGTAACTAAGGACTCTTCCACCATTTTGAAAAGTGTCACCGGAAACATGAACGAAATATGTACAATCTAAATGTTACACCGTTTGGTTTTATTGAAACAAATGAATTGTCACTATAGCAACTATGGCACGCAACTCAGTAACCGGAAATTCTCACTAAAGCGACTATGGCACGGGAAGAGTTAAGAGGCTAAACCACTTAATTCTTTGTTTCTCTATGTACTATAGGTGTGGTGTAGTTCCTGCCAGTTGTCTTATGTCATCATTTCTTATCTTATCCCCCTTAGTGATGTTTGCTGCTCTTTTTAGGCATCTCATTTCACATATAGATATTTTATTTTGCTGTTTCTCGGTTAGTGTCCACATCTGGCATTGGTCGCACGACCCTGGTAGAAATATACTATTAATTAGCTGTCTCTTGGTTTGATGTGTTATACTGGAGATTAGAAAGCAGCGGGGATAGCTTGTATGTAACGGCATTTGCTATTTGTGTTCTAACTTCAACTTCTCTATCAAACTTTGAATCTTCTGCAAACATACAACCAAAATAACTGAATTTTTTTCAACTTGCTGGATTTTGTTGATATAGATGAATAATCACTATTAACTCTTAAAAGACCATGATCTGTTTAAAAAGCTTTTTTAAAAACTTAAAAAATAATAAAATAAATGCACCTGTATGATTTTGTTCTGTAGCTGGGAGTTTGTAGTTTTATACTGTCAACTCTGACAGCAGATATCACTCATTTTCTGTTAAAATATGGCATCCATGATCTTTGATTAGAAACAAAAATTATGCTTATCATGGATCTTGTTTTCTAGGTTATGATATGTCAGTTGCTCATATCTGTATTATTACTCTGATAGTTTATATGTGTAAATAATCTTAAACCACTATATCAGATCTATTTCTGTAATAGTCTATGAGTGTAAAAAATTTTTAATTCAAATTCTGGAAACATTAAATGGCAGGACAAGATCAGAAACAAGGAGGTCTGGGAAAGAGCAGAACAGAGCATATGAACCTACAAATCAGGACTAGGAAACCTGACACCAGCATAACATGGTAGGCACTGATGTGAAATCCTCAGGGAAACAGGAATCAAAGAAGACCTAGAAAACTTGAAGAAGTGAAATTGTGACAGTGCTCAGAGACAAAGGGTACATGTGGAAGGAAGCAGAGAACAAATCCAAGAACAGGGATGACTGGAGTGCCTTTGTCCATGGCCTATGCTCCCAATGGAGTGAAAAGCGATGATGATGATGAACTTCTATGGTTTTTATTTTTAATCAGATGCAGCTGAAGTTTTCACCTGATCTCTCTCTCTCTCTCTCTCTCTCTCTCATTATAACCACTGTAATACCAATTCTCATACTGGTAAATAAAGGAATGAAATATTCAGAACGGAATAAAAGATAGGAGATATCATTAATAACATACATCACCACCATATGGTTTCAGTGTGCCTTTGTGATATAAAATGCACTCAGCTTCAAAAGATGTCATAATCATGTACCCAAGGTCTTTCAGGGCATTTAGCTGTTTCAAAGCTATGGCACGAGGGGAAGCCATATCCTTCTGACCTTCAGCATCATAGAGGTCACACAGAACATGGCCAACCTGAAAAATTTTGAAATTTGTTGCATTTTTATATTTAGTTTTGCAGCTTCAGAACCGACAATAGAAGAAGTTTTATGGGCAATAAAGAATCTGAAAAATGGTAAATCACCAGGATGTGATAACAGCTGAACTTATTAAAGCAGGAGGAAAAGAATGTGCAACAATCTACCATGCACTATGTGAAAAGGTATTTGGCCAAAAGAATGGAAAAGAACTGTATTCATACCACCGCCAAAAAAAAGGGTAACCTGAAATTATGCACAAACTACAGAACTGTTGCCCTGATTGGTCATGCCAGTAAAATTCTGTTAAAAATCATAATGGGTAGACTTCATAAGGAAACAGAAGAAGAAGTCAATATGGTTCAACCTGGTTTTAGTCAAGGAAGAGGATTGAGAGATCATATATTTAATATAAGATTAATAACAGAGAAATGCAGAGAATTTAATGTGAATCTATATTTATCTTTTATAGACTATTTAAAGGAATTTGACTGTGTACAAAATATATAAACTAGGAAAAAAGTAGGAGCAGCTTTATTACTTAGTGCCTCTAAGGCATGAGAGGATTACCTTTACCTTACCTTTACAAAATTGTGACGTTTTGGCGTGAGCCTTAATCATACAAAAACATACAGGATGAAGAAACAGAGAGAGGAGATAAAAGTATAGATTCACATGAATGCTACTAAAAAAAAATAATTAATTAATAATGAATACAGCACTTAGCTGTAACCGTAAGAAGATGTGGCTTGTTCAATGCCATGTGTCAGAAATGAGCATGGTAGGGTGTAGAGACTGTTTAAATGGAGACCTGTGATGTTTGGTCGGTGGGTCATAACTGGGGGTGGTGGGTGGGGAAACCATGGAGGGGAGAGAGAGTGTACAACACCAGAAACTTTGGAAAATAATGGAAAAAATGGGATTTCCAACACATTTGACACAATTAACATCACTGCTGTATCCAGACCAACAAGCAGCAGTAAGAATAAATGGTGAAACAACAACTTGGTTTGACATAAAACAAGGGGTCCGTCAGGGGTGCATATTGTCACCCTACTTATTTAACTTATATACTGAAAATATAATGAGGAATGTTAGAGAAGATGTAGACAAAGAATATTACAATGCCATAACAATTGGAGGTTATGAAATACCAGAGATCAGATATGCTGATGACACAGTATTACTGTCCACAACACAAAAAGGAATGGAAAAACTAATTATGTCAGTCTGTAACAACAGCAAAGAGCAAAACCTCTATCTTAATGCAAAGAAAACTAAATTGATGACAATCAACAAAACAAATAAGGCAGATGAAATGTGTATCAGTGAGGAAAAATTGGAAGAAGTGGAGAATTTTGAATATCTTGGATCACTACTAACTAATAATGGAGATACAATGAGGGAAATTAAAAGGAGGACATCTATCGCTCTTCAGAAAGTAAAACAACTAAAGAATCTGTGGAGAGGAACAGACAGAACTACAAAAATAAGATTTTTACGGGCCTGCATCTTTCCCATGGTAACATATGTCTGTGAGACCTGGACACTTAACAAAACGGCTGAGAAACACATAAATGCCTTTGAATGTAAATGCTACAGAAGAGTTCTTCAAATATCATGGACACAAAAAAGAACAAATACATCCGTACTACAAGAACTTAATACTGAAGAAGGCTGACTAGTAAAGAGGATTAAACAAAGAAAACTATTTTGGACGCATTAAATGTCATGATAATCTAGAGAAGACCATTTTGGAAGGGTACATAATGGGAAAAAGAAAGAGAGGAAGACCAAGGTGAAGATGGATGCAAGACATCATTGATGATCTTGCAAATGGATGCATCAGCAGCAGGCCATCTTGTTTACAATTGAGAGGCCTACAGGAGAGTTGTTAGGCAGGCAAAGTTCCACAAGGGACATGCAAATGAATGAATGAATTTGCAGCTTCAGAAGATTTTTCAGTGAATGTGAACATGCAGTAAATTACAATGTTGATGGCAAGTGAGATAAAAGATGTAATGATGATGCTGATAGTAATGGTAACAGTGATATTAATTACTGTGGTGGTAATGATATCTATGATTCTCACCTTCTTATCTTTGGTGCAGAGCCAGCTTAGAGGTCTCAGAGTTGAAATATCAGGAAACATTTTGTAAGTTACAGAGTTTAATCTGTTGTAGTGGTTTAATGTGAATGGCACCTCTGAATGGAATCCAAGCACACAAGTGGCTGTAATGAATGTAGTGGAAGGCTGTAATAACATTGCTAAAACTGTAATTAAAACTGCAAATAAAATTTCATACATGGAAATGAAGCAAAGGTGAGAGAAAAGAACATGCACCTAATTTTTTTTTCACTAATATCTGTTCTCCCGTTAGTGTCTACAATAGTGATCTATCCTCCATTTCTTTAATTCTTAACACATATATTGCTGGTAGCTGTGGGCATATAATGCTTTGCCTTTTTTTCCTTTAAAAATATGCATAAATGATGCATAAAGTTTTTTTGGTTGTTTTTTTTAAACCCATAAAAATTGAATCTTTATGTACTGGTGACTTTGTGAAACATAAGAGAGACTTAGAAACACACTGAAAAAGAATATTACCATACAGGAATCTGAAGAGGAATATTAGTGTGTGAATGAATGAATGAATGAATGAATAATCTTTATTTTTAAAGGGTAAAGAATTGGGCATGCAGGCCCGTCTTACATTCTGCCCTACATCACTCCATCTTTCATTCTTCTCACACATTTGATTTAGTACAAATATACAAATTAAATTAGGAAAAAAAAACATATCAAAAGAGTGTAAGATTTAACTCTTATATATCTTATATCTTATATCCTTCCCGTGCCGTTAGACGTCACATAGGGCTCGCAAAGTAGTTCGCCAATTTTTCCTGTCTTCGGCGAGTCTTTCAACCTCAAGATTTAACTACTACATTCAAAGTAAAAGAGAAGAAGTAATTAACCTAATAAAATAGCACTCACGCACACATACACACGCAGACATATACATAAACAAAAATACACTGTAAATACAGATCTTCTAACATATGTTTTTTAACAAACATTAAAATAATTTCTAACAATATCTAACAAGTTGCTTTTCTAACTATGTCATTTTAGTACTTGATGGTTGATAAGCCACGTGTTGGGAGAGTGCTGGTTATTTTATGGAGGCATATAATTACAAGCAAGTAAATAATGAAACAAGTTTGAGTTAAAGGATGAAGTATTACCAATGGATTTTAAATGGTAGGGGAGGGTGTTCCATAGCTGTACTGCAGATGTCTGAGAAGACATGTCCCATATTTCCACACAGTAAGTAATCTGTGTGGAAATATGGGAAGGAATATTACTTATTGTATGAGAGTCTGCTAAGGAATGTTACTTGCTGTGTGGACATCTAAGAAAGAATATGACTGCCTTAGGGGTATAAGAAGGAATATTACTATACGGAAATATAAGAAATAACATTAATTATTATGTGGGTGTATGAGATGAAATATTATTTATTGTGTGTAACTATTCAATTCAATTCAGCCAGAAAACCAATGAAGATGTCTTAAGAGAGCCTGGAGTTAAAAAGCAAATTATAGCAAAGATCAGAGGCAGACAAGCAAGATTTATAGGACATTTTTTGAGAAGAGGAAAATTGGAACACACTGTGGCAACTGGAAAAACTGAAGGATGAAGAGACAGAGAGAGAAGTTACTGGATGGGCTGTCAGTGTGGCTAGGAAGAAAGTCACCGGCAAATCTCATAATCAAGACTAAAGACAGGGAATTGTGGAGAGAAATGATCACATACGCCACGCAGAATGGCATTTGAAGTAACTATGAGAAGGAATTTTATTTACTGTGTGGTAGCCTGAGAACGAATTTTACATACTGTGTGGTAGCCTGAAAGGGAATTTTACTTACTGTGTGGTAGCCTGAAAGGGAATTTTACTTACTGTGTGGTAGCCTGAAAGGGAATTTTACTTACTGTGTGGTAGCCTGAAAGGGAATTTTACTTACTGTGTGGTAGCCTGAGAAGGTATATTACTTACTGTGTGCAATCTCCATTCCATGCTCAGCAAATTTGTGAACACCTCTGCCAACAGCAAATTTTCCCCTCGGCCTGCCAAATACATCGCATACAGTAAACAGGACGGAATCGTAACTATGGAAGCTTTTATCATCCGCTGTTTCCTTTTCTTGGTACATAGCCATACACTGTATGTCAGTCTTGTCGAAGCTACCACAGCGTGGATAAACAGACAGTACATTTATTCCGTTAACTGTTTAATATGAACCGGCTCGAAATATTTTAAATATAACTGCGGTTACTGTGTCATTATGAAGGTATGTATCGGGGGGGGGGGGGGGGAACTAGAATAGTTAACGTGAAATTGCAGCTTGTTTGTTGTTACTACTATAACGTGTCATGGACCTGTACAATTTTTCTTTACATCTGAGCGGGTCATGACCGGCATCGTATTGTTTAACACTATCGCATTAGGCGATATGTACTGTTTGCCATGTTTAAGATGGGTGAAAAATCGATTAATTCTGTGAACTAACTGCAAAATCTATTAAACTTTTGTGCACACGTACCTCTTGTACAATGATTTATATAAGCGAGTCAAGGGTTAGTACTGGTGACGTATTAAAAAGCCATAGTGTTCTCCCTTTGATCAGACTCTCGTCTTGTTCTTCACGAATAATTAGTGTATAAATGTATAAAACTAAGTGCTAAACATATAGACTAAGTCACTGCAGTAATTATGTGATAACAAATGTATAAACTAGAGAAAAGATAGGAACAGTTTTATCACTTAACGAGCATACAGTTGTGACATTTCGGTGTGAACCTTATCATACAAAAACACACTGGACGAAGAAAAAGAGAGAGAAGATAAAATATAAATTCACAGGAATGCTATGTAAAAAAAAAGGAAACAAATAGAATAAAGTAAAATGAATGGGGTACTTAGCTGTGGAACCCCCATGTGCCCCGGGCACTTAAGGTTCAGAGAGAGAGAGATGTGATAGGTGGGGTGTAGTTTTGGTGGGGGGGGGTCATGGAAATGTGAGAGAGTGATACAATGGTAATCTAGGCAGGAGAAGGCAAAATAGGTGATTATAGTTGAGGTAGAGGGGTTGTAATCTGATGCTGTGAGGAGGCTCTGAACTATGTGTTACAAGTGAGAAAGGAGTGAAACTGAATGCAGAGGAAATATGATTGTGGAAGAGGGGAATGTTAGAAGTAGCTGACTTGCAGGTTCAAACCATGTGGTTCCAGTGTCCTATATTCATGAATGTAATGGTTCTCAAGTGCTATGTGGCTTCTGTCATCAGCATGACATTGTTTGATGGCTGTTACCAGAAAATCAGATTTGTCTCTGTGATTGGGACCATTGAAATGGTTAGGGACTGGTTTTAAAGCATGCTGAATGATATCATACAGATGTTTCTGCATGTGATCACCTAATCTGAGACCAGTTTCACCAATATAAGATATCCTGCATCTTTTGTATACAATGGCATATATCACATTATGGGACTTGCATGTGAATCCCTCATGGAGAGTGAGGATAGTTTTGAGAAAGGTGATCATTTTCATTTCCCAAACTACAGTCAAGGTAGCACAGCGAGGGTGGTTACATTTTCTAGTGTCAGTATATGCAAGGTTCTGCTTTAGGTGGCTATACATTTATACATTTTTCTCTTGTTCTTGTCCTGTCTCTGTGGGACCGTGGGCTGATGTTCTTTGTAGCTGATGAGGTGAAAGTGTTCAATCACGGCATTGTGTGGAATAACATGGGTGGGTTGTGGTGGCTATTCTTCCAGGCCTGGAATATAATTAAAAGGCAAAAAAAGAACCCTCATGTATGCACTTTGGATATGTCCATTGGCACTTTAATTTCTTCAGTGCAATGACTGATAAAACTTGTCATATCTTGATTGACCATTCTTCTGATTCTTCTAATGAAGGTTTTTTTTTTTTAATACGGACACCCTTTCCAGCCTAAGAATATCTGCGGACCCCTCATTAAAAATAAAGCAATAAATAGAACCAAGATGATGCTAAGATTTTTTCTTTACTCAGGTTATGATGCTGTGACTCAACATCCTCACTGCACTGGCTGCAAAGAACACCGGCTCACAGTTCCAGGGAGAGTGAACAAGAAAATCCAGTTAATGGTCAGAAATCCTTCTGTGGACCATATGTTGAGTACCACTGCTCTAACACCTCAAGTCATTTGCATTTTGCATCTTCTCTTTTCACTCTTGGTTCCATAATATTGAAAATGATGTTAAATTACAAAGGTGAATCAACAGTTTTTTCTTCTGGCATTTTTTTTATGTTGGATCCATTACTTGTTCTTCCACAGTGAATACAGGATCACCTAAACTAGCTGAGCTGCTCTTTCATTTACGTTACAAATTTTCACTAATAGGAAACAACAAGGTCTTCACACAGTAAAGAGACCACAGTATTGTATGGTCAGACCTTGAGAAAATCAAAAATAGAGAACTTTAAGACATGAGAGAAAGAAAAATGACAAGAGAATTACCTGGGACTCAAACCATGTATTCCGGTAGGACGAGCAACCGTCTAGCCATGAAAGATTGATTGACATTCCTTTTGGGGCAACATTGGGTAATGGGGCGGAAATCATATCTTTCCATGTCTGATGACTTGCTGCCACCTGCTGTAGGTTTTGGATGGAACTTGAATCCCAAAGTTGTACTCTCTCTAGTGATGGTTCTACGCAGTCTCCCTTGGCCTGCCTTGCTTTCTTTTGCCCTTCGCTGATCATGTGAGCGCTTCGTGAGGAAGACTGGATTTGTCCACACTGAGAATGTGGCTGAGATAGGCCCAACGACGTCTTTTGATGTATCTTGATACATAGACTTGGTTTGATTCCTGTCTTATTGATTTGTTTGATTTAAAGTTGGACCATCTGATGTTCAATAGTCTACAGAGACATTTGTTCTCAAATGCATCAAGTCTTTGAGAGAACAGCACATTAATCAACTTAGCCATCTAGCACCCCCAACCATACAATACTGTGCTCTCTTTCATTTCCCTTAACACTATCTGGCCTGGTAAAAACTAGGTCAACTGACAGATTTGTGTTAGCAGCAAGGATGTCTTAGAAAGCCACTTTGAACCATTCTGATGTCCATATTGACAAAAAACATCTATCTGTCCAGTGCCATGCCAACAAGTGTTGGTGGTTATGCTTTTCTACAATTCCCTTTCCATCCATATATACAAGTATATATATATATATATATATATATATATATATATATATATAAAAACATAACATACAATATATGCCTGCATACTGTATTCAAATGGAATATTTTATGTGACTCAAAGAGGAGCCGTGAAAAGAAAATAATGAAATAAGGAAGATGTGTTGAAGAATAAATAAATTATGTCAGTGCTTATGCAGGAATGAAACAGTTTTTGACATCTGTCACAAGAAAAGTCAGATGATAAAATTTTTTAAAAAAACCCTCAAAACAGTGTGACAAATCTGGTTAAGTAGCCATTAAGTTCATATATGAAGGAATGCATGGGTGTATGCCAATACACATACTGAAACAAACAGATAATGTTTGATAAAGCAAGTTAAAAAAAACAAAACAACACAACTTAAAAAATGTAACAAACATCTTTTATTTTAAAAGGACACAATTTAACACAGCAACATACTCAGTTTTTTTTTTAAAGAAATAAAAAAAGTAACATAATTTCAAAATAATTTCTAAGTATTTGTTATTATGTATAAAAACTCTTGTTGATTATGCAGTAGTTTCTCATCAATTCCATTTGCAAGCTCCTGAAAGTGTTATTACATTGATTTAATTTATATACTGCATTCCCTTTGGCCTGGTACCTAATTTGTGTTTGGTAAACTGAAATATTTTCAGAATTTCTCCAAACGGAAAATGTGTTGAATAGTTTTTATTTTCTAGATGCAAAGTGATCAGTACTTTTAGCTCAAGTGGAGTCCTTGACTTCAAAATGAAGTTGTTTATTAAGTGACACAAAATATTTATAGTGTTCAAGTGACAGAACATATTTATAGTGAATCAAGTGTCACAACATATTTATGGTGCATCAAGTGACACAAAATATTTATAGCATATCAAGTGACACAAAATATTTATGCCTGTGTCTTTCTAGGACAAGTTCTGCCCAGTCATGGAGCACCATTTGCATTGAAAAACAGAATGAAATTAACTCAAAAAAAAAAAAAAGGCCTTAGAAACCATTTAACATCTGTAGTGACATGCACGCACACACACACACACACACACACACACACACACACACAAACAATGACAGCAGTGCAAGCCTACCTCTTGATCAGAACAGAAGCTTTGCACATGTTCAAGTGGTACCTTAGCAACATCAGTAGTAAAGAATCTGAAGATTTCAGTCTTTGTCATTATTTTCTATATAACAATGACATGGTCTTAACAATTCTCCATATTATTTTCTGTTTTAATATATCTTAGCTGAACATTGCCTAGAATTTCCTTCTTTCACCTGTCAGAGATGACTACAATGAATACAGATACAGATCTCTTTCAGCTTCAAATCTTTCACTTGGTTCTTTATTCATCACGTCCTTTAATTTGTTCAGCTGAAATTCTCTGCACAGGGCAACATATTCTTGCACAAAGTCCTCTCCAATTGCTTTTGTCAAGACAGTGTCTTGTTCCAAAGCTTGTAATGCTTCATCTAGGCTCCTTGGAAGAGGACTTTCAACCTTTGCTCTCTCATCGCCAGTTAGAGTAGACCTAAACAAAAAAGTGGGAAAAAAAAAATGAATGCTGTATATGATTTAACCAGTGAATGTTAGAACTTTTATCATCAGTATAACCAGGTACTTGGAAGAATATAAAGAGTTAAACAAAGTGGTTCCAGCAAGACTATGATACATCACTCAGAAAACAGAAACGAGCTTTATATGCAAGAGAAATGGAGCAAACAATATTTTTGAACACATTCTTCCTCAGGAGTTCCTTTCTGATTGTTCAGACCTGTTTTATCGATCCATCTAGGATGTTCTCAGTCATTACTCTATTTTATCTACTTTTCCCAAGAGTCCTCTGATCTTCCATTTGCTATCTGACCAAAGAGCACAGTACACATGGCTATTAATAAATTTAAAAAAAAAAAAGTTATCCATGTCAAAATCTTTCTCAGATCCCATATAAGATCCCATATCCCCAAGTTCATTCTGGATAAATGATCAAAACAGATGAAGTTATCCACCACAGAGGTTTAGACCATGCATAATGATTTGGTAACTATCTTACATATTACGTCCTTCCCATGCCGTTAAATATCACACCAAGCTCCCGCATGGTAGTTTGCCAAGATGTCCTGTCTTCGGCAAGTTTTTCAGTCTCATCAAGGGATGTTATGCCCACTGAATTGGCTTCTCTTAACAATGTCTTCTTTAGAGTTTCACATGGTCGACCTCTTTTTCTTTGGCCTGTTGTGTTCCATTTGACAGCTTGTTTGAGGATTCTCTGATTGTTTCTTCTCATCACATGACCGACATATGTCCACCTTCTTTTTCTGATCACCCATGGGACAGGTTGTTGTTTGCTCATCTGTCTGATCTCTGCGTTGTTCTTGAATTCATTCCTCTTTATATGAAGTATTTTCCTTAGGCAATTCTTTTCGAAAGAGTATAATTTCTTGTCTATTTCTTTAGTTGTTTTCCAGCTTTCACATGCATAAATGAAGGTGGATATTACATTTGAAATGAATAATCTTAACTTGGTTTTTGTACTTATAACTTTTGAATACCATATGTTCTCAAGATTCTTGAAGGTTAATGCCACTTTGGCAATTCGAATTCTAACTTCTTTTCTGGTATCAAACTATGCTCAGTCATAAATCATATAACATCTCCCACATTTATATGATGGCTCATTAAGCAGGAATTATGTGTTTGTACCTCACTCTATCTTTGCAGTTGTTTTCTCCCCTCCCCCCCCCACATTTTAACTGATATTCGAGAACACCTAAACACTGTTTCTTTTGTGCATACATTCCCCCACTGTTGCAGCTTGAAGACAGCACTGATACTGTTCATGATAACTAGTCCTGGACTGTGCACAGCAAAAGGCACTTTGACTACAATCTCTTTTGCCCGCTAGTATTCTGGAGTTCACCAGATGAGGTTAATATTCTCTTCAGTTTTGAAAAGTCAAGGAGTGGGGCCCGTTAAAGTAAAATTCTTGTATGACTCATGGGGCATGTAGTTAAATGTAAAATTCCCACACCAAGGTAAGAAAATAGTTAATTTCTTTTAATGACAGAATGTGACAGTCTCCCTTAAAACTGCTTAGTACTTAATACACTTTCTAAGAATTATTTCTTTCTCCTCTTCATTATCACAGAAAAGAACATTTACAAAATAAATTTACAAGCCTAAACTGAACCAAATTTGTCAAAATACACACAAAAAAAGTCTCTCTTTTCCTGCCTTTTGTAACATAGGAAAGCTAAGACAAAATTTTCCTCCATTTGCTTTTGAATGAAGAAAGAAAATTATTAGTCATCTCTTACCTGTAGATACGTGGCGGTGGAGCTTTTAATCTCCTGACAATTCCATCAACACCTGCTGCTATCAGTCCTGCCAGACACAGGTATGGGTTAGAAGCCGAGGATGGCACTCTTTCTTCAATGTGAATATTTGTGCCCTTGGTTTTCACTCGCAAACGAGCATTTCTACGCATGGATGGCAACAATCAGTTACTGATATTGACAGTAACTCATATTTTTTGCAAACAGTGATTACATATGAAATATGTGCGTACATAAGTAGAGAGATGGTGTGTAAAAGACAGGGCATGAGCAGGTACATGATGTCTAGGAAAACTGAGGGGTTTTTTGGTGGTTGGGGGGGGGGGGGCGGGGAGTATTGAAAGTAATATAGTAATTCCAATGCTTTAACTCTTTGTGAATGTTTGCAAGTGGAAAAGATATTGTACAATTCCAGATTTTGTCATTAATTCTTGGTTACAGCACACTAGACTCTCATAGGATAAGAAACATGCCTGGCAATGAGAGTCTGGGTTTTGATTTACAATTATTCTCTTACTTTTTTTTGTTTCTTTTACATCTAAACTGCTTTGCCTATAATTTTTTTTTAGGCTACTCCTACTTATTTGTGCTCAAATACTTACCATGCAAAAGCCTCATGGTTTCTAGCTTGCTAGAATTGTAAAGGATACCATATTTTTGGAAACTACCTCAGTGTAAAATCAGTTCATTTACTGTAATTTTTTTTATTATTGTTGGCCAGAATGCACTAGACATTTGCATTAGACCACGTGCACAATCTGTGCTATATTTTGTGTTAAATTCAGTACCTGTGAGAGGCTGAATTTTTGTGACGGAATTTATGCTATAGCCTCATTTCTGTCCCTGACATCAGAAGTTCAGACACACGTAAAGATTATGCATACTGAGCATCACTTTTAGAGATGTTTCATGGCCAAATGTGATAGTTTTCTGCCCTCTAATGGCTATGTGATCATTCGTCCTGCCTGAGTCTATATATTCTTGGTGAAAGAACACTCAGATTGCTCTTGTAAAGACTGCATTCTGTTCTAAGCTTGTGACGTCTCCTTTCGGCCCTTGAAGTCTTAATTCAAGTGTGCTTTCTTTTTGATGGTTCTTCCATGAAATCATACTGGCACAGATTCATCATACAAATAGATAATGGAGGTAAAAAGGTAAAGGTAACCCTGTCATGCCTTAGAGGCACATAGGGATGGTGGAGGTGCTGGAGATATTTTAATTTCAACAATTAGTTACATTTTTTTTTAAGTTCACTGTTCACTACCTAGTCAATTGTCAGTTCTGTCACTGAAACTATATACAATAGTCATAGTGTAATATTGTGTGAAATCTTCCTTGTGCAATAAAACTTACTTTTTTTTTCTTGAATGTATCAATAGAAGATCAGTTTGGTGAAATATATTATTCTATGTTTTTATTATTTGTAATGAAAAACTGCTGTAAATTTTAGGCATACAGTCATGTGCCAAGTTACAGCCATTTGTTCTTATAGCTGAAACCTATAGAAAAAAAAAATCAGAAAAATATCCAAAACCCATATGAGGCTATAAACATTAAGATTATCAACTGCGATGGTGCAGTCTGCCATACAATGCTACACTGTAGGTATTTAATTTATAATACAGTACTGTACCTCAGATATATGCATGTAGGTGTGCATGTACATTTTTGTGTATTGCTGAAGAGTTATTAAAGTATAGTTCTATATTTAATGTGGTTTGATCCTTGTTTTGTGATTAATTTTCAAACAGTTACTGTGCTAATTTGCATTCTTTTGGTATTTTATATTGGTGATAAATCTGTCTTTTCATTTTGTAACATGTTATAGTACTGAACTGACCTCCCCAAATAATGGCTGAGGTATGGTCAAGTCAACTTATGGTCAATTGAAGGCTGGTTCCAACTGCAGCCATAAGTCAGTGTGTGACTGTATTTTGTTATTCCTCTTCTCTTATATAAATCAGTCAAAAGGAATAACTGAAATTTTACAGAAACACAAATGTAGTAGCAAATAAATGCAGTGTCAAAAAAAAAAAAGGTTGTTTTATTGAAAACTAGAGTGAAGAAGACTAGCAGATTATATCACAACTAAACAAATTCCAAAACTCAGCTATAGTCCTACAGTCACACTGTGGTATAAATAGAAATGAAAAAGCAAATGTTCTTTCCAAGGCAGGGCACAAAATGGAACAGATTAACCAACCAATAATAACATAGCAAGAAGCAAAAGCCAAAAACCATCATCCACAGAAAACTAAATACCAACTGTAAAACAAAAATGAAAATAGAATCAACACAAGACCCAATTCATCAACTACACAGATGCCAGCAAAGCACAATATTTCAACTAATAACAGGATACTGCAGGCTTCTAAACCAGCTTTATCATCTCAAAATATCACATGCAAATGAGTGTCCCTGTGGCTTTTGGATTCAGACACTGGAACACTTTCTGCAAACCTGTCCAGTCTATTCAAACCTCTGACCACAGATCTGACCAGAGGTAGAGGAACTTCTTCTTCTTCTTCTTCGTTCGCTTCTACCACCAAAACCGCACTGTCATCCTACTGAATTTGCGCCCGTGGTTCTCGTTAGGCCCCGCGGTCTCCTGTGTGGTCCCCAAAAGAACCACACGAGATCCACGAGAGGACCACAAGGGTTTCAGAGTATCGCAGGGCTTTAGCCTGTATTCTTGGTGGGTCTATGAAGCGGGATTGCGTGACACCTTGGTTTTCATTGCACCAGTTTAGTCTAGAGTTGGACTTTCTCACCGGAAGACCTCGACGTGTTTAGGATATCAGTGCATCCCTGCTGGGTGAGAGGCGGTAGCCCACCCAGGCCAGAGTTGGACCTTCTCACCGGAAAACCTCGACATGTTTTGAGATACCCGTGTATCACCGCCGGGTGAGAGGTGGTTGCCCATCCAGTCCAGAGTTGGACTTTCTCACCGGAAAACTTCAGCGTGATTAGGATACACAAACATCCCCGTCGGGTGAGAGGTGGTTGCCTATCTAGACTGCCCTGGTCCAGTGTCTCCGACTTCAGCATTTTGTGGTCGTGGCCGCTACCCTTCCTAGTTGTGACTAGGATGGAGCTTTTGTCCAGGAGGACGAATCTTCGCCACTAGTGACTTCCACCCCTGGGTTGAACCGGTTTAGGCATATTATCCCAGTATGGGCATGTTTGGGACGTGACTGACCTCTAGAGCAGAGGTACTGTGACATGCATAGCCTTCAAGATTCAGCCCTGGTGTGAGCTGGTTTAGGCAAAATTCACCAGTATGGGTGTATATCAGGCGTGACCGACCTCTAGAGCGGAGGTGGCATGACATGTCTGGCCATCAAGTTCCACCCCTGGTGTGTGCCGGTTTAGGCAAATTTCAGCAGTGTGGGTGTATTTCGGACGTGGCCAGCCTCTAGAGCAGAGGCGCCGTGGTATGTATAGCTCTCGTAGCGATACTACTGGACATACCAATTAGACTTCACTTTATCCTTTCCACCATCTTTTCACATCGGCACCGCACAGCAACCTTTATTTCTTTTCTGCATTTTCTTCCTTGACCGGGAGGAGCTTCACTCCATGCGCGGCATTCGAAGAGTCTCGCCAGCAGTGTCTTAACCTCTGGGACAGGCCGGTTCATGCATTTAAAAGGGATGGCGACTGCACCCGATATGACTGCACTCAGGACGTGGCCGACCTCCAGGCCAGAGGTGCCATGATTTGACTGTTTGCTTCGCTTTATCCCTTCTACCACCTTTTCCGCAGTGATGCTGCATGGCAACCCCATTTGCACTTTTCTTCATTGGCCGGGAGGAGCACCGCTCCACGCACGGCAGCTGAAGAATCTCGCCAACAGCGGCACAAACAGGGACAAATAAACAGAAAAGATTAACAGAGAAACATACAGGGACAAATAAACAGGAAGAATAAACTGGAACAGAGAAACATACAGGCACAAATAAACAGGAAGAATAAACTGGAGCAGAGAAACATACAGGCACAAATAAACAGGAAGAATAAACTGGAACAGAGAAACATACAGGGACAATTAAACAGGACAGATAAACTGTAACAGAGAAACACACAGGGACAAATAAACAGAAAAGATAAACTGAAACAGAGAAACATACAAGGACAAATAAACAAACTAAAGCAAAAAAGCAAGCTAGGACAGAGAGTGACTAGTCAAAGAGTTTTACATTTTTTTCTTCCCATAACAAAACTTAACAGAGTAGAGGGACTGAATGAAAAACAAGGGCTCAACTCACCCCTGGAGAGGACAGCAGATTTCATCAGGGGGACAGGGCTGCAGACATAGCATGACTAAACTTCCTCAAATGCTGAAGAAGAAGAAGAAATAGAGGGAAGAACTAGTCTGGGTCTTTAAACCTGCATTTTGACCAGTAGACTAATTTTCACCACTGCAGTATTTAGGATAAAGAATAAATACTAAAAGAAAAGTGTATATGTGTAACACAAGCACTTTTCTGTGAGAGATGATGTTTCAACAAGTGGAATTATAAGAATAGCTGCCCTTAAAAAGAGCTCATATATGATCCTCTTCATTTGCTCAGACACTGATGGCAGTCTCTTACAAATGTTGTAGTTAGTCTCTGATTTTCAGCATCACCATACAGCTTCTCTTGCAGGCAGTTGGGCTCTGGCCAAGTCATTTGCTTGAGTGGGTTGTGTATATGCATCTTTGGAGGATATGCTGTGCTGATGTGCATGACCCCATAAAAATGAAGTCAAATGGCATTAGGTAAAGACTTCATAAGCTATGTAATAAAAATTGTTTCAAATTTATCCCAAAAATAAAATAGAAAATGTTCTGATACTTTTTGAAACTTTCATTCTATTGGGTTACCTGTCATTGTAATTCCATATGTTGTCTCCTGGAGTAAAGGTGCTGTGAAGTCTCTCATAACAGTTCACTGTTGGATTCATGAGAGCGGTAAGGGCATTACCATGGTGGATAAGTCCAGCTATCCAGTGGTGAATAATGTCTGAGCACTTGTGTTCATGGGCTGGATCATAAAAGGCATTTCTGTGAAAAAACAAAACAAATTTACAAAGTAGACAGACTTTATGATTTAAAATATTCACATACTAACCTGCCAAATCATGATCTAGAAGCATCTAATCATAACATAATGACAATTAATAAGGCATGTTTTTAAACATCATTTTCCATTTTATTTTTCCTGTGGTTCTTAAATATGATAAGACATAACATTTTTTTTAGTGCATGTCTGGTACACCTCTATTTCATTTCCTTATCATTTGTATACTAAATTCTTCTTTGTGACAGTCTCAGTTATCTTAAGTTCTTACTCTCTCATGCTGACTAGGTTTCATCATCATTTTTTTTAAAATCAATCTCTTTATAAATATATTCTATCTTCTAAAGTCTATGAGGTCTGTGAAATTATTTGTTTTTCCTAAATCTGCTTTATTCTTCAAAATTGCCAGCCAACACAACAGTACTTACTTCCCATCCAGGGTCCATAAAGAATGGTTAAAATGGAGCCCACTACTATATGACTCATGTTTGGGTCTAGTCATAAAGGTTGAGTCTAGTTCATTTCTTTCACTCAGAGACTTGATTACATAGCATAGCCTATGAACAGAATCTGCCATTTTGATTCCATACTGTGGCTGCATTGAGTACTGGGAAAACATCAAAAGGTGACTGAACTGTCTTTCACTGCTTGAACAGAGAAAGTAGTTTTACATTTTACTTTGTAGATGTAACTTAAGGGCTTACAAAAATATCTGCATTTTTCATGAATATTAACAAATTTCTGCTCAAAATCTGAAGTAATGGAAGCTTCAATGACCTGTTATAGCACCATGCAAAATATATAATGTTTATTAACCAACGTGATATGACACTATGAATCAGATCCATACTTCATGCATGATGGCAGTTTTACATCTTACATCCTTCCCATGTCATTAAACGTCACATAGGGCTTGCATAGTTGTTTGCCAAGTTCTTCTGTTTTCGGCAAGTTTTTTCAACTTCATCAAGGGATGTTATGCCCACTAAACTGGCTTCTCTTAACAATGTCCTCTTTAGAATTTCACGTGGTTGACCTCTTTTTCTTCGGCCTGCTGTACTCCACTTGATAGCTTGTTTTGATATTCTCTAATTGTTTATTCTTATCACATGGCCTACATATGTCCATCTTCTTTTTTCTGATCACCCATGAGACAGGTTGTTGTTTGCTCATCTGTCTTATCTCTGTGTTGTTCTTAAATTCATTCCACTTTATACCAAGTATTTTCCTTAGGCATTTTTTTTTGTTTTCAAAAAGAGTCTAATTTCTTGTCTGTTTCTTTAGTTTATTTCCAGCTTTCGCATGCATAAATGAGGGTGGATATCACATTTTAATTGAATAATATTAACTTGGTTTTTGTGCTTATTTCTTTTGAATTTCTATGTTCTAATGATTTTTTAAGGACAATGCTGCTTTTGCAATTCTAATTCTAACCTCCTTCTTAGTGTCACCATCCTGGTCTATGTAGCTGCCAAGGTATGCAAATTGGTTTACTTCATCAACAACTGTTCCTTCTATGTATATTTTTCCTTCTTGATTAATGAGAAGTTTCATTATATTTGTTTTGTCTTTGTTAATTTCAAGACCTATTTTGCTAGCCCAGAAAGACAGGGAATCTGTTTTTTCTTGCACTGATTTCACATTGTCACTGATAAGAGTTATGTCATCAGCAAAATCAAGATGGTCTATTTGGGTTCCATGTACCCAATCAATGCCGGTTTTACCAATACAGAATCCTTTCATTATAAAGTCTATGGAAATTCTAAAAATCAAGGGAGATAATATAATCCTTGTTTCACGCCTGTTTCAGTCTGAAACCAATCGCTCATTCTTTCTTCTGTCTTGACTGCCCAAACACAGAGATCTCTAATGATGCTGACAATGTTAGATGGTATTCCATATAGTCTTAAAAATTCTCCACACTGAATCTCTGTGTATGCTATCAAATGCCTTTTTAAAGTCTATAAAGTTCATGATTAATGGTTTCTGTGTTTCAATAAGTTCTTTAAGTATATTCTTAGAGCAAAGATCTGGTTGAGACAGCTTCTCCCTTTTTGAAATCCTGCTTGTTCTTCTCTCATTGCAGTATCCACTACATCCTTAATTCTATTCAGAATCACTTTACGAAACACCTTTGACACAACTAATAGTAAGGTCACACTCCTCCAGTTATTGCAGTCACTGAGGTTGCCTTTTTTGGGTATTTTAACAATGATTCCTTGTTTCCATTTAGAAGGGACCTTTTCTTCTTTCCAATTTTTATTAAACATTCTCTGTAGTTGGCTCATGTTGTCACTGTTAATAGCTTTTATTTTAAGATGGCAATGGAAGATATAAAAAAATTTAAAACAGGCCAAAATGTAACCTGGAGGTAGAACTAGAAAAACAGCTCCTTGATCATCACAAAAATTATTCTTAGTGATGAAAACTGGTTATCTTACATTTTCTCAACCATCATGCTTGCTGCAGCTTTTCATTCTTTACTCCGCTTACATCCAGAACATAACAAAAAAATTACTTTACAGTGTTTTGATCTAATGCCACAAAATTTGTGGCCTTTTTATGTTTTATAAGCTGTGTTGTGAACTTCATTATTTCTTGTTGGAAAATAATTAAATTTCATAATTCAGTATGGACTCTGAATGTTTTATACATAACATTTGCAGACAGAGAGATATTCAAGTTCCTTTATGTCAGGTCTCAAGTAAAGTCTCAAATCTATTAATCAAACTGTTAAAAAAAAAATCACTCTTGGTTTTGATTACCAGATCAGCATTACCAAAGTGATTAATTATAGCCTACATGAAGCCTTAGAAGTTGTGAAAGTGAAGAAAGTAAAGTAAAATAAATAAAACAATATACATATATATGAGTTCACCATCAAGCATTCAGTAGTCATTTATTCATTTTGATTTTCTTCTTACATCTTTCCCATGCCGTTAAACGTCACATAGGGCTTGCGTGGTAGTTTGCCAAGTTTTCCTGTTTTCAGTGAGCTTTTCAACTTCATCAAGGGATTTTATGCCTACTAGACTGGCCTCTCTTAACAATGTCCTCTTTAGAGTTTCATGTGGTCGACCTCTTTTTCTTCGGCCTGTTGTGTTACCAGAAATCACTGAAGAACAATGCGGCTTCGTCGAAGGAAAAGGTACAAGTAATGCCATATATATATAATGAGAACATTGACGGAGAGAGAGATCAATAGAAGTTAAGATGGACCTATACTTATGCTTCATAGACTACTGTAAAGCATTTGATAAAGTGAAACACACAGAAATTATAAGAATGTTTGAAGACATCAACATAGATGGGAAAGATCTGAAACTCATCAAAAACATATATTGGCAGCAATCGACAGCAATGAGGGTTGAGAACCAAACAGGAGCATTCCAAGACATAAATGTGAGAGTGAGACAAGGATGTGTCCTATCTCCTGACCTCTTCTCCTTGTACAGCGAGAACATATTGAGAAATATAGAGAACATTCCAGGAATATCAACTGGTGGCTACAACCTTAACAACTTAAGATATGCAGACGATGCAGTTCTGATTGCCAAAAGTGAAGGGGAACTACAGGCTTTTCTGGACATCGTAATTCATGAAAATAAAAGTAAGGGTCTTAGCCTGAACAAAAAGAAGACTGAAGTGATGGTCATCTTGAAGAAAATAATACCACCAAAATGTAGCATTACCATCAATGGCACAAATCTGAAACAAGTTGATAGATTCAAGTACTTAGGAATGATTATAACAACTGATAGGGAAATGTCACAGTGAAATAAAAAGCAGACATGCTCAGGCCAAGTCAGAATTTCAGAAAATGAGAAACACCTTGTGCAACAGATCCGTATGAATGGAAACAAGATTCCGAGTACTTAAATGTTATATCGAGCCAATTCCATTTTATGGGTGTGAAGCATGGTCTATGAATAAGACAGTAAAGAGAGAAATGGAGGCCATGGAAATGTGGTTTATAAGAAGGAGGTTGAAGGTACCACAGACAGCCAAGAAAACCAACGAAGAAGTCATAAGAAAGGCTGGAGTTAAAAAGCAAATTATAGCAAAGATCAGAGGCAGACAAGCGAGATTAATAGGACATTTCCTGAGAAGAGGAAAATTGGAACACACTGTGGCAACTGGAAAAACTGAGGGAAAAGAAGACAGAGAGAAAAGTTACTGGATGGGCCATCAGTGTGGGCAGGAAGAAAGTCACCGGCAGATCTCATAATCAACGCAAAAGAATTGTGGAGAGAAATGATCGCCTATGCCACACAGCATGGCACTTAGAATGCTGTGTTACACTTGATAGCTTGTTTTGGGATTCTCTGACTGTTTCTTCTCATCATGTGACAGGCATGATCACTCAAGAGACAGGTTGTTGTTCATTCATCTACCTTATTTCTGCATTGTTCTTGAATTCAATCCACTTTATACTGAGTATTTTCCTTAGGCATTTGTTTTTATTTTGATGTTATGCAGTATTACAACTTATTAGGAATACAGACCCTAAGGTGTGGAAAGAAAAGGATGATACATCTCTTCATACATATGCACCACAGAATAATTTCTGAAACTACAAATATCTAGTTATAGTTCTGAGCTAAGATGGTAAACTTCTGGAAAAAGATAGGAGTTTACTATAAGTGGAAATAGTTAACATATACTCTACCATTCTAAGAAATAAAGTGTGCAGAGAAAATTTAAGTCTGAATAGCAAGTAATAAACATATGGAAACAATGACAATGAAAAAGACTAAGCACCTGACAGATTTCTGATAACAAAAAAATAAGGATAATGCTTCAACAAACAAAACACATGGCTGAGAACAGAAATCAAAGATTCGTAACTCACCTGTGTACAGATAATTTCTGAATGGAGAAAAGCTCTGTTACTGGTATTAACTTTTAGATAGTGGAACTCGCATTAAGTTAACTGTTCAATATGGCAATGGTGGACAGTAGCATGTGGACACCTCTCCTCTATTTGAAAGTTTTTTTTAGACAAATTTAGACCCATATAATTATCTAAATTATACAAGAGACCTCTGATAATGCGGATAAGGCAGTGATACAAATCTTTTTGTTGTGCCCAATTACTTCACATTATCTGTTGTGCATGCTAGGCATTATTACTCTGTCTAGAGCATGTAACGGGTAAAACTAAACCAACCATGGATATCAAACAATGTCACGCAGATGACATAAGCCGGCTGGCACTTGAGAACCGCTGCATTCAAAATTATGGGACGCTGGAACCACATGGGTTAAACTCGCTGTTTAGCTACACGTAACATTCTCTTCAATCATTATAGTACCTCTCCACTAAGTCCACCCCTTCTTACTTTTCAAACTTCCTCACAGCATCACTCTGCAACCCCTCTTCCCCAATCATCTGTTTCAACTTCTCCTAGATAGGTCAATATTGTATCACTCTCTCTCCCCTCCCCAGTTCCCCATCCACTACCCCCAGTTACAACCCACCGACCACGTGTCACAGGTCTCTATTTAAACAGTCTCCACGTTCTACTAAATCCATTCCTGACACACACCGCCAAGTCGAGTCCTACATCTTCAAGTGGAGTCTTCAAAGTGACTCTAGTTGCTCTCAAGCCTCGGTCGATCGACTTGCGACTATATTTCTGCTTGCTGGTATAGTGTCAGCATTAGGTTCTGCTTTTCTACTATTACAGATTTTTTATTGTTGTATAAGCCTCTAACTTGGTCACATCACAGTAGCGTGATATTTCTTTTTGAGGATAAAAATGATGACACTGGTCAAAACCCTGACCCAAGTCAGCTGGAACCCATGATAACAAACTGTTGTGAAAAACGACCAGGTTTGATATGTGACATGAAGATATTAAAAACAAAAACATCGCTTATTTTTATTCATTGGGTGATGTTTGGTGATGTTATTCAAATTAAACTTCATTATTTCATAACTTAAAATTCTCTCCGATCAAAGATGTGTTTTTCACAAAAGCAGCCTACCTCAACCTGTCCTGGCACTGATTCCTCCATCTGTGTCTCCACAGGAATCCCTGATCCAAGAAGCCCCATCATAATGTCGTAGAGGACAGGTATATCCGAGTCCAGTCTTGTCATGTTATTCAATTCCTTGCACTGAAATATCAAATTATATTTAGCTTCTTTTTTTTTATTTAAAAAAAATAGTTTTCACTTTTCTGTGCTAAAATATCACAATCCTTCCTTTTTTTGTACTACAAAATGAAATTATAATTTGCACTTCTCTAAATTAAAGTATTACATTTTATTTTTAAAAAATACATTGAAATCTATTATCATTTTAAATAATTACTAATTTTAAAAAATGATGTCTTCAGTACAGCCATCTTCATCCACATTATACATTGCAGCATTAGGCATATTGAAAAGGGACTTTCTGAACACCCTGTATAAACCACAAACAGTTGTTAAATTAAACAGCTGATTAATCATCAAACAGAATGCATGAGGAATGAACAGATGATAATGACTGCCAAAAACAAGTATTATTAGGTGGCAAAAAATAAGCTTAATAAACGAAAAGAAAAAAATATAATGTGCAATGGAACAAAAGAAATCAACAATAAGCTGAATGAAGGAAAATTCTGAGACATAAGATATTTCATAGTTGAATTTGGTAAGATGAATGTGACACCATATAAAAGAAAACTGATAGAGCTTAGCTTGTGCTGTTTACACAAGTAAGTTCAATATTCTGACTTCACAAACAGTGCTAAAAATCAACAACTTTTAAAAGTTTGACATGAATGTGTGTATCACCATTTGGTGAACTACTTGAAACATCATGAAAATGAAATAGACTACTTGAACTGGGAAACATCATGAAAATGAATTAGACTATATGAACTGGTAAACATCATGAGTCATCAGTGAACCAAAAACAATTCAGAAAAGAAAGAGAATATTGAGTTTCTCTCTCTCTGAACATTGTGCCCAGGGCACATGGGGCTTCTGCAAGGGTTTTCCACAAATGCCTGTCCTTAGGGACATCTGCTCTTACCCAGATGAGCCCTCTATTGCTCAACATCTTCTCTGTTGTTCTTCTCCATGTCTCTTTTGGTCGACCTTACTTCTGTTCCCTTCCCTGTGGTGTCCATCTTAGTGCTAATTTTGGTAGTGAGTTTTAGGTCATTCAGAGCACATACCCCAACCATCACCAGCATCTTTCCTCAATAATTGCTGTCAGTGACTTCATCTGCATTTCTGCCAACAAGATGTTATTTCTTACGGTGTTTGGCCAAAATGTTTTTCTAAATCTTTGTAAACATTTAGTCTGGAAAGAATTTAGCTTGTTTTCTGTGGTTTTGGTGGTTTTCCAGCATTCATTTCCATAGAGTAGTACACTTAGACCATTACTCTTAAATATCCTGAATTTCGTCTTCATTCTTAGTTTTTTAGATTTCCATATAGTCTGCAGCACTGCAAAAGCCTGGTTGAGTTTCTACTTGTCCAAAAAAAAATCAACATAAACATTTATTTTTACATAATAAACTAAGTCTCTCTATTCTAGAAGTTCTTAGCTTTTTTTCCTGCTATAAGCAAAACCCTTAAAATAAATTTTTCACTGCTGATAGAAAATTTCCCCTTCTCCAAGGTAGAGAAAAACCCTTAAAATAAACTTTTCATTGTAGAGAGTAATTCCCCCGCCTCTAAGGTGCATTCACTAATTTGCAGATGATGGAGTGCTTCTACTGTCATGAATGCCTAAAAATAGTTTAAGAACAAAATTTCAGCAAATCATGCAGTCTGCAGCATTATTTGTCAGAAAAATAATGAGACTTACCTACTAAATGGCACTATAATGAGTTTCACCTGATGAACAATGATGTCAAAAGCCTTATCGTCAAGGGAACAGCTCTGTAACACTGGTGATTTTTTTTTTTTGCTTTGTGTGCGGGGGGGGGGGGGGGGGAACCAAATGTAAGCTCTTGAAGAAATAAGATGTTTCTGCCCATTTTACAGCAGAATGCACAAGATGTTAGAAACTAAAGAGTACCTCTTGAAAATTGCCTTCAGCAACTGATGATCAACATTGCTTGGACACTGGCCCAGAGAAGCTCTGTCAGATGACAACACTTTCATATGTGAAAATGGAGGATACAAAAAAAAAGTGCCAATTCTCATATGAAACTCATTCCCTACTACAGAAACACCTGTGTTCACAAATGATACTGCTGAAACTATGTCATCATTTAAAGCATAATATCTATAGTCATTAATAAATTGTGGGAAAAACTTCCAAATGACTGAGCCATATGGAGTCCAACTCTACATAAGGATGTCATATCATTTTAGAAGGAAACAAGAATAAAATATTAAAAGATGCAACCACAAGGAAACTAGACTTTAACATACAAACATTATTTGCTGTTACTTTGGCTGATTATGCAAACACAACTTTGGTAGAATCAGCCATAAGAGGAGCTGTTCAGTGTTCAGCAAAAACCCACAACAGCTTTTATCTATTTGCTTAAAAACTGTCATTTTAGACACAAAACAAAACAAAAAAAAATTAATATTTTGGCCATGAAAAATGACTTGCAAAATTGTGGCTTAAAAAAAATGGGATGGAAAGCTAAAGTAGATAACTTACATTGCCACCCAATGGGTTCAGAGTGCCCTTGTGGAACATGATGTACTCAGTTTCAAATGATGACATTATCACATAGCCCAGCTGGCTCAAGTCATTCAGTTGCTTTAAAGCTATAGCTCGTGCAGAACTGGGATGGTGGTATCCTTTGTTGTCATACAGGTCACAGATTACATGACCAACCTTGAGAGAAAATGTATAGCTGGAAAGTCAAGAGAGAGAGAGAGAGTGATATTAATGATACATGATTGTGTTACTGATGATTATCCACTGTTAATAGTGTCTGTCCAATATATTGTTGGTGGCTACAATCTGATAATTCCGCCAACATACTGTGACATCTGTGCAGCAATAGAACAAGTAGAATAGGCTGTCAGACAACATACTGTGACATCTGTGCAGCAATAGAACAAGTAGAATGGGCTGTCAGACAACATACTGTGACATCTGTGCAGCAATAGAACAATCAGAATGGACTGTCAGACAACATACTGTGACATCTGTGCAGCAACAGAACAAGCAGAATGTGACATCTGTGCAGCAATGCTGCAGCTGGTGACATTATCAGTAATGTTGTTAATAATGACTGTTTGATGTTGTCTGATAAATTTGCTAGTTTCTGATTATGTTGTTGGTTGTGTTTTCTGATAATATTATTGATTGTAACATAACTAATGTTGCTGGTGTTGCATGATATTGTTACTAAGTGTGATATTATTCCTACAGGTGGTGTCAGATAATGTTGTTTGTGATTTATGATTATTATCCATGAAATGTCTAGTAAATATTACAATGCAATAATGATGGTAGCTAGTGGTAGCATACTGAAATGTTTTTTGATGAAGATGACTTCTTAAAATGCAAACTGTGTTGCATAGATGACAAGAATTTTGTTTGAAGTGGTAAACCTTTCTGCTTCCCTTGCAAAGCCAGCTCAGAGGTCTCAGTGTTGCAATGTCTGGATACATTCGGCAGGTGAAGGAATCAGCTTTTGTGTAATGAGGCACCATTGTTGGTTTTTCTGAATGGAAGCCTAGCATACATGTTGCTGTTACAGAAACAAAATTATTACCTGTTTGTTAGTAAAATGAAAAGATGTATTCAGGTTCTTCATAGCAATTATCAAGTATTTGCAAACAGCTAAAAGTCAAGTCTAAAGTCCTTGCAAGCAGCATCAAAGTCTCAAGTCTCAAGTCCCTGCAAGCAGTCTCAAAGACAAGTCTCAAGTCTATGAGTCAAAACACTTTGTAACTGTTGTCTCCCATTATTAGATCAGCAGTGATTTATTACAATATGCACATTCATTCACTCATTTGCATGTCCCTTGCAGAACTTTGCCTCCCTAACAGCAGTCCTGTAGGCCTTTTGGTTGTAAGCAAGATGCCCTGCTGCTGATGCATCCATTTGCAGACCATCAATGATGTCCTGCATCCATCTTTGACTTGGTCTTCCTCTCTTTCTTTTTCCCATTATGTACCCTTCCAAGACAGTCTACTCTTGATTATCATGACATTTAACATGTCCAAAATATTTAAGTTTTCTTTGTTTAATCCCCTTTACTAGCCAGCCTTCTTCAATATTAAGTTCTTGTAGTATGGATATATTTGTTCTTTTTTGTGTCCATGATATTTGAAGAACTCTTCTGTAGCATTTACATATAAAGGCTTGATGGAAATGAAAAAAATTACTTGTATGCACAAGTGGTTGTACTTTAAGAAAATGAAGAGAGTAAAGTAAAATAAATAAAAGTGACATTATTTATACTTTATTCTTCACTTTATCAATTATTTCAACAATAATTTACTGATTTTTTTAAAAAATGTTTACTTAGCACCAACACCTTTTAGATATACAATATTTATCTTTGGTATACTATCAGTGTCCATTAGGGTTGGTTTAGTTTATGAGTTTTTTGTTTTGTTTTGTTTTTTCATTTCCTTCTAACGTAAGGACAGAATTACTTCTGTGAAACAATCCAAATGTAAATTATCTCTCTCCAAAAAAAAACTGTTTTTCTGTCTCTGTGAGAAACATGTGATAATACAGGCATAGCAATGATCTTTTAACAGCTAGTGATATAAATCCTTATGTTTGATGGCATTTGTATGCTTTGTGTTAAGTGTTGTACATAGCTTTGTTGCTTTTGAGGCTATTACCATGTGTAATAAATAGATGGAGTGTTATATAATGAGCTGATGTCACCAAAGAAAAACTAAACAGATCACAGATGCAAATTAGATATGTCTAACAGTGCATCGAAGCAAGCATGTTGTCTTATTAGTACCACGCTGTGGTAAAGACGTTGAGTCGATTGACTAAAAAAAAAAGTGTCAGGTGCATGCGTGCCCAAGTCTCTATAAAAAGACCTTACAACCGTCTCGTGTCTTTTCATATATTTGTCAATAGGTTGCGTTCCTTGCTTTGCGATTACTGTGCGTTTTTTTACTCGCCCTGATATATAATGTAATAGATAATGTAAATTTACTTACTAAATGGCATCTCGACTCCATATTTTGCAAACCGCTTTATATTCGAGCCAAAGGCAAACTTCCCTCTTGGCCTGCCGAATACATCGCACACGGTGAACAGCACAGCGTCATAGTTGTCGATAGTTTCAGTGTTTGTCATTTCCTTATTCTGGTAGAATGATTCTTGCATCTGCACAGTTGATGATTCCTTCCATGTTGGAATTTCATTTGCATCCATGTCTTTGCTGATATCTCCCTTTATCTCGTCCATAACAAGCGACATATTGACAGCACAGTTGATTAGAACTCACATTAGATATCCACAAATGTATCAGTGACCACTCTGAAAAACATTTTTGGGAATATTAATGACGCGAAAAGGGCAAAAATTGGCCCTTTAGTAGCCTGTCGGTGCCGTGACACTTTGTTGTCGATCTTCGGCCCACAAAGTATTTCAAATCGTGAGACTTTCCTGACTTAGCGATAATGCTGATTAAACTTACACAGCAACGCATTTGAAGGACTGTGTTATCCGCAACATTTATATGCTGTAAAATATGTCTACTTTTAAGTATTTGAAGATTTTTACGACAGCTTATTCATATAATATGGGGGGGGGGAGGAAGAGAAAGTTTTATTTTTCAGTATTTATTTTTAAATGTTTATTTGTTTATTTATTTTAACCCAGAAAGTAGAACTGAAATAGTCTAACATTTCCACCGCGTGCAACAGATATTACATCAACAGTTTGAAGTAATAAGACAGTGTATGTAAGTGAATCACCATTAGGCGATCAAGACAAATGCATAGAATGTAAAAGCTTCGAGCATTTAGATACTCAGGCTGTCTTTCAGTGATTTTTTTTTCTTCTTTTACGCCAACAACGCCTGGCTTTCCCTTGTTATCAGAAACCCCGTTGATCTGCTTGTTCTTTTGCTGCATGGTCTCACAGTTTATTGCTGATAGCCTTTTGTTCTACTTGTTCTGTTGCTGTATGGTCTCACGGTATATAAGTGATAGCTTTTTGTTCTACTTGTTCTGTTGCTACGTGGTCTCACAGTATATTGCTGATAGCTTTTTGTTCTACTTGTTCTGTTGCTGCATGGTCTCAAAGTGTATTGCTGATAGCTTTTTGTTCTACTTGTTCTGTTGCTGCATGGTCTCACAGTTTATTGCTGATAGCCTTTTGTTCTACTTGTTCTGTTGCTGCATGGTCTCACAGTATACTGCTGATAGCCTTTTGTTCTACTTGTTCTGTTGCTGCATGGTCTTACAATACATTGCTGACAGCTTTTTGTTCTACTTGTTCTATTGCCGCACAGCTGTAGCAATATGTTGGGTGACAGATCTTTGTTCTACTTGGTTTATTGATGGACAGATCTTACGGTATCTTACGAATATCTTTTTCTAATGTAAGCTCTAATGCTAGATTTTGGTAGTTTATTCACAGTATTAAAGCCAGTATTCCTCCTTTCATAATTTCACAGTTCGTCTCAAAATGACTGTTTTTTAAGCAAGAAGACGCTAGTTGATGTAATATTTGCACAGCATCCTTTTGCTGAATAGCTTATCTCGGCTTATTTTGAATGTGCAAAATCTGCCACACCAGCAGCGTACAATGTTTTTTGTGTTACAAGGTCCAGTCTCCTTACCTTTGCCTCTTCTGTCTTCAGTTTTGGCCATAGTTTCTTCTTTAAACGATGCTGCGAATTTGCTTACAGTCGAACTTCAGTGGCTCGGTCTTTCGCAATTTTTTTTTCTAAATCTTGTGGCTGACAGAAAAATCTCTCACGGATATCCGCGTATTTCAGTTTTCACCTGTTTCGTGTCCTTCTCTCAATATGTTCGCAATATACAGTGGTGGCCAAACCATGGCTCGCGAGCCACTTGCAACGCTTTATGTAGAAGATTGCTCACAGAAATATGTAGGCTGAGGTCCCTTTTTTTAAAATCAGAACTAAAATAATTTAAAATTCAAGGTTTACATTTATTATTTAGCTACAAACTTACGAGCCACTGAATTTAAAAAAAAGGAAGTTTAGTTTTTACTATCAATAGATATATTACGAAACTAAATGATAAATTAAAAGCTAGATTTGAGTTAGGGATTAGAGGAATGTGGAATCAGCAAAGATTACAGAAGAACTGTGGTGGAGAATACGCGGATGCTGACAGCAAATTAATATTAATTCGTCCATGTACTAATATATGCATATTAATTTTTGTAGCGAAATGTGCATACAACAATAAAAAAACCACATGTTTGTAATATTTGTTAATGTTTTTCCTCTCTCAAACATCTGAAGTGTATGCAATATGGCTCTTACCTTGAGCAAATTTGCTCACCCCTGTCATATAAAGTTTGCTAGGAGATACGGCTGTCATCCATTCATCCAACACGACCCAAGCCATCTTAATCTTCTGTTGTTGAATGTTGTCATCGTGGGTGGCATATACACATTTTCCCCCTCTGTTATTAATCCTTCACTACACTAAGCTAATTTTGCTATTTTCATTTCATCTCTGTTAGTGATAAACTTGGCGGGTTTCTGTGAGTGTCTTCTGTCGCTTCGGCCATGAGTCTGTGAGCTTTAGCTGTTCATTGATTGCACTTAACTCTCTCTCTCTCTCTCTCTCTCTCTCTCTCTCTCTCTCTCTCTCTCTCTCCAGAATTTTGACTTCGTTATTTAATGTTTTCTCTATGCAGGGAGAATAAGTTTGGCGGAAAGACACAGTTAAATTTAGAATGTAGTTTTCTGCTATTTTTGTGGTTCTTTTTTTTGGTGCACTTCCGTGTTTATATCGCATCATCATCATCATCAGGTGCCCTGTCAACAAGA
This sequence comes from Achatina immaculata, assembly GCA_009760885.1. Classification (NCBI taxonomy): domain Eukaryota; kingdom Metazoa; phylum Mollusca; class Gastropoda; order Stylommatophora; family Achatinidae; genus Lissachatina; species Lissachatina immaculata. The sequence goes on from CM019713.1 coordinate 35,954,268, forward strand.
ACTGGCGGTTGTTATTCTTGTCCACAACCTAGATCCTCGAAATTTTCCATCGAGTCAAATGCCAACCATTTTCTCTTGCCATCACGATAGATTGTTTATTAACTGTTATCTCAATGGCCGTCCTAATTTTCCATTTATATTTCCTGTTGTTATAATGTTTCCAAGTCCCGCCCCTTTCGCTGTATGTCTAGGAAATGTCATAGTGGACTCGCCTGGATGGATGTCCTCCAAAAAGGAATAATTATAATTCAGAATAACAACCTGTTATGTGACATAAAATGATAATATACTGTCCAAAAAAGGAAACGCATAGCTTATGTAAGCTTCATTTTTTATACGTTATGACAAAAATTTTTTCCCGGGTATCTCAAACCAAACCAAAAATTGTTACCAAGATATCAGGTCCATGATTTAGCGTGGATTTTGCTATTCTCGTGTATAGTCATAACGCAGTAGCTGCCCTTGCTAATCATTCATTTTTTACCATAACTCACGTTGCGTGATTTTTATGATGAGCACAACTCACTTCCCATGCAAATGAAACCCTATAAAAGGATGAGGTTACACAAACAAATTCAGTTAATTTTCAAGCAGACAATTATGACGCGTCTATCGCAAAACTTACAAAACATTGCTATTGGTTGCCTGTAAGCAGGGGAAAGTCAAAGTCAGATTGCCAGGCATTTAAACGTGCAGCAGAGTAACATCATTCGACTTTGGCACCGTTTACAAGCCACTGGCTCAGCTGAAGACCGGCACCGCAGTGGACGATCCAGGGTGACAACAGCAGCTGATGATCGCTTTATTCTGGTTCATCACCTCAGAAACAGGTTTACAACAGCTTCCTCAAGTGCCCATTCATTACTTGCAGGACGTCGTGTGTCTGATCACATTGTCCGGAATAGATTGTATGATGCAGGACTGGTGGCACGACGACCTCAATGAGGTCCTGCTTTAACGAGACGCCATCGCCAAAATCGACTTGTTTGGGCCAAACAGCATCGGCCCTGGACAACTGACAATCAGTGGAGACGTGTCTGATTTAGTGACGAATCTTCTTTTTTGTTGCACCGCCATGATATGCGGAGAAGGGTCTACGTACGCCAGATGAACGTTTTGCCCAAAATTGCGTTGATGAAGCTCCGCCGCACGGTGGTGGAGGTGTAATGTATGAGGAATGATCAGTTTCAACGTAAGGAGTCCATTGGTGCAGATTGAAGTAAGCTTGAATACGCAACGATACGTCAATGAAATTCTTCGACCCCATGTCCTTCCATTTTTGGCTGCGCAAAGGTCTGTGTTTCAACAGGACAACGCCAGACCACATTCTGCACAGTTCACCAAACAGTTCCTGACTGCCAACAACATTCTCACCCTTTCCTGGCCATCCCTGTCTCCAGGCATGAATCTGATCGACCACCTATGGGATGAGCTGCAAAGATGTGTTTGTCGCCGAAACGTTTCTCCAGCCAATCGTCGTGATCTGTGGGAGTCACTCCAGGAAGAATGGGCAGCCATCCCACAGGCACACATCAGACATCTGATCGTATCTATGCCCAGGAGATACCAGTCGCTGATCGATGCAAGCGGAAGCCACACACAATACTAACTTGAGAACCCCTGGAACTAACAAATTCTCGTCACACAGATGCAAGAAACTGTCAAGTGAGTGTTTAAACCGTTAGGTATTATTGTGCGCAATTTGAAAATGTTATTTATTCAATTTTAAAAGCTATAGAATATCAAAGTTATGGCTAAAATTGGGTCATCAGTAGTTATGCGGTTTTTTTTTGGTTTTTTTTTTTTTGGACAGTATATAATGAATCTGTCATAAAAGTCTTTGTTCTTTCCGGCTTCTTGATAAACTTTAAACAATTACTGGATATGTTTCTGTATATATGAATGATATGAATCTAAGGAAGACTATGTCGCTGATAGCTTGAAGTGAGAATACATATTAGGGGAAACTGCTGACAATTTTGAAATCCGTCCTTAGATTCGCGATTCTTAAAGCAGGGCTGCTTAATCGGGGATATCCATAGACATTTGGGGTTTGTGAACTTAATGATAGGGGTATGGGATTCGACCTGTGAACAAGTGCTGAGGAAAGAAATTGTTAGATTGGAATGTTCTATTTTTCCTTTCTGTTCCCAGCTATCCATATATAAAGTAAAAACAAGCTGTGTTATGAAGTCATAGCAGTAGCTGACAGGACTGATGATGATGATGATGAGTTCCACTGTCTAGAGAAAGAAAGGGGGCATTTTGTGATCGTGAAAATGTTAAGAATATTTGACACAGAGGAAACCTAGGAGGTTTTTAGGTGGAGCACCTCACGGAACTAGTTGGACAAACCTACCGTTTCTAAGCAACGCCGTAAGCTAAGCTTGTGTTGCTGCTTCCAGCGTTCTAATTTGTTATTAATGATAGTTAGTTCTTTGAGAGCTCATAAACTTTAGTTCTTTGAGGGCTCATAAACTTTAGTTCTTTGAGGGCTCATAAACTTTGACACTTCAACCAGAATAGTGACATTTCAAAATTCTGTCGGGTATTTTGTGCCCGTCTTTCTTTCAAGGTAAATGTTTATTTTTTTCATCTTTCTTTTTTGTCGTGTTTTTACCTGTTGTTGTTTCTGTATGAGATTACTGAAGAAGGCTTTTGTCTAAATATTGGATTGCTGTATGTTCTTCATTTTTATGTACTTTCTGCCACTCTCGATCTTGCCCACTTTCCTCACTCTTTCTATCTCTTTGTAAAACCGAACCATACATATCTGCCTACCTTTATGACAGTCTATAAAGCTTTTAACATCACTTGCACTTTTTAAAGAGGTGTAAAATTACCGAATGGAAGCTAGGCGGCTGTGGTTCGAGTCGCGATCATTCTCCTGTCATATTTCTTTCTTTCACATCTAAATTTCTTGTTGGCTGTTTTTCTTTTAAATTGCTTATCTGTTATTTTTCTTTCTCTCACGTCTAAATTGCCTTGTCTGCTGTTTTTCTTTCTCTCGCATCTAAATCGCTTTTCTATTATTTTTATTTCTCTGACATTTAAATTGCTTGTCTATTATTTATATTTCTCTGACATTTAAATTGCTTGTCTATTATTTTTATTTCTCTGACATTTAAATTGCTTGTCTATTATTTTTATTTCTCTGACATTTAAATTGCTTGTCTATTATTTATATTTCTCTGACATTTAAATTGCTTGTCTATTATTTTTATTTTTCTCACATTTAAATTGCTTGTCTATTATTTTTATTTCTCTCACATTTAAATTGCTTGTCTATTATTTTTATTTCTCTCACATTTAAATTGCTTGTCTATTATTTTTATTCCTCCCACGTCTAAATTGCATTGTCTACAATTTTCTTCCTCTCACGTCTAAATTGCATTGTCTACATTTTTTCTTCCTCCCATGTCTAAATTGCTTGTCTATTATTTTTCTTCCTCTCACGTCTAAATTGCTTGTCTATTATTTTTCTTCCTCTCACGTCTAGATTGCTTGTCTATTATTTTTCTTCCCCTCCCCCATGTCTAAATTGCTTGTCTATTATTTTTCTTCCTCCCATGTCTAAATTGCTTGTCTACTATTTTTCTTCCTCCCATGTCTAAATTGCTTGTCTATTATTTTTCTTCCTCCCATGTCTAAATTGCTTGTCTATTATTTTTCTTCCTCTCACGTCTAAATTGCATTGTCTACTATTTGTCGAAAGTTAACCATACAGCACTGTGCTAAATTACTTTACTGTACGAAAGTTTCATTTTCCCTTATTTGAAAAATATGTACTTTTCACTTTTTATAAACTTTTTATTCAACAAAACATGTCTGATCACCATATTCTTTCCGTCTTTGTTAATTTAATTAAAACGTTGAATAAGTTTTTGTTTTTTTTCCTGTATTTAAGTTTCATATACTTTATTTATGACACATCACTAATATGAAATATTTGTTACTTTCTGTGGCCAGTATAAGTATTCACACTTGTGTGGTGTTACTTTAGTATTTGGCTCGTCTATTAGTCATACTTGTTTTTAGCAGTACCCATAAATCCCCGCGGACTGTGTCGTATATTATCCAGGCTTTTGTAGCCGGCTTAGTTCAGTTGTATGATGGGGGTCGGGAGAGCAGTGGCGAGAGTAATGATCCCCGGGATACTGTAGAGAAAAGACTGTGACATTTTGAAACTTAACAGTGACATTACAGACAAGAACAATTATGTGGGTCGGCGCCACAAGAGAGTTGAATGTAAACACTTTCACATATGTACGGCAGAGTAACCCTGGCTACGCAGAGCTTGGGTTGGTTGGTTTGGTTTGTGTTGTCGCCCCTTTCAACCGAAACGGGCCAGATAGTTCTTTTCAGTTTGTGGAGTATGTGTAGTACAATGTTGTATATCGGGTACGTGTTTTTCTTGCGGTTTATCAGAATTGCTGAAGCTCCATATCATTGCTGTTGTGCCTGATGCTTTTTTTCTAACTGCGAGCTTCTTGTTTACGCGTAAACACCGGGAAGCTATTGAAATATATTCAAGGACTGGACGGGATGTAGGTTAATAATTCCTTGCTTAAGTTCTCAGGAAGGACGAAAACATGCAAGGCTTATAGGCTGATATCCACCACTAAGCAGTTTAGTTAGTTAATTAGGAAATACCATCATCCCTGCACTTTGGACACTTTCATAGGTGTTACGGTCTCTTCTTCAGTGTGTCCTTTGCCGTACAGTAACTGATGACACCCGTTCTTTGTTGGCTGGCCATTCGTCTGAAGCTCTTGATAAAAGGGAGGTGACTGCAGTGAAACTGGTTCAAATAATAAAAATAGATAGAGGTGTATGGTGCAGTTTTACAAGGCGGCCGAGGGAGTGAGTGAGGAAAAAAGAAACGAATAAAAAGTATGAGAGTAAGATGAGAATGTATAAATGAAAAAGCACAACATCTTGATGATTCGTTCGTTTTCCGATACCCCAGCTTTTACTCGCAGCTCCTTCATTCTTAACAGCGACGCTGATTCACGGGTTGTCAGTGTCCTCTGTTCGACCAGCTTCTCTTATATTCTACCAGCTTCTCTTATATTCTACCAGCTTCTCTTATATTCGACTAGCTTCTCTTATATTCTACCAGCTTCTCTTATATTCTACCAGCTTCTCTTATATTCGACTAGCTTCTCTTATGTTCTACCAGCTTCTCTTATATTCTACCAGCTTCTCTTATATTCTACCAGCTTCTCTTATGTTCTACCAGCTTCTCTTATATTCTACCAGCTTCTCTTATATTCTACCAGCTTCTCTTATATTCGACTAGCTTCTCTTATGTTCTACCAGCTTCTCTTATATTCTACTAGCTTCTCTTATGTTCTACCAGCTTCTCTTATATTCGACCAGCTTCTCTTATAGCACGGATCATATCTGCTCCATCCATTGCCTGCCTTTTCTCCGTGACAGTTGAGTTGTCCAACTGATCTAATTTTTTTTTTCACTTCTACTGACATCTGCATAGAATGATACAAAAAATGAATGTCAGCCAACGGGTCTGTGACACCTGCAGGGATTCGAGCCACTGTTGCCATAGAGAACCAGCCTGAACTTTCTTTATGATGTTAATCGAGTGCTAGATACATGTTTGCGTGTAATCTTGTGACTGAAGCCAGCTCAGTGCTTTTGTCATAGCCATGGCTTGCGTGCAGTCATGTGACTGAAGCCAGCTCAGTGCTTTTGTCACAGCCATAGCTTGCGTGTAGTCTTGTGTTGCCAGCTCAGAGCTTTTGTCACAGCCATAGCTTGCGTGTATTCTTGTGACTGAAGCCAGCTCAGAGCTTTTGTCACAGCCATAGTTTCCTTTGCCAGGCTAGGCTGCTTGTTGTTGCAGCAAAAATACTGTTGGCACAGATCACAAGGATATTTTTTTTTATATTACATCACGAAACAATAGGATAGTCCAAGTATGCTCTAGTACAGTGGTTCTCGATTAACAAAATCCCGCAGACCCTCTGCTGTTTCAAAATCCAGGCCACTAACACCCATAATCTGGAAAAGTTTCGTATCTGTACGGTAGCTATGTTCATTAAATGCAAAAAAAAATTTTTTTCAGAAAATATAGGGTTAACCTTTAAAACGCTAAACTACATTAAAAAACGCAGTACAAACTTGACGACTTTCAAAACGACAACAATGTAGTTAAGAAAAAATAGACAGCAATTAACATCCCTACTTGTTCTGAGAAATGAACAGAATATGAAATATGAGACAGCTAACTAACCTAAATATGGTGAGAGAAAGCATGCATCTTTTTATTCCGAACAATTGCTTCCACAATGGTTCAGTATCTCCTATTTTTAATCTTAAATCTGAATCAAATTCAACCAGATTACTGTGCTTGATCTTAACAATATGTCGAAGACATTTGTTCACAAAGGTATGTGGAACAAAAGGGAACGAGATGCTTCAACGCTTTCTCATCAACTTTCATATGATAATTTTAAAAAAAAAACTTTCACCTAGAATTGGTCCAGTCTGCATTCTTTGAAGCGTCACAAGATATGTCAGCAACTTCATCTTGTTCCTCCACACATGACCCACCGAAACATCGTTTGTTAAACATTTCATAGTGAAAATAAAAAAGGAATTTGAGTTTTTGTCACAGACACAACCCCCCCCCCCCCCCCCGCAAGGCAGGTTCCAAGGGGTTCGGGGGCCACCAAGTTGGTAACCACTGCTCTAATTCACTACACCATCCATTTCGGACGATGACATTTGCTCGTTAAACTCCAAAGTACATGTGCCATCCCTGGATATATATATATATATATTCAAGCTTACGTAGGGTTTTTCAACTTAAGCATATATTCGTAGTAGCTGTTCAGCCTAGCCTCATGGAGGATTTTTTAAAAAAATAAGAACGAAATGTGCTCTCATTTACGTAATTGTGCCAAGAACGTTAACGAGATTGTAGATGTTACGCAGATGGAGGATGTTGATTTCAAAATAAAGAGAGTGGATTTTTTAAAAAAAATTACAAAAACTCAGACATTCCGTTGCTTAGATTCCGTCTCCCGCAGGTACGAAATTTTTTTAGACACATTCATACACACGTGATCTCCTGCAAATGTCTAGTGCATACTGGACTTCTGTGTCATGATCTCTTCTCTTCCCGGGTGTCACGATTTTATGCCAGACAGACTTTGATAGTTTTGGGGGGTGGGGGTGGGGTGTACAAAGTTGCGAAATTTATTAACGCGCTGTTGTCTCGTGGCAGGGCGGCTGCTCGTCTTACCAGAGTCAGTGGTTCAAGCCAAATCTGAAATGTTCTGTCAACAGACAAGGCACTTGGCACTACACTATCGCGGCACCGTAGTGGATTCGGTTTAGGAACTTCAATGTTTGACCACGCGAATTCCACTAAAGAATCAGCGCGAAACATATACATTCATTACTGACAAGATTTCAGTGGTTTCGACTCATTCAGGTTTAAAAAAAAACCTTAGTGATTAGTTGGCTGTAAACTTATCATTTTCAAAAGCGATTTTCGTCATATCACCAATATTGTTACACGAAGATCAGCAACCGGTATTTTAGAAGTGTCTGGGAAAAAAAAGGAGTCACCTCTTTGGCGTCTCGTTAAGCACACTAGTTCTAATTAAAACTCATGTTTTTATTTCTATCCCCCCCCCCCCCCCCCCTTTTCCTGTCATTTTTGATGGGTTACAACTAATTCTTATTATAAATCTCGTCCATCAGTACATTATCCGAAGTTTAAGCAGTTAAAGTAAGTGTACAACTTAATGTGAGCTTTACCGTGACCTGCGTAGTCATCCTGAATAATTAATGTGGCCATTTGCCAAATAAGGTTGATTGTCCGTGCTGAAAGGAGGGGAGAGAATTGTTATACTACGTTAAGTTACTACAATGGGAGAATCTAGTTGGCGCCGGTAATACTTGATAAATGGCGGGAAAAATCCGGGGCTGCTTGGTCACTGAAGTACTCTAACAAATGGAAATGACACGATGTGGGGAGATTTCTGTTGAGACTTTGACATAAAGTTTGGTATAACTTTAAAAGGTGATCACCGAGGACATGGCGTTTTATTTTGCTTGATGAAAGCGAAAGAAGATTACAGTATTATGTAGCAAATTCTGCTGCCATTACTAAAAAAAAAAAAAAGAGAAGAGAGGCGACCGCCTAAGTCGCAGATCTCAGAGGAGCTCAGTACTGATCTATGAAGGCATTTTTTGGGCGCAGTTTCCTGCAAGTTACAGCTAAATGCTCACCGTTTCTTTACATATTCCCCCCCCCCCCCAATTCTTATTTGCTACATACCATTCGTGTGAATTTATATTTTATCTTCTTTTCCTATTTCTTTGTCCTGTATGTTTTTTTTTTTTTGTACGATTAAGGTGTAAAAACTGTGTGCCCATCAACCAATAAAGCTGTCTCTACTGTTATTTTAAATAGTTCCAACATCAGTTGACGAAGCTTTGCTGTAGTGACTTTGTGTATACAGTATTTATATATTTAGTCTTTTATAAGTACTTCTATCCAAAAACTATCTGTGGCCCATGAAACGGACGGTTGTATTATTATTATTATTATTGTGGAGACAGTCTTATCAAGGGAGCAAAAGCAAATTCTGACACCCTAACATGTGTACAATATTCAGTTGTTGAAATTAAAGAGTCACTGATACAGACAACAGTCAGATTTCACTTATTGTAAATATACACAGTTATAGTTCTCTGGTAACGTCCAGAGCTATTTAGAAACTAGCATTTATTATGTCGAGATCTACAGGCTACATTATAGGGAACAGTGATTGGCGAAGTCAACATATCAGATCGGGAGTATGTAAAACTCTTATTAGAGTGTTTAAACTTTGATATCAAATGGCTGGAGAGAGTAAGATGTCCACGGAATATATCACTGGTTTCAAGGTGCGTAATCATAAAACGTTGAGAACCACTGATCTAGAAAGCATTTTCTATATAAGAACCAGCTTAGAAAGTCAGTAGTCAGAACATTTTCTTCCTCTTTCTTCTTCTTTTCTTTCTCTCCCAAACTGTGAGCCTGAGTTCTTTGCTGCCGATACAGTGTACATGTTTAGGCACAGCATCGTTTCGGACAGGGAGCGGGTTACGGCGTCTCTTTTCTTTCTCTGGCTGGAGCTAAAAGACAAGGGATGTGCAGTGCTTCTTTAGCAGACTCTACCGCCATGAGGACAATGGTGATCCTTGCCTTGTTAGCCAGGATAGGCCTTTTACTGTTGGTACCAGCGGAAATTTGAGACAGGATCGAGTTCAGCTATGGTTCGCCAACCCTGATGATGGCATGTCAGCTATGGTTCGCCAACCCTGATGATGGCATGTCAGCTGTGGTTCGCCAACCTTGATGATGGCATGTCAGCTATGGTTCGCCAACCCTGACGATGGCATGTCAGCTGTGGTTCGCCAACCCTGATGATGGCATGTCAGCTGTGGTTCGCCAACCCTGATGATGGCATGTCAGCTGTGGTTCGCCAACCCTGATGATGGCATGTCAGCTGTGGTTCGCCAACCCTGATGATGGCATGTCAGCTATGGTTCGCCAACCCTGATGATGGCATGTCAGCTGTGGTTCGCCAACCCTGATGATGGCATGTCAGCTATGGTTCGCCAACCCTGATGATGGCATGTCAGCTGTGGTTCGCCAACCCTGATGATGGCATGTCAGCTGTGGTTCGCCAACCCTGATGATGGCATGTCAGCTGTGGTTCGCCAACCTTGATGATGGCATGTCAGCTGTGGTTCGCCAACCCTGATGATGGCATGTCAGCTGTGGTTCGCCAACCCTGATGATGGCATGTCAGCTGTGGTTCGCCAACCCTGATGATGGCATGTCAGCTATGGTTCGCCAACCCTGATGATGGCATGTCAGCTATGGTTCGCCAACCCTGATGCTGATATGTCTGCAATGAGTCGCTGACTGTCAAATCGGACAGCGTACCCCCCCCCTTCCCCACTAAAATCAGAAACTATAAGTGCTTTCAGCATTATTTTTATATCTTGGTGATGATTACTCAGAATCTGCGCTAAAGAGAACTAAAATCAAGTTTTATTTGACGAAACGAATACACAGCGTGGTCGATGAAGCCATTGACGTGGATTATTGAGGACAGACGTTGGTGACAGTTGGGGGCGTGTACTCAGGATGACAGGTGACTCATTACCAATAACGGCACTGAAACGGATACCTCAGGGAATCCGGAGTAAGGCGGGGCCAAGGGAGACATGGAGGGCAACAGATATGATGCTGAACATCAGAGGGCTCACCTGGATAAGACCGAAGGGAAAAAAAGGCGAAAGACAGGCAATTATGGAAAACCCCTGCGGAAGCCCATGTGCCTTGGGAACCTAGAGAGAGAGAGAGAGAGAGAGAGAGAGAGAGAGAGAGAGGAGAGAGAGAGAGAGAGAGAGAGAGGGAGGGAGGCAAGCGTGCTCGCTAGATGGCTGAATACGGCGGTCTAGTACTACACTCGGTAGTTTGAGAACCCCTTTACCCACATTAAAGACAGAGTTTCAGAAGCGTTGTTACAGATCAAACAAAATGTCACTGATCTCGTAGTTGTCTCCAAGAAACAGATCATACAAAATGTCACTGATCTCGCAGTTGTCTCCAAGAAACAGATCATACAAAATGTCACTGATCTCGCAGTTGTCTCCAAGAAACAGATCATACAAAATGTCACTGTCTGGCAGTTGTCTCTAAGAAGTTTTCATACAAATATTTTACTACATACAAGTAGACACGAAGACACAAGCGAAAACCACATGAATGCTGAAAAAAAAATTAATGGTAATGGAAGAAGGCATTTTCTCTGTGCGATGGAGATGAAAATGAAGGGAAAATATTGATGCTCAATGGACATCAATTTGACAGACGTCGTGAAAGTAATGAACTGAATATTATTCTGTCATTTATTTATGATTCTGTGGAAGGTGAAATTACAACATATGACATGATCTGCCGTATTCACAAATGGCGGGGAAATGTGACGATTTAGGGTATAGCAGAAACACTCTTCCTCTCTTCTTCTACTTCTTCTTCTTCTTCTTCTTTCCGAGCTCATTGGTGCAGATAAAGCGTCTCCATTGCTGCAGATAAAATGTCTCCAATGTAGCAGATAACGTTCGTCTCCATTGCTGCAGATAAAGCGTCTCCATTGCTGCAAATAAAGCGTCTCCATTGCTGCAGATAAAGCGTCTCCATTGCTGCAGATAAAGCGTCTCCATTGCTGCAGATAAAGCGTCTCCATTGCTGCAAATAAAGCGTCTCCATTGCTGCAAATAAAGCGTCTCCATTGCTGCAGATAAAGCGTCTCCATTGCTGCAGATAACGTTCGTCTCCATTACTCTCTATTCCTAATCTTCTCTCTATAGTTTGTGACAACCAAATTCCTGTATATCCTGTGTTGTCGCTCTATCTCTGCCTTGGTCTACCCGCTTGGTCTTGTTTCCTTCATCTCTTTTACATACATAATTTTCGTTTGTCTGTTCTCTTCAATTCTTTCTACCTGGCCCAGCCATGTCACATGGTGTGGGTGCCTTGTCGTGACGTGACAGCTCGTGTACCCTGAACCACCCCCAGAGCTATACCCGCAGGAGTTTTACTCCAGGCAGGTCCAACCAAGCTGGGAAGGTCTGTGAGGGTAGGGGTCAGACGAAACTTGCACCCTGGTCCTCCATGTTGGGAGTTGGAGCATAGGGCCAACGACCCCATCTCCTGAAAAAATAGTGTTACAGAACAGTTAGAGAAGTACTCTAACAAACTAAAATAATGAAGTGCTGGATGTTCTCTTACAATACTTGCAATTAAAGCAGGATTCTCTGGGATTCTGTCTTCTGCTCTTCTATGTGCAGAATGTAAACTGTAGATGTAAGCTTATTGCTTATTGTTATTCATCTCTGTCAATTTCACTATTGTCCACTGTAGTAATGTTCTTTCTTGCATTACTGTTAGCTTTTATCTCATTTTAAAATCCACGACTGTTCTATGTTGTTATGTTTTGTTATTCACTTCGCAGACTTACTTGCTCCCAGGTACGTTCATCCTCTCTCAGTGCCAATAGTAATACAGAAACAGCAACTTTATAATTTGAAGTGACTTTAATGATGCACGGGGTGACGATGAGTCGATGAGCGATATGACGAGGACGACAAGACATCAACAAACTCCGTGAGCACAAGACTGGACGTAATTTACAATTCCACGACATAACATGTGTTCCCGGCAGACGTTTGTCGCCATCAGAACATCCTACCACACATTATTCTACAACTCTTTCCTTAACGACTACATTTCTAACAACCTAAATCTACGTCTTGTCCAGACGATACACAGAACACAACTATCTCAGTCATATGATTTCTCTCTCTCCTGACCTTTTTCCTGTCATACCTTAACCGTGACCTTCGTGCAACCCGAGACAAAGCAGATGGACTCTACTCACAGACAGCTGGCTGATTTAGAGGATAACTCTTTTATATTAATTTTTCTAATTCTCAGATGAGTTACCTATCTTAATCCTAACATTCAATATACTGTTATAAGTGTATACAAGTTTAAACAAATAAATTGAAGACGGCGCGCTGTGTTTCTCTTGCATGTGGGAGGAGCATTACATTATAACACAAAGCAATGAATAAAATGTTTATTGTCTGCCTTCAATATAATAGAACAGATACACACAGCATCAGTGTAGTAAGACTGAAATAGTATGTTCACATGAAAAATCAGTCTCATCTATAGGATACTATTCAGGTTTATCTAATTATTAGCACTGGCAATCAAGCGAATATAGTGACTGAGTCTGTACATTACAGGATGTTTGTTCTTACTTGCCAGAGGATGATCGATTTTCAGAAGCAATTCTCCAATACTAGTTTTCTGTTAAAGACTTCACTTTCTAGTTACACTTCCGTTACTACATTTAGAAACAATATAGGCACAGTCTGAACATGTCGCTGTGAGAAGTTGGTCAACTTGCTGAAGACCGCATTGCGTTTAGGGAGGCTGTGAGAGGGACAACTTTCTGGAAAGAACACGTCACATGACAGAGATATACAGCAAGTTGTCTTCCAGATGTAATTATACTCACGTGAAACAAAAATAATACTGCAAGTTGTCTTCCTGGTGGCATTGTACTCATGTGAAACAAAAACAATGCTGCAAGTTGTCCACCTTTTCCTGATTATATGGAGTAACATATGGAAAATGGAACCCTTAAGACTCCGTTTCATCACCAGGGCTGCTTATGACCTGCCTACAGGTTCAAAACCTACACAAATAGGGTGTAGCGGAAGACCCAAAGTGCCCTCTCTGCAACGGAAGACAAACGTTGGAACACGTGCTGTCAGCATGCAGAGTGGCATTAGCCCAATGACGCTTCACGTGGCGGTACAACAGAGTGCTGCAGGAACTAGTAGCTATCATAGACAGGGCAAAAGATAAGGCAAATAACAGCAAAAGAGCTAAGTACTTTGTAGGTGCTGGAATGACATCAAATATTGAAATCATGGACGTTCCCTTATCATCACTGCTAAATTATAACTGGGATGTTATAGGGGACCTACCAGGAAGAAGAGAATACCCAACTGTCATCAAAAACACAGGAATGCGACCGGACACCGGACTTTGTAGTGTAGTCCACAGCAAAACAGGAACTTATAAGGATCTAGCTTATGGTTCCATATGAAAAAAAATAGAGCAACAACATGTATTCAAGAGTGAGAAGTACAACGATCTGGTCAAGCAACTAAGGCAGATGGCTGGAGTAAGGCAAAGGTATTAGCTGTAGAAGTAGGAGCAAGAGGATCAGTGGCATCACCGACAAAAGATCTGTTAGAAACTGGGTATAAAAGGACAAGCAAAAGCGAGGGCATTGAAAAGCCTTTCAGAAACAGCAGAAAAGGCCTTATGCTGGCTGTGGAGCATGCGAAATAAAAATACAGAGAACTTAGTTAATTTCATTTGTCACATCTAATACCGATTCCTCATGACACAACGGCTTAGATGCACTGCAAGATGCAGAGCTACTTGGAAGACTGTGGTTCAGATTTGTACCGGGATAGTACAAGTGGAGAGAGAGAGAGAGAGAGAGAAAGAGAGAGAGAGAGAGAAAACCAAAAACAAATCAGACCCGTGGAAGTCATGACCCAGAGCCTCCCTTCCCCCTTTCCACCTCAGAATGTCAGGAGTTTAATAGGGCCGAAACACTTGTCTGGGGGGGGGGGGTACATCCTCTGATGATCTAGGGAGTTGTGTTGTTGTTCCGCTCTCTGCAGTAGAGAGTTTCCTGCACACGCACGCCTCGTGTTAGCGCAATAAAACGCCTCTGCCGAGATAGAGTTGCTCATTTCCACATGATCGCAGGTTGATACCTTACACATGCAAACTTTTATATGGAGCTGAAACCTTAACATACGCTGCAGACTTTTTTCTTGTGCTTGTTTAAGGTTGAGAGAAGTTTGGAAATTAGAAACACATGTGTATTTCTTTTTTACATTAGCCTACTTGATGAGAGTTGAAACACTGAAACAGTTATGTGTTGCGGCCTTAAACACGGAACTCCCCAGCCCTCACCCACCCACCCCCCCCCCCCCCCCCCCCGTTTTTTTATACAAAAGGGGAACAAATTCCCAAAAGAGGACGAAAGAAGCGTTTTCTCCTCCGGAACCACTGATTCTCCAAACTCTTGTCTTCCTGTACCCGTTGCGTTTAAATCAGGCTGTTCTTGTTCATCCGCTCCGCGTCGTAAACACGAAAAATAGGTCCTTGCTCTAAGGCCATGAACCGCGGATGTAGCGCAAGGGTCATAGAATTAGTTTATCAAATAAGACATTGGGTAAAGGTGGGTTTTTTCCAGTATTCCACATAAAAACACATAACACTAACTTTATACAGCATCAGTAGCTACAGCGTAATTAATTTCAGTTTCATCATCGTAAATTAAACGATCAAAACAAAATTTATACCCGAGAGCTGAGGTAACCCTTCGGCTCAATACAGTTCACAGAATTTGAATAACAAATAGTTACGTCTAAGGTAAAAAGATAAAGGTAATTCTGTCCTGCCTTAGAGGCACATAGGGATATGGTGTTAGTGCCCATATTTTCCTCTAAGGAACACAATATATCCATATGTATTCGCGCGCACACACGTATACAAGCTCAACCCACAAGCTCAATAAACTCTCCAGAAATGCTGTTAAAAATGGAGACGGAGGGGGGGGGGTACTAATTAACAGGCTGTAGTTTGCTGTATCTGAGGCTTTGCAACCGAATATGAACTCTCTGAATAAATTTGGGAAAAATGTAATGTCGAATTACGATGGTCACGTGACGACAGAAAAATTGTTCATGGGGGCAAGACTATGCCCGACCTTGGACTGAAACTGGAGAATGTTCGTTGTGTTCGTTTAAGGTGTTTGAAATTAAATACAGTTTGTTACGGACATTTGACTCGTTTTGCTGACAATGAGCACAGAGTTCGAGAAGTTTGTCTAAGGGTTTCTCGGTTACAATTAATCCTGGTGTTGTATCGGAGATGCTATGTCCTAACAGTGTCTGGTCAGTCAGCTGTCCAGTCTTGGCCCAGCTGACTGACCAACGATCTGGCACACATTTTAAGATTTTTCAAAATGTTCTAGAAAGTTCATGCATCCTATTTTCAGTTTTAAAAATTATTTTGTTTGTGCAAGAGGAACGAGCCACTACGAAAAGTCAGGTGTAACCATGTAGAGAGCGACTATGACTGGGGAAAGTTGGGAAAAGAGAGAGCGACTATGACTGGTGAAAGTTGGGAAAAGAAAGAGCGACTATGACTGGGGAAAGTTGGGAAAAGAGAGAGCGACTATGACTGGGGAAAGTTGGGAAAAGAGAGAGCGACTATGACTGGGGAAAGTTGGGAAAAGAAAGAGCGACTATGAGTGGGGAAAGTTGGGAAAAGAGAGAGCGACTATGACTGGGGAAAGCTGGGGAAAGTCATCTAGAGAGCGGCTACAATGGGGAAGACTGGCGAAAGACGGTAACATGTAAAGACGACTACGACTGGGGAAAGCTGGCGAAAAACCATGTCACATGGATAATCATTCTTTACAGAGGCACTGCTTCGCATGAGGAGGAAATAAGAGTCAAAACAGAAGTTTAAAGCAGAGTGAGAAAGATACTTGAACACAAACCGGTCTTATGTTACTGTGGCTGTTTATTCCTGTCAAATTTTGGTAGAATCATCCGTAGGAAAAGCTGCTTCATATAAATAGACTTTACAGCTTCCACAAACAGCTGACATCTAAATGTTTCTAAATCATTTTCTAAAATGAAAAGCTGACATTTCATTACACAAGAAAGGGGACTATCCGTCGGAATGTAGATATGGACGGCGAACTGGCTGTTGCAGTGCGTATTGATGTTATGAAGATAATAAAAGCTGTTGTCTGCTGTCAAGGATACTGTAGAGACTGACAGTTCTGAACTGAGAGGCCTCGTTTTGAATGCGCGGCTTAACAAAAACACCTTCCGGTACAGAAATATTACACAGGAGAAAAATACATTCTGCAGTACATTCCAAATTTAATTGAAAAAGAAATTTGCAGGGCGGCTTTCTTTTTTCTTTTTAATTTTAAAGGGCGGGGCAATCAAAAACGTCTGAGATGATGTTAAACAGTTTTATTTATTTATTTATTTATTTGTTGTCTCTGGTTACATGCGTTGTTACCGGAGTAATGGAGAGATGTAAGAAGGCTTCACGATTACTGAAAATTGCACTGATGTTATTAATGCATGCAAATCCTTTGCAAGTTTTTTTTTCTGCTGATGCTGCTGCTGCTACTACTACTACTTCTACTACTACTATAACAATACCACTACTACTACTACTACTACTACTACTACTACTACTACTACTACTACTACTACTACTACTACTATACTACTACTACTAATACTACTACTACTACTGTTGCTGCTACTACTACTACTACAATACTACAATACTACTGCTACTGCTACTACTGCTACACTACTGCTGCTGTTATTACTACTACTACACTACTACTACTAATACTACCACTACTGATGCTTCTGCTACTATTATTGGCAAACTGCTACTACTACTACTACAGCTGCTGCTACGGCTGTTACTACTACTGCTGCTGCTACTACTACTCCAATTCTACTACTACTGCTGCTACTACTACTACACCAGTACTGCTGCTGCTGCTACTACTATTAAATTTATCCAGCTAAAATGACGAGAAAAATAAAAGTATTAATGTTACTCTAATTGGTTACATTTTCAAGCGAAATGTTACGCCTATCAATGACATCCCCCCCCCCCCTCCTCCACATTTCAATGCTACTTCATCTGGAGTTACTTACCACGGACATTCAACATTTTAATTAGTCCTAGAGAACACTGTTGAAAATATAAGAGAGATTGATTGATTGATTGATTGATCTTTATTTCAAAAGGGTGAAGAATTGGGCACGCTGGCCCGTTTGACATTCTGCCCTTTATCATACATCTTTCACTCTATTCCAGACATTCTACAAATATGCTGTTCATGTAACAAACATAATTAACATTGAAGCTGAGAGACATAAAATAAAATATAACATTTACGTTTCGCTCTTATCCATCCACTCAGTACAGATGTAACTATATACATATAGCAATGACTATCTACTAAACAAAAATTTTGGGACTGTTCAGAATAAACAATTTATTATATAACTATTCGGTGTCTGTAAGAGCAGTTTAAAATAACTTTTAAGTTTTATGATTCATGGAGGCGTGTAGTCCACATCAAATAGATATTGGGAAAGTTGGTAGTTGCAGGAAGGAGTATAATTTATATTTTTTATACAGGATGGGAGGGTATTCCAAAGGTGAGCAGCAGAATAACTAAAGCTTTTCTTGTA
The DNA here is from genome assembly GCA_009760885.1 of Achatina immaculata. Lineage (NCBI taxonomy): Eukaryota > Metazoa > Mollusca > Gastropoda > Stylommatophora > Achatinidae > Lissachatina > Lissachatina immaculata. The sequence continues at coordinate 35,972,214 of CM019713.1, forward strand.
AAGATCAAGTCTAAGTTTTGGAAGAAATATATTGTTCAAGCGTTGGCTGCCCTTTGAGCTAAATTTAAACAGATTCCATAGATAAGGCAAGGCTTTGTTGAAGAGGGACCTGTCCTTAAGAAGCAGTATTTTAATACGTTTGTGCTGATTAGTTGTTTATGCTTGATCTTTGTCACTAATAAGCTTTACTGCTCGCTTTTGGAGAGCAGCAAAGCCTCTTTGTATTTGACACTGAGCAACCATCCCAGACTGTTGAACAATAGTCTAAATGTGTTCGTATATGTGATATGCAGTATGTCCTCTTTGTGTCTTGATCGATGAAGTGCTTAATTTTGGTTAACTAGTATATTTTTTGTGCGATCAGTTTTGTTAGACTTTGCACACGAGAGTTCCAGGTCAGATGTAGGTCAATATTAAGACCTAGTGTTTTGTGCTTGTTAACGTTTTCTATCTGTGATGTTTCCGTGCTGAGCCGAAGTGTTGCTTTTGTTGCGTTTTGTAGCTTCTGTTTTGTTGTTACGATCATTGATTTTGTTTTATCGGTGTTTTTAATCATGCCATTGTTTTTGCTCCATCTAATCAAATTGTATAACTCGACCTGAAGAGTTGATTCTAGATTAATACAATCGTAGTCACTGGTGTAGACTGTGCAATCACCGGCAAAAAGGTCACAAGAAGAGTGTTTAATATGAAGTGGAAGATCATTGATATAGATAGCAAAGAGCAACGGGCCTAGAATAGAACCTTGCGGAACATCAATGTCAGCTATAGCAGAATTTGATAGAGAATTGTTGAAGAATACTACCTGTTGTCTGTCTGAAAGAAACGATGCAATTAATTTTATTAGGCCAGGGTGCAATTTATAAGTCTTTATTTTTCTTACAAGAATATCATGGTCAGTCATATCAAATGCCTTTTTAAAGTCGACAAAGATGGCTCCACATAGTCTGTCGTCGTTTATGTTTACTAACCAGTTTTCTGTCATTTTGGTAAGAGCTGTGTGGCAGGAATGATTGGGTGTAAAGCCTGACTGGCTGTCTATGAGTAAATTGTTCTCTTGCATGTGTCGTAGAGTTATTTTGTGTATGTGTTTTTCGAGTGGTTTTGATAATGAGGATAATATGGATATTGATCTATAGTTGGTAAGATTGTTGGATGAGCCAGATTTAAAGCGAGGATACACCTTAGCAGTTTTAAAAGCCTCGGGTAAATAACATTTTGCAATGCACTGATTGTAAATGTATGTTAGTGTATGTGAAATGACAGGTGCAGCATAACATAAGATCTTATTACTAATATCATCAAGCCCAGCTGTATTGTTTTTTTTAAGGTTAAAAGATAACTGTGAACTTCACTGACTGTTAAGAATGGAATGTGTAACTGTTTAAAATCAGTACATCTGCTGTCCAGGAATGTTTGTAGTTCATGTATGTCGCATACTGCAGCTGGTATTTATGATTTAAGAACGTTGATTTCTTCTCTGAAATGTGTATTGATATGTGCCCTAGTGTATGCACGATTGATGGCTTGAAAATCAAATTTGTTTTCTTTTATTTGAAAGGATATTTATGGCATTCCAAATTGATTTACTGCCTGATTTAATCTGTACTAGATTCATAAAGTAATTGTTTTCTCTTGTCTTATTAAGTATTGAACTTTGTTTCTGAGTGAACGGTAGGTCCTAAAGTCCTTGATTTTGAGCACCCGGTCACATTTTCTCATAGATTGTAATATTTCAGGTGTTATCCGAGGTGACTGTCTCTCACCTCTTACCTCTTTCATGGGGACATGTTTGTCTAATATATCTCTGAAGATCTTTAGCCAATATTCTATTGCCTCATCAGGGTCAGTTAGTTGGTAGACGTGTGTAAAGTGAAGATGCTTGCAAATCATTAAAGAATAATTCTAGGTTAAAAATATTCTGAAGCTTCTAAATTGCATACTGGTGTGAAATTTAGAAGCTTCAGAAAATTTAACCTAGAAGTATTCCTTAGTGAAAGCGAGAGGGAAACTTAGAAGTGCTGAAGAATGAACTTAATTCTTAGCACTTCATTTAGTCGATCAGTTTGTATTGGATGCGATTTTGAAAAGTACACAGACATGCAGCGAAGCTAAAATTGTATTAAAGTGCAAAGCTATAATTATTATTGCTACCTGTGGAGTGCTACAGGGGCGTGAGCTGTCAGGGGACTAACGAGCTAAAAGAGCAAAGACCTGGACCTCACTTCACACGAAAGTGCAGTTAATTAGACTCTGTCATAACAGCATGGGCGAAATTAAGTAGGAACCTGTTGAGAAACTGTGTATAGCAAATAGCTACGAGGACATCCATCTGTCTTCTTATGTTGACATTTGAGAAATCATAGGAAAACGCTGCATCCTACAGACATTATCACTGACACTAGGAGCATCATCAGTTGTAGTATCATTCACATCAAGAACAAGAAGTTCTATCAATTGTTATTGGTGGGGGTGGGGGAGGGGGGGACATAAACAACTTGTTTTTAAATGAAGTCTTGGAGTAGGGTTAGAACTAAAGACACGGACAGAGCAGGCTAAGAACTTAGCAGCAGGTAGGCCGTGTTTTTTGTGTCCACGTTCTCTGTATCTGTGTTGTTTGTGTCCACGTTCTCTGTATCTGTGTTGTTTGTGTCCACGTTCTCTGTATCTGTGTTGTTTGTGTCCACGTTCTCTGTATCTGTGTTGTTTGTGTCCACGTTCTCTGTATTTGTGTTGTTTGTGTCCACGTTCTCTGTATCTGTGTTGTTTGTGTCCACGTTCTCTGTATCTATGTTGTTTGTGTCCACGTTCTCTGTATCTGTGTTGTTTGTGTCCACGTTCTCTGTATCTGTGTTATTCTTTCAGATTATCCACCTGGCCTGCTATGGGCTGACTGCTTCTGGAGTGCTAAGTTTTAGCAAATGAAAATGCCGAGTGCGATGCTACTGAGAACATGAGGAGCAGGGCTGGCGAAATCTAAATACGCCGTAGTTTCTCGAATTGAAGACAGCGTGTTCTATACGCACTGAAGTCGCCATTATTCGACCAAACTTTAAAAAAAAAGGTACTCTACACGATTTGGTGAGTAAATATGCCCCCTTGAACACGGAAAATGTGTGTCTGCACTGCCTGGCACACTGGACCATAAAGCACACACGGCTATCAGCAGACATAAAGCACACACGGCTATCAGCAGACATAAAGCACACACGGCTTTCAGCAGACATAAAGCACACACGGCTATCAGCAGACGTAAAGCACACACGGCTATCAGCAGACGTAAAGATCCCATTTTTTTCCCCATTATTTCCCAAAGTTTCTGGTGTACACAATCAAGTGCCTTTGAATAGTCTATAAAAGATAAATATAGATTCACATTAAACTCTCTACATTTCTCTATTATTAATCTTATATTGAATATATGATCTCTTGATCCTCTTCCTTGCCTGAAACCAGCTTGGACCATATATAACAGGATATTGGTAGTCTTGTTCTTTCTGTGTCTGTACTGTTAGTGTGTACAGTGTGTTAATGGGGCTTTACTTAGGCCGTATCGCATCGAAGTGATCACGTTACGCATGTGAATAACAGGGTAGACTTTCATCTTGATCTTCGAGAGCTGAGGTTACTGGACTAGTTATACACAGAATTCTAGCTCTCACTCTCACTTGCTGGATTAGTTAAACACTGTTCCAGACATACTTCTCATCCAGGCTCTTCAAAACCTCACGTTTACGACAACTGGTACAGATAGTCAAGTAAATCCTGGGTAACAGTGACTTGGAACATTTACTGATGGAAGGATGATAATGTTGATGAAAATAACATTAAATCTGACTGCCGGCTGGTTATCCCTGCCATGTGGCCAGTCCATTCATACGTACAACTGCAGGACAACTATCACGTTCATATGTTCCACGAAGACATCATACCGCACAAAAAAAAACGTCCACAAAGTTACACGTTCAAACCAAAACTGACTCCACGCACTCACCCTTGCCCCCATAATTTCCTGGCACGGGTTTTGCAGCCCACGTGACCTTCTCAAAGGATCTCAACAGGAGAAAATTCAAAAAGAAAAACCCATAATAATGCCCTTACTATGAAGCCAGTAGTTTTTACAAGAATACTGCTATACATATTGACTTCTTCTTCTATTTTCTTTTGAAGTCTACCCATTATAATTTTTAACATAATTTTACTGGCATCCAGCCATCACAAGTACAAATTCAGACCAAGATGGATGGCGATTTTGATACCTTCTGGTGGACTGTTGCGTTCATCAAAGATATCTAGTTAACGCATGCAGTCACAGTGATATATAATTAGTTCTGTTGCTGTGGTAGAGAATAAGATCCTTCTCTTTTCATTGGTTCACCTTTTTACATTTAGTATTCGGTGTCTTCTTCTCGAGTGACCTTCATTCATTGACATAAAAGCCCGGCGCCTTTTTTCTTCCCAGTCAGTTTAGAATACTTCCCATCTCGCTATACAGAGCTCTCTCTCCGCGTGGCAGAACTACCCAGGCATTGTTATATAAATATGTTCGTGCGTGTAATTGCTAACAAATTGACTTTATTGGCATAATGAGGATTCTTTCATCTTCTCTCTGTAGACTTTTTCTTACGCAGATATTCTTGGGGAAAATGAGAGTTGCCTTCCTGTATCAGCCATGAACGCAGAGTATACTGAACAGGAAGCAGAAATGCTGAATCTTAGTTTTACGACGTTCTCTGTGTTAAGCCATTGGCCCATTTTGTGGTTTACATTGCTTTGGAAAATCAAAGACTTGAAGCTCGTTAAAGTTAAAACTTCTTCCCGAATTCTAACAGCCGTATTAAAATGTGGAAGTGCACGCAAACCAGAGACGGAGATTTAAGAACTGCTGCCATGACAACGCCAGTGCTTATGTATGCGTAGCCTGTTCCTCGATGGTTTTAATAATCATTAACCCTCGTCACGCCGAGAGGTGATTTTAGACAGACAAGTCTCAAATTTTGTGATCTTCGTTGTATTCCTTGCCTCTTCTTTCCCTGACTTTTATTTTAGAATACAAAAATGTATTCCTTCATTTCCTTCCATTTATTCAACCACTTTTATAATCCTGCACAACGTCCTGTAATTTTTCACAAAGAGATTTATGTTCGGCCATTTTGTTTTCCTAGTCACTGCATTCTATTTTTAAAAAAAAAACCCCCACACGCAGACAAATAACCTTTGACATTTGATCCACTTTTCCCTGCAGTAGCATCGTACGGATCGTGATTATATTTGTACGAAGTTTTAAGCTGTTTGTATTTTGCCATGAACTTGCTTCACGCCGGGAGGCCCCCATGCGCTGGGAGAGAGCTTGAAATTCCACGCAACTGCAGACCTTGTCATAATTGTTGTGCATTTATTTACTTAACCGCCGTTGGGCCATCGTTAGGTCTTTTGAAGTGAAAGCCACCTCCCTAGTCGTTCCGTTTTAATGGCATCCAGTTAAAGAAAAACATGCAGCCAGCGGGCCTGGAGATGTTTATCGTCTACTGCGGCAGTCGAAGCAGCTGTTCAGATTTAAAAAAAAAAATTTCTAAGAGGCGGAGATGAGGTAGTTCTGAGAGGTCATGGAGAAGGATGCGAGTCATTTTACAGATTTCATACATAATATCTCTATGTGATATCGTTAGAATAAAGTATTTGTTCATCTTATAATGTGAAGGGCGCATGCACAAGGCTGGCTTTGTAAATAAATATAGGCTAGTGCGGTACACGCAGAGAGCGTGATGAAGTAATGTTTGCCATCTCACTTTGCTGGAATGAATCAGTTCCCCTTGCCATGAGATCTCTGCGCTGGTAGGAGAAAGTTGGATTGCACTGATGACAGAGGATTAGCAGAAAGAAACATCTGTAAAAAGTAACATCTGTAGACATTATTGTGATCAGGAAGAGGATGAGTAATAGTGTGACAGCATGACTAAGGAGAGGATGATCAACAGAGCTAATCAGTGTGACAGCATAACTAAGGAGAAGAAGATCAATAGAGCTAATCAGTGTGACAGCATGACTACGGAGAGGATGATCAATAGAGCTAATCAGTGTGACAGCATGACTAAGGAGAAGAAGATCAGTAGAGCTAATTAGTGTGACAGCATGACTAAGGAGAGGTTGATCAATAGAGCTAATCAGTGTGACAGAATGACTAAAGAGAGGATGGGCAGTAGAGCTAATCAGTGTGACAGCATGACTAAAGAGAGGATGGGCAGTAGAGCTAATCAGTGTGACAGCATGACTAAAGAGAGGATGGGCAGTAGAGCTAATCAGTGTGACAGCATGACTAAAGAGAGGATGGGCAGTAGAGCTAATCAGTGTGACAGCATGACTAAAGAGAGGATGGGCAGTAGAGCTAATCAGTGTGACAGCATGACTAAAGAGAGGATGGGCAGTAGAGCTAATCAGTGTGACAGCATGACTAAAGAGAGGATGGGCAGTAGAGCTAATCAGTGTGACAGCACGGCCAAGAAGGTTAGGAGTGGCAGAAAATGATTGGACCCTAGAAAGTATTGGAAGGCAGACTTCCTTCTGAAATCTTTAGGGAGAAAAAAGAAATGTGAAAAAAAACAGACACTCATGAAGGAGGGACACGATAGGAGAGAACTACAATGTATACGAAACTGGGAAACTTAGCAAAAGAGAACACTGGAGAATATCGGTCCAACAAAATCAAAACTTTCCAATGCTTATTATAAACTGAAAGATGTATGTAGAAGAATATAGAAATAGAAAGAATATGTGTTAAAGAGATCCATATGAGAGAAAATAAGTGTGTTTTTCCCCCTACTGTAGCGACAAAGCATACAGGAGAAAAACTTAACAATACTTTGTAACAATAAATGGGCTTTATTTAAATGACGATTAATTCCAACGAGAAGGTCCGATGAGACGTTGGATGATGGGGGAGACGGTTGTATCCCATGGGCCCAAGCTGTTGAGGGGACCCGACGGTGCTGACCCACCCCCCCCCTCCTCATCTCCCTTATTAGAGGTGAAATTCAGGACAAAAATGTTCCGCCTACAGAATTTCGTGTGTTTAGAGGTCCTGAGATACAATGAGGGAAATTAAACGGAGGACATCTATTGCTCTTCAGAAAGTAAAACAAATAAAGAATCTGTGGAGAGGAGCAGACAGAACCACAAAAATAAGATTTTTAAGGGCATGCATCTTTCCTATCGCAACATATGCCTGTGAGACCTGGACACTTAACAAAACAGCTGAGAAGCACATAAATGCCTTTGAATGTAAATGCTATAGAAGAGTTCTCCAGATATCGTGGACACAAAAAAGAACAAATATATCTATACTACAAGAGCTTAATATTGAAGAAGGCTGGCTAGTAAAGAGGATTAAAGAGAGAAAACTTAAATATTTTGGCCACATTAAACGTCATGATAATTTAGAGAAGACCGTATTGGAAGGATACATAATGGGAAAAAGAAAAAGAGGAAGACCGAAACGAAGATGGCTGCAAGACATCGTTGATGATCTGGAAATGGATGCAGCAGCAGCAGGCCATCTTGCTCACAACCGAGAGGCCTACAGGAGTGCTGTTTGGGAGGCAAAGTTCCGCAAAGGGACATGCAAAGGAATGAATGAATGAATGAGAGGTCCTGACTGTCTTGGGGTCCGATCTGGCCCTCCACGGGTTTTGCCAGCGTGTTTAGAGGTCCTGACTGTCTTGGGGTCCGATCTGGCCCTCCACGGGTTTTGCCAGCGTGTTTAGAGGTCCTGACTGTCTTGGGGTCCGATCTGGCCCTCCACGGGTTTTGCCAGTGTGTTTAGAGGTCCTGACTGTCTTGGGGTCCGATCTGGCCCTCCACGGGTTTTGCCAGTGTGTTTAGAGGTCCTGACTGTCTTGGGGTCCGATCTGGCCCTCCACGGGTTTTGCCAGCGTGTTTAGAGGTCCTGACTGTCTTGGGGTCCGATCTGGCCCTCCACGGGTTTTGCCAGTGTGTTTAGAGGTCCTGACTGTCTTGGGGTCCGATCTGGCCCTCCACGGGTTTGCCAGTGTGACTAGTTCACTGCGGACGAATAAATGGTGCATTTTAAATAAAAATAATAAACGCAGTGTTCAATTACAAATTTCAATGTACTTTATGAGAATAAATATAATACATTATTATTGAAAATGTAATAGTGGTTTCACATGTTGATCATCATCGTGTGTTCAAGTTTCTTAGCACATGCACACACATTTTAAAAATGTGTTCTGACTTCTCTTGTCTTGTGCTGTAACTTGTGCTATAACTGCGAGCTGGTGTTCTTTGCAGCCGATGCTGTGAAGATCTTGAGACGCAGCATCGTATCGGCATGGGTGCGGGTTATGACAGATATTTTTTCAGTCCCGGGGTACAGCTAAAAACAGGGGGTATGCTATGATTCTTTAGCAGACTCCACCACCATGGGGACTATGGCGATCCCTGCCCCGTTAGCCAGACTAGGCCTGTTACTGGAGGTACCACGGAGATGTGGGACAGGGTCTTGGTCAGCTGTGGTCGCTAACCTTGATGGTAGCATATTAGTTTTGGGTAATTGATTGCCTAATAGGACATCTTCAACCCCCCAAATGTGTTCTGAATGCAACGAATTTACTGTAGACACAATAAGAATATACAATAAAGCCACAATGATACATTCTTGACACTTGTATCATACTGTAAAGATAGTGTGTAATGGTTTCCTTTATCTCTAGTCATAAGATCAAAGGCAGGTTGTGACGTCCTTTGCCGGGGGACGGGGTGACAATTATCTAAAGCGCGTTGAGAGACAAAAGTAGACGCAGGTCAGCATATGCTAGGATGTC